>OZ024751.1:14802445-14817445 GCA_964016885.1 Eledone cirrhosa
GATACCTACATCACCATCCCCTTCTTTCTCCTCCTTCCCTCCTCCTGATCATCATCAACATCACCATCGTCATCATCATCAACACCATCATCACCCTCCTCTTCTTTCTCCTTATCATCATCCCTTCCTTCCCCTCCGCCTCCTCATCCCCTTCATCACCATCATTATCATCACCATCCTCATCGACATCATCATCATCGTCCCCATCCTCTTCCTCCTTCGCCATCCTCTTCCCCATCATCATCATCATCAGCATCATCCCATCCTTCTTCTCATCACCCTCCTCTTCCTTCCCCTAATCACCAATCTCATCATCACCACCGTCACCACCGTCATCATCATCACAATCCGCCCCCTTCCTTCCTTCTCCTGCTCTCCCTCCTCCTCATCATCATCATTGCCGTTATCTTACGTAACCAAACAAATTCAAAGGTGACAACTCAAAAATTAACAACACCAACAACAACAAGACCAACCACAACAACAAAACCAACAACAAGACCTAGCCAGTGTATATGGGATGCAACAGCACCCCAGTCTAAACTAATTAAAACTGGAATGTTAATCATTAACTTATAACAACAATAATTAATACGTTTTACTTTCCGTTGAAAGAGGAAGAAAAATCTTCCATTTAATGCATGTAATCTTTAGCTTAAAGCTTCAACTTCTGCTTGGTTATATTCCTTCATTAAGTCAAATTAACTTTCGTCTTGCGAAAGAGTCGTTAGTGGAATGTGAAGCAGCCATTATAGCAACGACTTAAGTTACTCTTTAAGATTTGACTGCACGTATTAACTCGGCCATTAATAGCGCAGACAGACGTTTACCAAGTTATATTATTATGGAAGCACTTACAGCCAACAATTTTCATCTTCTCTATAATTAAATCATGTTTCCAAGCCAAGCAGAATGACTTCAACAACATTTTCTCCTCTTCCATTATTTATTATTAATTACATGGTCATAATATTTTTCTGGCACACAGAAATTCAATTTCATTCCAAAATCTTTTACATTCTGTTCCTGTTGTCAGTTAATTTACAGTTTAAAACTCAATTTGTTGTTGTTATTATGGTTGTTGTTGCATCATTATTTTGTTATTATTATAGTTTTTTTTTTCATATTTATTATTATTCTTATTATTTTATGTGAGATAATTTTTTTTAAAAAACCAACTCTTACAAAGCTCAGACATGTCTGTGAGGTTTATGGAATCTGCTACCTGACCATTTTGTATCCGGGTACATCACACTCGGTGGCACCATGGGCAAGGTTTCGTCTCCTCTAGGACCAGTGAGAGAAATTTCGTGGACAGAGATTATGCAAAAACGTGTCGCTTGAGCGTGTTTGTGAGAGTGTGTGTGTGTGCTCTTGTAAGTGTGTGTGTGTGAGAGTGTGTGTGTGTGCTCTTGTGAAGGTCTGTACGTGTGTGTGTGTGCTCTTGTGAATGTCTGTACGTGTGTGTGTGAGAGAGTGTGTGTGTGCTCTTGTGAATGTCTGTACGTGTGTGTGTGTGAGAGAGAGTGTGTGTGTGTGTGCTCATGTGAATGTCTGTACGTGTGTGTGTGTGAGAGAGTGTGTGTGTGTGCTCTTGTGAATGTCTGTACGTGTGTGTGTGTGTGAGTGTGTGTGTGTGTGCTCTTGTGAATGTCTGTATGTGTGTGTGTGTGTGTGTGTGTGTGTGTGTGAGAGAGTGTGTGTGTGTGCTCATGTGAATGTCTGTACGTGTGTGTGTGTGTGAGTGTGTGTGTGTGTGCTCTTGTGAATGTCTGTACGTTTGTGTGTGTATGTGTGAGAGAGTGTGTGTGTGTGCTCTTGTGAATGTCTGTACGTGTGTGTGAGAGAGTGTGTGTGTGTGTGCTCTTGTGAATGTATGTACGTGTATGTGAGAGAATGTGTGTGTGTGTGCTCTTGTGAATGTATGTACGTGTATGTGAGAGAATGTGTGTGTGTGTGCTCATGTGAATGTCAGTACGTGTGTGTGTGTGTGTGTGTGAGAGTGTGTGTGTGTGTGTGCTCTTGTGAATGTATGTACGTGTGTGTGTGTGTGAGAAAGTGTGTGTGTGTGTGTGTGTGTGCTCTTGTGAATGTCTGTATGTCTGTCAGAGAGAGTGTGTGTGTGTGCTCATGTGAATGTCTGTATGTGTGTGTGAGAGAGTGTGTGTGTGTGCTCATGTGAATGTCTGTACGTGTGTGTGAGAGAGTGTGTGTGTGCTCTTGTGAATGTCTGTATGTCTGTGTGAGAGAGTGTGTGTGTGTGCTCATGTGAATGTCTGTATGTGTGTGTGTGAGAGTGTGTGTGTGTGCTCTTGTGAATGTCTGTACGTGTGTGTGTGTTGTGTGTGTGTGAGAGAGTGTGTGTGTGTGCTCTTGTGAATGTCTGTACGTGTGTGTGTGTGTGAGAGTGTGTGTGTGTGCTCATGTGAATGTCTGTACGTGTGTGTGTGAGAGAGTGTGTGTGTGTGTGCTCTTGTGAATGTCTGTACGTGTGTGTGTGAGAGAGAGTGTGTGTGTGCTCTTGTGAATGTCTGTACGTGTGTGTGTGTGAGAGTGTGTGTGTGTGCTCTTGTGAATGTATGTACGTGTGTGTGTGTGTGTGTGTGAGAGAGTGTGTGTGTGTGCTCATGTGAATGTCTGTATGTGTGTGTGTGAGAGTGTGTGTGTGTGTGCTCTTGTGAATGTATGTACGTGTGTGTGTGAGAGAGTGTGTGTGTGTGCTCTTGTGAATGTATGTACGTGTGTGTGTGAGAGTGTGTGTGTTTCTGTACCAGACTCGAAATATAAGTACTGGGTGGAGGGTGGAGGGTGGAGGGTGGCTATAATGTAGAAGGAAAAGGAAAAGAGCCAGTATGTAATTGCGGAAGTGTTTATCATTTCCCGCTAAAAAAAAAAAAAAAAGCAGTGAATATCTGGTGTCTCAACCACGAATACATCAACAAATAGAATACAGCTTACAGTATACTGCATCAGCAGGGGAGGATTTATTGGGGAAGGTGGAGCAATTACCCCCCCCCCCCTCCCTCAGGTCTAAAAATCTGGTCCTATACTTCCAGTATGTTCTACACGCCGTCACAACGACTCGTTCTGTCATCATCGCACATAGAAAACACTACAACACTTTCAAATCACATTTAGAAGTCGAAAGGTAAAGAAGAGATCACCGACAGCTTATAGACAAGAGTTAAATAAGGCTCAGATATATAAGAACGGATCAAAGTGTGATCACTGACTCATAGAAAAGCTACACACCATCTTATCACAATCTCTATATATAAAAAACGAAAATGTATGTCTATCTGTCTCTATGTCTGTATGTATGTATGTATGTCGGGTCACTCTTGAGTGCTACTGGTAACATGTAACCCAGTACAACCTGTCGCATGGTCGGGTCGTCGGCGACTAAACCGGCGACCCCACCAAGTTTAATTCGTGAGGAGGAGGATTTTGGACACCTTGCAGGACAAAAAACAAAACCTGACAAAGAGCGGAAGAACTCATAAGAGTCAACGGCCATCCAAAAGTGTGTAAATATGTATATACACATGTACATATGTATGTATATGTATATGTGTATATATATGGGTGCATGTGTATGAATATGCGCGGGGACATAGAAATAGTCGGGCTGGACACCCAATCGCGCGGTTAAACCACTGGGAGTAAAGGGCCCTAGCCTTTGTCAGGGCCTTCTTCTAGGAGAAGGCAACTCAGGAAACCGATATAAAACCTGCGGCTCAGTAGTAACCGATGATGTTGATCTTTTCTTCTTTTCGGGTTATAGCTACTGTCGCTCAGAGAGTGGGATTGGCTCAGTGCACAGTCTTTCCTCACTTAAAAAGAATCTTCACGCACAGGCATTGCACGATAGAATTAATTAATAATTATTAATAATGGTATATCGTGCAATGGCCATACTCGATAACGAAGGGGCAGCCATCATCATTTTGTATGTATGTATGTATGCAGGCGATGCATTTCCACAGTTTCCATCCGATTTTGTTCAAATTTGATACATAGGTTATTTAGCCCCCGGAGCATGCCAACATACAGTTTAAATCTTGCTCTTCTCTAAAATATCGGGGTTCTGGAGCTATTTAAAGCCAGCCATGTTGATGAGAGAGAGGGAGGGGGGTGGGTCTTTATTTACAGTGGCGAAAGGTGCGCCCGGCAACAACGGGCTCTTTTAACTAGTTTTAAATAAGAAGAATAACCCAATTTCAACCGAAATAAATGTCAAAACAGACCCCACCTCATCGTTGTAACAATCTCGTCTGTTTAATCTCAATAAAGTGTCCATTACTTTCCAACATGTTGATGGGTACTGACATGGGTTCGGGTTGTAATTGTTGTTTATTTAAATAAATTAAGCCCCCACACATCCTTCTTACTTTCGGCCTTAAACTCGTGATGGAGTCACAGGGGTGCGTACGCCAGCACAATGGCGAAACTTATAAGTAATTGTCATATCCGGTGATATAAAATAAAATAAAGTTGTTTCATTCTAGACATTATACGAGTTCCGTATCAGATAACATTAGAACACAGTAGTATATATATATATATATATATATATATATATATATATATATATATATACAGTTTTAATATATAAGGGAACAAATAATCAGTGTTACATCATATACATATTTAATTACATATTACATATGTTTCACTGTCGATCAGCTCGAGGAACGATCTATTAATGATCGAACCTGACTCTGGAATCGGAAGCTCCTCAGATATGTTCTAACATGTAGACTCGTGTCTCAGAGTGGTTAACACCTATATATATATATATATATATATATATATATATATATAGGTGTTAACAACTGTCAGACGCGAGTCTACATGTTTATATATATATATCTACTATATACATTGGAAGTGGTCGGACGTTGTATATGTAGGTGTAGTCGGATAAACGTCGAAACGGTTTGGTGGAATGCAGCGAAATTTTACACAGTTATGCAGAATGACCCGAGGAGGCTTTGGGTCGACTTTCAACTTTACGGAGAAAATCGATGAAACAGGAATTTCCCATTCAAATTGAACTGAGAGTAATCTGTGAACGCAGAAGTAAATATTTCGAGAAACGTTGCAACCGAAGGAAAACAGGAAGACGATATTCTGGTTTGTGAAGACGTTCCCTGGCAATGAACGGAAAAAAGCGAGAATAATACGTCGTTATGTGGAGCGTAAAGAACAATTTCATGCAAAGACAAGACCAAGTTTATGGTATAAATGAAGTCGTTAGACTAATATTCTATTTAAAATAACAGAATGATTTCCAGCTCCAGAGTTTAAGAATGATATAAATAAAATTGAAAACGAAAATGACAGAAGTTATTAAAATAGTAAAAGTAAATAGTGAAGATTTAGGCCAGCACATACGTATGCCCCGACGGACATACACATACATACGCACACACAAATACATACCCCCCCCCCCCACACGTATGTATAAACCTTATGCGTTTCTACAGTATTTTCACCAAACTTAAGACATAGGTTACTTATGTACTCCGGATGATCATGGGCACTTTCATTTTTCCAGATATTGATTATAGGGCCTCCCGGCAAATAACCCCCTTTAACCACTTCCTTGGAGTCGACTGAAGCACTGGAGTTCGCAACCGATTTTCACAAAACTTGACACATGGGCTACGTTTGTCCTACATATGAATGTGAACTCTCAGAATTGGCACATATTGAGTAGGGGAACCCTGGGGGCAGGAACCCCCTTTTGGAAAAAGCCGATGATTTTGTAAAAGTATAGTTTTCGAAGCAGCACTGAAGTATTGACATAAATGGTATATACACAACTGCTATTTAATACCCGAGCAACGCCGGGTACCTCTGCTAGTATATATATAAACATGTAGACTCGCGTCTGGGAGTTGTTAACACCTATATATATATATATATATATATATATATATATATATATATATATATATATATATATATATATACATGTTGACTATGTAACTAATTCTTCTTCCTCCAAGCATGACCAGCCAAGCTCATTGATGTTATCCAACCATATTGCTCGGGGTGTACCCCTGGGTCTCCTACCTGTTGGTTTTGCCCTTAAAATCAGCCCGGCCACCATTCTTTCCTGAGACATTTTAACCACATACCCATGCTATATAATACACTAGAACATGGGTGGCAGACTTAACTCGTCGACTAGTTTAACCTCCACTAACTGGTCCTCAGATATCTTTACCTGAGTCCACCCTATTGCAAACATTTGGTCCACAATTACGTGGCTGAATATCATTTCCTCTCCTCCTGTCACCTGTTTCAGATGCCCCGAAAAAAAAAATATATATATAACGGAGGAAATGTGGTAAGGAACCAGGTGGACCATAACGCACCAAAGTACTCAATACTTCGGGTAGTAGAATACCAGGATAAAAATTTTCATTTAGTCCAGAATTAGCCGTCGAAAAGGCTTGAGCTCAGCCGTCGGGGTCCTACTCGTTCCTATATATATATATATATATATATATATATATATCTATAGAATCACCAGATAAAATATATACCGTTTCCTCTCCCAATTAGCATAATTAACCATATAAAAAATCAATTAGACCAAGCCATAAGAATAAAGGCTCCTATGAAGAAATCTCCGACAAATAACCGAAAGCAGCCTTTCGCGGCGGTTGCGACGGAGTATTTATCGAGTATTTCGAGGCTTGGTCTAATTGATTTTTTATATGGTTAATTATGGTAATTGGGAGAGGAAACGGTATATATTTTATCTGGTGATTCTATAGACATGTTTTATGATATATAGCTCTGACTGTTTAATTTATTAACTCTTCATTGAGCCACAAAGTGACCCGTTGCAAAACACACACACGTATATATATATATATATATATATATATATATATATATATATATATATATATATATATATATGAAGGACCATTTATACAGTCCTTTCCTCCCTGACTAAGAGGTAAAAAAATAAAATGTGTTTTCTTTATTTTGTGGTACAAAAACTAAAATGTGTGAAAAGTATCAAGTCCTGGTATTTGTTGATTTATGTATCTCACACATAAATAAACATTTGTAAAACCAGTCAAAGCATCACATACGAGAATGTGTGTGTGTAGTAGTGTGGATGTGGGTAAATCTGTGTGTGTGAATATGTATGTAGGTAGATCTGTGTGTGTGTGTGGGAGGGGGGGGGTAAATATGTGTGTGTGTGTGTGTCGATGTGTATGTGGGTAGATATGTATGTGTGTGTGTGTGGGTGGGTGTGTGTGGGTGGGTAAATCTGTGTGTGTGTGTCGATGAGTATGTGGGTAGATCTGTGTGTGTGTGGGTAGATCCGTGTGTATGTGTGTCGATGTGTATGTGAGTAGATCTGTGTGTGTGTGTGTGTGTGTCGATGTGTATGTGGGTAGATCTGTGTGTGTGTGATGCGGGGGGGGGGGTTAAATATGTGTGTGTGTGTGTCGATATGTATGTGGGTAGATATGTGTGTGTGTGTCGATATGTATGTGGGTAGATATGTGTGTGTGTGTCGCTGTGTATGTGGGTAGATCTGTGTGTGAGTGTGTGTGAGTGTGTCGATGTGTATGTGGGTAGATCTGTGTGTGTAAGTATATGTATGTATATGTATGTGACTGTTTGTGTATGTGGGTAGATCTCTGAGTGGGTGGTGTGTATATGTGCATGCATATACGTATATGTGTGTTTGTGCGTTTGTGACATACGACAGTATGTGTGCAGTCGTGTGTATGTGGGTAAATCTGTGTGTGTAAGTATATGTATGTATATATATATATATGTAAGTATGTATGTGTGGGTGTGTGTGTGTTTGTGTGGGTGTATTTGTGTGGATGTGGATGTGGGTAGATCTCTGTGTGAGTGTGTATGTGTGTATGTATATGTATGTTTGTATATGTGTGTGTTTATGTGCATACATGTGTGTGTGTGTGTGTGTTTGTCTGCATACACGTGTGGATGTGTATATGAATATGAGTATGTGAATATGTGTGTGTGTGTTTGAGTCTGTGGACGGGATATGTGTGTGTATTTGCCTGTATGTATGTGAGTATGGATGTGTGTATATGTGGTGGTATGAGTATATGTATATATATATATATATGTATGTGTTTGGGTGTTTATATGTGTGTGTGTATGTGCAGGTCTAAGTATATGCATATATGCATATATGTATACAGTATATATGTGTGTATACGTGTTTATATGTTTATGTGTGTATGTGTGTGTGTGTGTGCGTGTGTGTGAGTGTGTATGTGTGCGCGTGTGTGAGTGCGTGTGTGTGCGTGTGTGTCTGAGTGCATGTGTGTGTGCGTGTGTGAGTGTGTGTGCGTGTGTGTGCGTGTATGTAGTCAGTAAACAAACAGCTACGCATTCATATATATATATATATATATATATACAATATATAAGATCAAAAGATGGTTAAAAGAGTTCCATGTATTTTATTATGCGCATTTCAAAAACAAATATCATCATGCGATGACATTTGCGTTTTCGTCAGATAAAATAGGGAGACATGATATGAAGGTTAAAAACACTTGTGAATAGTGCAGTTTTAAATCAACATATCATTGAAATGCGCATAATAAAATACTTTTAACCATCTTTTGATCTTATATATTATTTAACTCCAGTCCTACAAACTGTAGAGTGCTACTTATCCGATATCTGCATTGCTTTATTGTACTACAATAAAACTCACCTCCTACATATATATATATATATATATATATATATATATATATATATATATATATATATATATATATATATATATATATAAGTATGTATGTATATATGTATATATATATATATATATATAAATATATATATAGGTATAATGTATATATTGCCTTGTCTGACGAACGAATGCGGACGTTTCTTGTATTCGTCTTATTCGGGAAACCTCTGGTAATGAGGTAATTATATTGTATTGTTTATTATACATTAATGTATATATATATATATATAGATATATATATATATGTATAATGTATATATATATATATATATGTATAATGTATGTATATATAGATATATAGATATATGTATAATGTATATATATATAGAGATATATATGTATATACAATGTTCTCGGTATGGTGAACTAACTGTTGTGTAACCACTTATATATATATATATATATATATATATATATATATATATATATATATATATATATATATATATATATATATATATATATATTATACACGCATCTACATATACATAAATAAACATACCCAGCTACATACAGATAAATTCACAATCAAATCTTTACAAATATATACACGCACATACATATACATACACGTACAGACTCATATATACACATGTACATATATATACATACATAATGCACGCACACATGTATATGCACGTGCACAAAACACACTATTACAGGTGGTGGTGGTGGTGGTGGTGGGATTGGTGGTGGTGATTGGATTGGTGGTGGTGGTGGTGGTGGGATTGGTGGTGGTGATGGTGCTGGTGGTGGTGGTGGGATTGGTGGTGGTGATGGGATTGGTGGTGGTGGTGGTGGTGGGATTGGTGGTGGTGATTGGATTGGTGGTGGTGATGGTGCTGGTGGTGGTGGTGGGATTGGTGGTGGTGATGGTGCTGGTGGTGGTGGTGGGATTGGTGGTGGTGGTTAATTGGTGGTGGTGATGGGATTGGTGGCGATGGTGGTGGTGGGATTGGTGATGGTGGAGGGGTTGGTGGTAGTGGGGGTGAAGGGATTGGTGGTGGTGGGGTCGGTGGTATGGTGGGGATTGTAAGTGATAGTGGAGATGGGGTTGGTGGTATGGTGGTAGAGGTGGGGTTGGTGGTATGGTGGTAGTGGTGGGGTTGGTGGTATGGTGGTGGTGGTGGGGTTGGTGGTATGGTGGGGGGGGGGGGGGGGGGGGGGGGGGGTAGAGCTGGGATTGGTGGTATGGTGGTGGTGGTGGGGTTGGAGGTATGGTGGTAGTGGTGGGGTTGGTGGTATGGTGGTAGTGGTGGGGTTGGTGGTATGGTGGTAGTGGTGGGGTTGGTGGTATGGTGGTAGTGGTGGGGTTGGTGGTATGGTGGTAGTGGTGGGGTTGGTGGTATGGTGGTAGTGGTGGGGTTGGTTGTATGGTGGTAGAGCTGGGGTTGGTGGTATGGTGGTAGAGCTGGGGTTGGTTGTATGGTGGTAGAGCTGGGGTTGGTGGTATGGTGGTAGAGCTGGGGTTGGTGGTATGGTGGTAGTGGTGGGGTTGGTGGTATGGTGGTAGAGCTGGGGTTGGTGGTATGGTGGTAGAGCTGGGGTTGGTGGTATGGTGGTAGAGCTGGGGTTGGTGGTATGGTGGTAGAGCTGGGGTTGGTGGTATGTTCGTGATCGTGATGGTGGCGGTGGGGGGTAGTGGTGAAGAAGGTGAAAGCTGTTGTGGTAGTTTTGGAAGTTGTTGATGTTGGAGGTGGTGAAAGTGGTGATGGTGGTGGTGGTGGCGGTGACGGGGGTGGTGGTGATGATAATTATGGTGGTAATGGTGGTGGTGGTGGTGATGGCGGTGACGATGATAATTATGGTGGTGATGGTGGTGGTGAAAGTGATGGTGATGGTGGTGGTGGTGGTGATGGTGATGGTGGTGAAAGTGGTGGTGATGGTGGTGGTGGTGGTGGTGATGGTGATGGTGGTGGTGATGATAATTATGGTGGTGATGGTGCTGGTGGTGGAGATGATAATGATGGTGGTGGTGGTGATGATTGTGGTGGTGATAATGGTGACGGTGGTGGTGATGGTGGGGTTGATGTTGATGGTGGTGATGGTGGTGATGGTGGTGATGGTGGTGGTGGATGGTGATGGTGGTGGTGGTGATGATAATTATGGTGGTGATGATGATAGTGGTGGTGGTGATAATGGTGGTGATGATGATGATGGTGGTGGTGACGGTGGTGGTGATGGTGGGGTTGATGATGGTGGTTGTGATGGTGGGGTTGATGATGGTGGTGGTGATGGTGGGGATGATGTTGGTGGTGGTGATGGTGGGGTTGATGATGGTGGTGGTGATGGTGGGGATGATGTTGGTGGTAGAGGGGGGTTTGATGATATTGACCAGATAAATGCCCATCTGATCAAAAATTAATTTCCTTATAGCAAATACACACACATACATATACAGACATATATACTCACATACACACATATACACAGAGGGACAAACATACAGATATACACGTATGTGTATATCTGTATGTTTGTGTGTGTGTATATATATATATATATATATATACGTATGTATAAGTATGTGTGTTTCTATGCATGCAGTTCTGAATATAATTATATATATACAAACGTACACACATACATACATATACACTCATACATACCGACATACGTACACATATACAATCATACATACATTCATATATATATACTTAAATACATATACATACATACATATTCATAGATAGAGACACATTCATGGAAGCACACATACTGTGACACATAAATACAGACATACATACATAAACACGTAATATATATATACATATACACAGTCATACATACATACATATACACGTAATATATATACATATACACAGTCATACATACATAAACATATACACGTAATATATATACATATATACACGCAATCAGTCATATGACTAATACTCAGTTGATTGTTGTCTTTCCGTACCCCGTTCCCATCCCCAGAAGAAGAAGAAGAAGAAGAAGAAGAAGAAGAAGAAGAAGAAGAAGAAGAAGAAGAAGAAGAAGAAGAGATTTATATAGATGTAAGTAAATATATGTGTGAATAACATATTTATACCCATATTTGTATATATATATATATATATATATATACATGTGTGTGTGTGTGTACAAAAAGTAAGCGGAAACAACAAAACAAACACCACAGTACAATGAAGCAATATGTTAGTTTAACCTTTGATATAGTAAGAAAAGAGTCTTAACGTTTCGGACACTATTCCTTCATCAGAAAATAGAATGAGAAATAAAAGAAGGAATAGAAGAACAAAAAATGTTCTTCTCTTCCTTCCTCTTCTCATTCTTTATCTTTCTATTTCATCTTTTATTTCTCATTCTATCTTCTATCAAGGTTGATAAAAAAAACAAAACAGTACCAGTCTTGTACTAGGGTCGATTCTTCCTTTATATCTGTTTCTCATTTCCATTCTCTCACTCTTTCTATCATTCTCTGGAAGAAATATGGTGTATTCAGACCTGGAGAGGCTTGGGCTCTGTCAGGTTTTTAAAATGCCCTAGAAACGCCGTATGTCAATCACGTGACCCTACGACTCCCTTAGGAGTTACGGGACTTTGCATACATATAATCTTTAATTATATGTTTCTTGATTTCGTCAAGGCACGTGGCTTAGTGTAAGGAGTGTTCGGCTAACAATTGTTAGGTCATGAGTTTGATTCGTAGAGACGCATCGTGTCCTTAAGCAAGATACTTTATTTCACGTTGCTTCCAGGCCACTCAGAAGGCAAAAATTAGTTGTATTTGAAAATTAAAGGGAACAGTACTGGTGTCATCAATTCTTTCTCTATCTCTCTCTCTCTCTCTCTCCTTCTTCTTCTCCTTCTCCTCCTCCTCCTCCTCCTCTGCTGAAACTGGTTTAAAACGCCTAAGCTACTTTAGCGCCCCCTATAACACCACCATCAGTAGTCACAGTTATATATATATACAGTTATATATATATATATATATATATATACATATACATACATACACATATAATACATATAATATATATATATATACATACATACATACACATATAATACATATAATATATATATATATACATACATACACATATAATACATATAATATATATATATATACATACATACACATATAATACATATAATATATATATATATATACATACATACATACATACACATATAATACATATAATATATATATATATATACATACATACATACATACACATATAATACAAATCAATACCTCTTTTGAATAAATTTAATTACAAAAGGGCGCCAAAATATTTTTAATTGTTCTAAAGTGTGTCGTGAATTAAAAAAAAGGGGGTTCGGGGAAACGACTGGTGTAGTTGTCCAGGCCCATAGCTCTTTGTTCTAAAATATAAACATGGATTCGGTCTTAAACTCCAGGTTAACCATCAAGGGGATTTGATTTAATAAAATTTAATTAAGTATAAAATTATCTTACCCTCCTACCCTTACACCCTCCCACCTCCTCCTCTCTATTGCCCAAATTTTATTTACCCCCTACCCACCCCAACCATCTCTAACCACCCCACCCACACACTTAACTTTCCTCCCTACATTGCTACTTTTACTAAGTACGCTCCACCCTTTTCTACCCCCTTTTTCCCCTCTTGCACCCCGTCTCCTCCACTCCTCCCTTTATTCACTTCCTTCTCCTCCTCCCCTTCCTCCTTCTCTTAACCTCACACTACCATCTCCACCCTCGCCTATAATCAATCTTTAATTCCCTCTTCCCCTCTCTTTCTCTCTCACTCTCTCTCCCACTGTTCTCGTCCCTTCCACCAAACTCTCCCCCCCCCTCTCTCTTACTTTCTCACCCTCCCTTTCACTGTTGTCGCTATTATTGTTGTTGTTATTGTTGTCTGTTGTTATTCTTGTTAGGGTTTTATTTATAATTGTTAGAGTTGTTGTTTTTATTGTTATTGATGTGACTGTTGTTGTTAGAAGTGATTGCTGTTATTAATGTATATTCTTTTGTTGTTGTTGTTATTGTGGTTGTTGCAGTTGTTGTTGTAGTTGTTGTTGTTGTAGTTGTTGATGTATTGGTTGTTGTTGTTGTTGTTCTTGATGTATTGGTTGTTGTTGCTGTTGATGATGCATTGGTTGTTGTTGATGTGGTTGTTGTTGTAGTTGTCGTAGTGGTTGTTGCAGTTGTTGTTGTTGATGTATTGGTTGTTGTTGTTGTAGTGGTTGTTGTTGTAGTTGTTGATGTATTGGTTGTTGTTGTTGTAGTGGTTGTTGTTGTAGTTGTTGATGTATTGGTTGTTGTTGTGGTAGCGGTTGTTGTAGTTGTTGATGTATTGGTTGTTGTTGTAGTGGTTGTTGTAGTTGTTGATGTATTGGTTGTTGTTGTTGTTGTAGTGTTTGTTGTTATAACTCTAGTTATTATTGTTGTGAGAGTTATAGTTGTTGCTCTTGTTGTTGTCATAGGGGGGGGGGTATAACACACACACACACACACACATATATATGTACACACACAAATGTACATACACAGACATATATGTACACACACAAACATACAAACACACACATATACATGTACACACAAACATACATACATACACACACATATATGCGTACACACACAAACATATACATATACACACATATATGTATATACAAATATACAGACACACGTATACGCATGTACACACACAAACATACAAACACACACATATGTATACACGCAAACATACACACACATTTTTTACATGTACACACACAAACATACATACACATATATATGTACAAAAAACATACAAACACACACATATATATATATAAACAGACACACTAACGTACATACACACACAAACATACAAACACACACATATATACATGTACACACACACACATACTCTACTTAACACTTTCTTCCCTTTTTATTCTTTGAATGTAGTCTCCCTTTCCCTTTTCCTCACCAGCCACACACACACACACACACATATATATATACACACACACATATATACAGATATATACACACACGCATACACACACACATACATAATCATTGTCCCTATCACTGACTCCAACCTTCCACTGCCACCGCCACCCGTGTATCAACATTAACACCACTACCACACCACTACCACCACCAATACCACTACCACCACCACCATCACGACCATCACCACCAATACCACCACCACGACCACCATCACCACCAATACCACCACCACCACCATCACCACCATCACCACCAATGCCAC
>OZ024751.1:14819945-14844945 GCA_964016885.1 Eledone cirrhosa
TACCACCACTACTACCACAATTACTACTACTATTACTACTACCACCACTACTACCACTATTATCACCACTACCACTATTACCATCACGACTAGCACAACCACCACCACTACCATCACCACTACTAGCACCACCACACATACCATCACCACTACTTCCATCAAAACAACCACATCACCACTACTAGCACCACCACAACTACTATCACTACAACCACCAACACTACTACTACTAACAACCAGGTGTTAGTGTAGTAGTAGTAGTAGTAGTAGTAGTAGTAGTAGTAGTAGTAGTAGTAGTAGTAGTAGTAGTGGTGGCGTTAGTAGAAGCACTAGTAGTGGTGGTGGTGTCAGTGTAGTAGTAGTAGTAGTAGTAGTAGTAGTAGTAGTAGCAGGTGATGGGAGGGACATTTTTATGGCCGTTAGTTTTTTTTTCACACCAACCCTACCAAACCCAGCCACTAGAAAGTTCTATAATACATTACCACTCATTCTATAAGGTTCTTATTCATATACAATGCACAAACGGTACAATGAAGAATCTGGTATATCTGGAAGATTTTTTTTTTACTGTTATACTTTGGGAGGGTCATGTTGCCAATAAGAAACACACGCACCAGTTGCTTTCACTTCAATTTATTATAATAAATTTATAAATTTAGGAATTGATAAATTTCCGGCTGGTTGGTTGGTTCCACAACCAGATGATTGTTTATATATTGTCAAAGTTCTTTCGTCACACATTCTGTGACCTCTTCAGTGACTGGGGATTCTTTTCTTTGTTTTTGTGCCTCTCCTTTGTTCTGTCCTACGCCATCTTGTTTTTCTGTATCACACAGACACCACGGACTCGCCTCATACTGTAACCAGACAAACATCCAATACAGTCATTTTCTCTTTTACCTGTCTTCTCTTATCATATGTTTACCCGGGCGAAGCTGGGTACGTCAGCTAGTATAAATTAAAATCTGCCAACATAATTTTATATATGCAGACGCTAATATAGTACTTATGTAGATAAACTTAATATCGAAATACTAAGCAAACATCAAGTTCTAGAAAATCAAACTTTCCAGTTGTTGTCTTCCTGTTTCTTCTACAACAACTACAACGGTACGCGATGGGGCCCACCCAGAGCCTCGGCGGACAGAATGGAGAAGGCGTTTGAATCATACGTTCGGTTAATATCTTAGTAATGAAAGAATTAATAATTTTGGTAAATCCCTTAAAGTTCTTTAATTAATTGATTGAAGTAAACTGTATATATCCTTAGAAATAAAGTTATGAATGTACACCTGAGCTACAATCTCTCTCTCTCCCTCTCTGTCTTTCTATATGTGTATGTCTGTCTGTCTGTCTCTCTCTCTCTCTCTCTCTCTCTCTCTCTCTCTCTCTCTCTCTCTCTCTCTCTCTCTTTCTCTGTATTTATGTATGTATATATGCAGAGCTAATTTGTTTGTACACACGAAACATTATTGCACAACCATAGGTTTCATGGTCTGACAATCTTACACAAGTGCAATCGATGTTTGTTCGTCCGAACATATATACATACCTAATATACATACATACATACATACATACATACATACATACATACATACATACATACATACATACATACATACATACATACATACAGTCAACGCGATCAGGCACATATTTGGGCGTGGGAGACTATTTATTAAATTTAAGATGAATACTATCACCGACAACTACAGCCATGTTGAATAACTGGTTATTCTTCTAACTATATCTTCTGAAGACATCTTTTATTCGAATTCGTAGAGATATCCGACTAAATACATAATTCATTTTACAAGGATTTGCTACAAACAGCATGGCTGAACACAACATCAACAACAAAATTAAGGAAGTACCGAAGACAAATAACAAGGAAGTTAAACAAACTTTATTCAGTTGTAGCTACAGAAGAAACCGAAATTATAAATCGCATTTCTCTTGGAGTTGCGAACTTAATGATGATTTATTTAATTGTTATAAAATGGCAAAAACAATCCCTCCATTGGCTATATGAACAGAATGAAGCTTCACTGGGACGAAATACACCCAGAGCTAAATTATTTCACAGCGAAACAATTACGCCAACAAGCGACGTTTGTTGAACGTAAAAATAATCGGTGAATTGGCAGTATCGGTAGAGGGTTGGACGCCATGCTTTCCAGCATAGTTACGTCTATTTACGGTCTGAGTTCAAATCCCGTCGAGGTTAACTTTGCCTTTCATCCTTACGGGGTCGATAAAATAAAGTACCAGTAATGTACTGGGTAATTGCTGGCCTTGTGCCAAAAGTAGAAACAATTATTAATTGTAAGTCCCCCACAACAAACATGTTATCAACAACACATGCTACAGATCGCCATGCTACTAGACTTCCTAGCAGCCAGGTCGAACAGTGCCTTGAAACAACTGTCTGTAAGAAACTTGACATTACGTGTACCATCTAAGTCTACCTCGAATGCTGGGGAAAACACTATCGATAATAATAATAATCGAAGAAATAATAATAATAATCGAAGAAATTTGACACCACGTGTACCATCCGAGTATACCTCGACTATTGTGGAAAATACTATCGATAATGATAATCAACAGTATAAACAATTGAAATTTTCCCTCAACGAAATCTTCCAGAGAGAAATTAATTCATGTATAAATATCTCTCTTGCTGAACGTATTAAAACGACAATGTTTAATAAAAAACCAAATAATGAAATATTACGTCTTATTGACGAAACAGGGGATGAATATTTACGACGGATAAAAACCCCAACATTTTGGCAAATCAACGCCTGTTTATAAGTCTTAGCAACGATAGTGAAGCATTATCTTGGTGATAGCAGAGATATTAACAAGAACAGAACACCACCAAAAATACCATCATATATAACTAAAATAGAAAAAAAGATTGCTGACCTACGAAAAAACATAGGGATATGTGACAATGCTCCTTACATGCAAACAAACACAAAAAAAACCTCACTCCTCACCAACAAAGAGTGAAAAATAAAATAGAGACGATGTTTGGTAACAGTAGAACCAGAACTCTCCAATATAAGCTGATCACCTTCAAACAAGAATTGAGAGCTGTTAGCGAAAAACGCCGAAGATGCTAGATGGTCGGTCGTCCTCTTGTCTATGATTTTCAGCCCCATGGATTTTATCTGTTATATTCCTTTGTTATATTTCGAATACCTGATGATATCACCGGATTCATACGGAACCCGGTCATTGAAATGATCATAGTATAATAAACCTTTCAAGGATTTACATCAGTCCAGCCTCCTGTTATTTTATTATAATAATTGTTTCTACTTTAGGCACAAGGCCAGCAATTATCCACTAAATTACTGGTACTTTATTTTATCGAACCTCGGCGGGATTTGAACTCAGACTGTAAAGGGACGTAACTAATTAACTCCGTATTAGCACCACCAACTACACAAACGAAGACGGGTGAGCTGCATTACGTTGAGTACTCTCCATAATATTACATCGAGATTGACCATACGGAATGACCAATGGTGAACCAACAAACATATATATATATATATATATGTGTGTGTGTGTGTGTATATATATATATATGTATGTATATATGTATGTATATATATATGTGAAAAGGGCAAAGGAGCTCTTAAGAGTCAATGGCCATCCAAAATCACCGGGAGAGATGACCTCTTAGCCTTTGTCAAGGCAGAATTCTAGGAGAAGGAAAACTCTGATCTGATGGTATCCAATGATGTTGACTTGTTCTTCTTTTTGGTAAATATCAACTTGGTTAAGAGAGTGGGACTGGCTTTGTGCAGGGCCTTTGCTCACTATAAAAGCTTCACGGCACAGGCATTGCTTTATATCTGGAGATCTCTCTGCACTTGTCGTCACATGGTACCGTGGGCCCAGCACTATGTGTCAATAATTGTCACAAGTGTAGTATTTTTACCAGAGTTTTCAAGTCGCTGGCTGGACTAAAAAGTCACACTCGTTCAGCGAATCGGTAGGGGTACTCCTACATGGATATAAAGTAGTGGCCGTACTCGAAAACGAGTTGGCAGCCACCATATATATGTGTATATATATATATGTATATATATATGTATATATATATGTATATATATATGTATATATGTATACATACATACATACATACATACATACATACATATATATATATATATATATATATATATATATATATATATATATATATATATATATATATATATATATATAGTGAAGGCGTGTGGCTGAGTGGTTATAGAACTGGATTCGCAATCATCAGGTTGTCAATTCGATTCCTGGACTGGCTGATGCGTTATGTCCTTGAGCAAGACACTTTATTTCACGTTCCTCCTTCTACCTGGAGTTGCGACCGATAGATAGTATTAGCAACTGGAAAGACCGACGGAAACATTGTTTCCTCGGCTCGATTTGACGAAAGTCGATCGATAAAAAAAACTATACATATATATATTTATATATACATATATATACATGTATAAACTATATATACATGTATAAACTATGAATAACGCCTCCAGGTCTATTCACACAAACCACTTCTGTTTACACTGTCCACTGATAGAGTTTATTGTACGTTTGTATACACACACTTACACACAGATTTATACAAACACGTCACACATAGCTCACACGGACACACACACACACACATCACTGACACACATACGGACGCACACACAAAACAGACATACACTCACATATACTAATTATGTGAGTGTATTCGTGCTCCAATGTCTGTGTGGTGGTTGAGCGGGGATTGTGTGTGTGTGTGTGTGTGGGTGTCTGTTGCTAGTCAATATAAGGTTAAGTGTTGATTGTGTGTGTCTATACGTTTATGTAGTCGCTGTTGTTTGACTCCAGATTAGCACTGAACAAGCTACCTGTTATCAAGAGCGTTCCAGTTGTGACAATCCCATCTCCCCCCCCCCCCCATAAACTATATTATTTAATTAGTCCTTCCTTTTAGTGAAGGAAGCTGGCTGTGTATTGTGTTTGCCCTAGCATGGTCATAGCTAATTGGCTGGAACAACAAAAGGTGAAAGTACAAACAAAATCATCAATACCCTCATCAACCACACTTGCGAATGCAATTTCGTGCATACACCAGAATGGCTGACCGAATACATACGTGCTTCTTCTCAAAAGTTTTTGTTTTTTCCATTTCTTCGTCTTCTCACTTTTCTCTATCTTTCTATTTCATATTATATTTCTCATTCTATCTCCTGATGAACGACTAGTGTCTGAAACGTAAAGACACTTTTTCTACTATATCAAGCGATAAACTAATATATTTCTTCATGTACTGTGTCGTTTGCTTTGTTGTTTCAGTTTACCTTTTGCATACGTATATATATATATTGGGACCACCCATGTAAACTCGCATATCTGAAGAGGTGTCGATTAAGAGTCGGTATGGATCACCTGATCAATCCCGAGGTGATCCATACCGAAACAGTTGTAATATGCAATACAGTTTCATAACAAGTTGCAAATCTGACTTCTTATTGCCCCTCTCTCTCTCTCTCTCTCTCTCTCTCTCTCTCTCTCTCTCTCTCTCTCTTTGTATATATATATATATATATATATAACAACTAGAAATTGATTAACATATAAATAAACATATGAAACAATCACAGGGGATAATTTTTACAAGTGTGCAAGCACACATAGCTAGGTAGGTAACTAAATAAAGTTAACTAGAACTTCAAAAATAGATACCTTATAATATGATTAATCTTCCCTGTATATATTCCATTGAAGAAATATATTTCACCAATTAATCGAATGGTAAACCACGGAGGCTGATACTTGGATTTTCAACAAGGAAGAAGTCCAGCCATCTGTGTTTACGCATTAAGTTCAAATCAGCGACTGGCCAGTAACACGTGCTGAATCTACTAAAAATAGACACATCATACCATCTTTGATTTATCTTAATTTTGTATATATATATATATATATATATATAGTTTTAATATAGATGAGATTCTACAGGACTAGAACTGTTTCATTCTTTAGAAATCATCAGGAATCTGATTTCTAAAGAATGAAACAGTTCTAGTCCTGTAGAATCTCATCTATATTAAAACTTTTATACTCTGCAATGTATTGAGTACCTTACTTACTGTGGTTACCTCCGATTCAACCCGGAATAACGTATATATATATATATATATATATATATATATATATATGCCGTCAAGAGCTCAGCCATCGGACCCTGACTCACAACTATATATATATATATATATATATATATATAATTGTTTCTACTTTAGGCACAAGGCCAGCAATTACCCAGTGCATTACTGGTACTTTATTTTATCGACCCCGTAAGGATGAAAGGCAAAGTCAACCTCGGCGGCATTTGAACTCAGATCATAAAGGGACGTAACTATGCTGGAAAGCATGATTTCAAACCATCTACCGATACTGCCTAACGGAATCATTCAATGTTGTTAGCCTGGCGTGGCTACACGCATCGAAGCATTGATTACTGTTGAAAATCAATCAATTCACTGAATGAAACAAAAAAAAAGAACAAAGAATTGTTCCTCCTCACAGGGTAGATTCAATAGATGTTAGATATAATGAGTAGACAAGGATACCCGAACAAAATAGGAAGGATTTGATTAATTGTTTCTTCTTTAGGCACAAGGCCAGCAATTTTGGGAGAGGGGGAAAGTCGATTGAACCGACTCCGACTGGTGCTTTATTTTATCGACCACGTAAGGATGAAAGGCAAAGTTAAACCCGGCGGGATTTGAACTCAGAACGTAAAAGGGCCATAACTGTATGCTCCACAGCATGGTGTCTGACGCTCTATCGATACTGCCAATCATTGATAGTCACCCCCTGACCATGGTTTCTTGCTGCCATGGTCTGTCTATTAAAGTACATTGACATGTTTCATAACATCTCAACAGTCGAACAAACATGGAACTTCGTGCATGGAACATACGTTATGGAATAAGAGTAGAGCAGCAGTAGTAGTAGTAGTAGTAGTAGTAGTAGTAGTAGTAGTAGTAGTAGTAGTAGTAGTATAGCAGCAGGAACAACAACAGCAGCAGCAGTAGTAGTAGTAGTAGTAGTAGCAGCAGTAGTAGTAGTAGTAGTAGTAGTAGTAGTAGTAGTAGTAGTATAGCAGCAGGAACAACAACAGCAGCAGTGATAGTAGTAGTAGTAGTAGTAGTAGTAGTAGTATAGCAGAAGGAACAACAGCAGCAGTAGTAGTAGTAGTAGTAGTAGTAGTAGTAGTAGTAGTAGTAGTAGTAGCAGCAGCAGTCGTAACAGCAGCAGCAGTCGTAACAGCAGCAGCAGTAATAACCGCAGCAGCAGCAGTAGTAGCAGTAATAGCATCAGCAGCAGTAATAACCGCAGCAGCAGCAGGAGCAGCAGTAATATCATCATCAGCAGCAGCAGATGTGAGAGGGGGAGGGGGGGGGGTTATAAACACTGAGTTGACCCTCGTCTTTTGTAGTTTTGTTTAGTAAAGGAAGTACATAATGTTGGACAACAACCTTTATAGCATGGTGGGGGGTCGGGGGAGAGGGGGAGGGGGTAGATTAGAAAGAAAGAAAAGAAGATAGCGAGAAAGAAAGAAAGAAAGAAAGAAAGAATTAAAGAAAGATAGCGAGAAAGAAAGATAGAAAGAATGAAAGAAAGAAAGAATGAAAGTAAGAAAGAATGAAAGAAAGAAAGAAAGAATAAAAGAAAGAAAGAAAGAATGAAAGAAAGAAAGAAAGAATAAAAGAAAGAAAGAAAGAAAGAAAGAAAGAATGAAAGAATGAAAGAAAGAATGAAAGAAAGATAGCGAGAAAGAAAGAAAGAAAGAAAGAAAGAAAGAAAGAATGAAAGAAAGATAGCGAGAAAGAAAGAAAGAAAGAAAGAAAGAAAGAAAGAAAGAAAGAAAGAAAGAATGAAAGAAAGATAGCGAGAAAATATATATATATATATACATATATAATAAGAGTTGACGGACCCAGCATATTTATCAATGCCAGGACAGGTTGTATCTCAGCGTACTCCATGGGCAATGTAAGATACATTACCAGAGTATACACATAGTTATTTGCCTCAACACAACACACGTAAAACGGGTGCCTATACATATATATATATATATATATATATATATAGTGCAAATATATATATATATATATATATATATAGTGCAAATTATATATATATATATATAGTTATACTTTGGGAGGGTCATGTTGCCAATAAGAAACACACGCACCAGTTGCTTTCACTTCAATTTATTATAAATTAAATTAATAAATTTAAGAATTTATAAATTTCCGGTTGGTTGGTTGGTTCCACAACCGGACGGTTGTTTATATATTGTCAAAGTTCTTTCGTCACACATTCTGTGACCTCTTCAGTGACTGAGGATTCTTCTCTTTGTTTTGTGCCTCTCCTTTGTTCTGTCCTACGCCATCTTGTTTTTGTGTGTGTATATATATATATATATATATATAGAGAGAGAGAGAGAGAGAACGAGAGAAAGAGAGAGAGAGTGTGTGTGTGTGAGAGAGAGAGAAAGAGAGAGAGGGGAAATAAAACCATTGCTCAGCTTGTCCAGGCCGGTCTGTTCCCTATTATTGTGTTCCCTCATTCTTGGTGTCTACTGTATAATTACCAATAGGGGACCAAGATCTGTAATAATAGGGGTCTATGGTGGCAGGGGAGAGAGGGAGGGGAGATGTATAGAAGAGGGAGGGGAGAGAGTGAGAGGAGACGGAGAGAATAAGAGAGAGAGAGAGTGAGGAGAGTTATATAGGAGGGAGGGAGGGAGAGAGAGAGAGAGAGTGAGGGGAGAGGTATAGAAGAGGGAGGGAGAGAGTGAGAAGAGACGGAGAGAATAAAAGAGAGAGAGAGTGAGGAGAGTTATATAGGAGGGAGGGAGAGAGAGCGTGGAGAGAGATATAGAGGAGGGAGGGAGAGAGTGATGCGAAAGGGAGAGAGTGACAATAAAGAGAAGATTAAACATGAGGGAGGAGAGATGTAGTTTAACATTTTAACAGCTGACACACACACATATACACACACATACAGATACACATACTCATACACACACATACAGATACACACCACACATACAGATACACATACTCATACACACACATACAGATACACACCACACATACAATAACACATACTCATACACACACATACAGATACACACACACACATATACACACATACAGATACACACCACACATACAGATACACATACTCATACACACACATACAGATACACACACACACATACACACACATACAGATACATACCACACATACTCATACACACACATACAGATACACACCACACATACACACACATACATATACACACACATACAGATACACATACTCATACACACACATACAGATACACATACTCATACACACACATACAGATACACACACACATATACACACACATACAGATACACATACTCATACACACACATACAGATACACACCACACATACACACACATACATATACACACACATACAGATACACACCACACATACAGATACACATACTCATACACACACATACAGATACACACCACACATATACACACATACATATACACACACATACAGATACACATACTCATACACACACATACAGATACACACACACACATACACACACATACAGATACACACCACACATACAGATACACATACTCATACACACACATACAGATACACACCACACATACACACACATACATATACACACCACACATACAGATACACATACTCATACACACACATACAGATACACACCACATATACACACACATACAGATACACATACTCATACACACACATACAGATACACATACTCATACACACACATACAGATACACACACACATATACACACACATACAGATACACATACTCATACACACACATACAGATACACACCACACATACACACACATACATATACACACACATACAGATACACACCACACATACAGATACACATACTCATACACACACATACAGATACACACCACACATATACACACATACATATACACACACATACAGATACACATACTCATACACGCACATACAGATACACACACACACATATACACACATACAGATACACACCACACATACAGATACACATACTCATACACACACATACAGATACACACACACACATACACACACATACAGATACACACCACACATACAGATACACATACTCATACACACACATACAGATACACACCACACATACACACACATACATATACACACACATACAGATACACATACTCATACACACACATACAGATACACATACTCATACACACACATACAGATACACATACTCATATACACACATACAGATACACATACTCATACACACATACAGATACACATACTCATATACACACATACAGATACACATACTCATACACACATACAGATACACATACTCATACACCCACATACAGATACACATACTCATACACACACATACAGATACACATACTCATACACACACATTCAGATACACATACTCATACACACACTCACAGACAGACACACCCACACTTATGCGCACACACCCACAGAGATACACACACTAATACAAACACCCACCCACCCACAGACATACACACACTACACACACACACTCACAGACATACACACACAGATATTGACATACACATACACACACACAGATACCTACACACTTATACACAGACACATACACACATAGGCACACATGAATACATACATACATACATCAAATATAGATACACATATACACAATCACACACCCATACAGTCACAGCACGCACATACATAAATACACACATGCACATATACACAGACGCACACGCCCATATACAGACACACACACACAGATAGATAGTGAGGTAGATAATAAAGAAGATGCTGTCATATTTAATAATAATAATAATAATGAAATTATTGTGTACAGTGCTCAGGTGCACTACAACTCATCAAAGGTGCATGTATAGTACATAGAATATTTGTTTCTACTTTTGGCACAAGGCCTGCAATTATCTCAGTGTATTACTGGTACTTTATTTCATCGACCCCGAAAGGATGAATGGCAAAGTTAACCTCGGCGGGATTTGAACTCAGACCGTAAAGGGCCGTAACTCTATGCTGCTAAGCATGGCGTCCGACCCTCTACCGATACTGCCAACCCTCCGCCCTAGGAGTATAGTAAGGCCTAGTAATTTTAATTAACTAAAATTAGGCCTTAAATAATTGTTTCTAATTTAGGCACAAGGCCAGAAATTTAGAAGAAAGGAAAGCCGAATATATTGACCCCATTGCATGACAGGTATTTTATTTTATCGACCTCAGAAGGATGAAATGTAAAGTTAATCTCGGCGGGAATTGGACTCAGAAACGTAAAAGCTAGAACTGTCCGACACTCTAACGACTCTGCCAATGCAGTTAGACCTTAAATAATTGTTTCTAATTTAAGCTTTGGTTTAGTTGTCAAGGTCCATTGCTGTTTCTTCTAAAATATAAACAGGAAGTCGGTGTTCAACTCCAGGTTAACCATCAAAGAGATTCAATTTCATAAAATTTATCGATCGAATTGATCGACGAAATCCCAGACCTCATTCGTTTACCAAATGGAGTGGAACTCGTCAAACAGGACCAAGGAAACAATGTTTCTATTGGTCTTTCCAATTGCTGATACTATCTACCGATCACAACTCCAGGCAGAAAGGACAACATGAAATAAAGTTTCTTGCTCAATGACATAACACATAACCGGGTCCAGGAATCGAACTCGCAACCTCACGATTGCGAATCCAATTCTGTAATCACGCCTTAAATAAAATTTAATCAAGTATAAAATTATCTTACCCTAACCCTTGTCTTTCTTTCTCTTGCCCACATTTCATTTTCCCCTCACCAATTATCTCTAAAAAAATGTACCAGTTCAATACTGGAAAAATCTTCCTCTCAATATATCTTTCTCATTCCCTGTCTGTCACTCATTCTCTCGCTTCTTCTCTGGAAGAAATAGACTGTGTTGAGAGCTGGAGATAGGAGGGTTCTGACAGGCTTTTTAAAATGTCCAAATATGTCACGACGCCGCCTCTACAACTCTATCAAGAATTACGGGCTCATACTTAGAATTGCTAGCAAAAGTACTTACACGCGTAGTTTTGGTTTAAGGCAGTCGTGCACAAACTGCGGTCCGTTTGGCTTTCTGTATGGCACACCTTGACATTTGTAGTAGTGTGACCTACCTTATGATGAGTCACATCCTATTCGGCCCACTCCTCAATAAACGTTGCCCATTCATGGTTTAAGGTCTGCCAAAATACACGTGGGAGTGAAAAAGGTTTTAAGGTCTACTAATAAAAATAATCTTTTAAAAATAATCAGTGATGGATGGTCTTCCGGGGATACGAGTTGACAGCCACATATATGTATGTATGTATGTATGTATGTATGTATGTATGTATGTATGTATGTATGTATGTATGTATGTATGTATGTGTGTATGTATGTATGTATGTATGTATGTATGTGTGTATGTATGTATGTATGTATGTATGTATGTATGTATGTATGTTCTTCTGGTTTTATAATTTCACAAAGTTTTACCAATAGAGAGAGAGTCGGTTTTCTAACAGAGACACAAGACTCTCTCATTGGAATTTACACAACATCAACTAGGTAGATATGTATGTATGCATGCATGTGTAGATATGGATGTTATTGTATGTGTGGATGTGTATGTTTTGAGTTGTATGTGTGCATGTGTATATGCTTTGTATCTGTACATGTGTATATGCAGTTATTAGATGCAAAATTTTTGGAATGTTTTACATATTTTTACTGTTCCATTAATGGATTGTACTTGTAGTTTCCTAACTAGTTGTGTTCTTTCTGTTCCTGTGAAGCCTAACTTCTCAAGATTTGTATTGAGGCAGTTACTAACATATCCCAGTGCCCCAATAATCACAGGCATAAATCTGAAGGTGTAATCAGGGTGGAGTATCTGCAGATTTCTCATCAGTTCTGCATAAATATTCTCCTTTTCACTAATCTTTGATATTATATTGGCATCTGCTGGGCAGCTAATTTCTACTACTGTGCATGTTTTCATGTATGTATGTATGTATGTATGTATGTATGTATGTATGTATGTATGTATGTATGTATGTATGTATGTATGTATGTACGTATGTATGCATGTATGTACCTACGTAAGTATATATGTATGTATGTATGTATATATGTATGAATGCGTGTATTAACGTATGTCTATATGTTTTCTGGTCGACGAAGGGAATAACACGTATGACCGGTAACATATCAATGGATATTTACATCTCGTTTGGATTTTTGTCTGAAGAGATCACGTAAGGCAGTTGTTATACAACTGCCTTACGTCTTTGAAATACGTATAAAAAAATAAATAGGGATGTACAAAAGAAACCTGCAGTCTTGTTTATTGGTTAACTTTGCCTTTTATCCTTACGGGGTCGATAAAATAAAGTACCAGTAATGCACTGGATTAATTGCTGTCCTTGTGCCAAAAGTTGAAACAATTATTATTATTATGGTCTGATTTCAAATCTCGCCGTGGTTAACTTTGCCTTTCATCCTTACGGGGTCGATAAAATAAAGTACCAGTAATGAACTGGGATAATTGCTGGCCTTGTGTCAAAAGTAGAAACAATTATTATATATAGGGTGGTGGATTGGGCTTTGCAGCATAGAGTTACGCGCCCTTACGGTCTGAGTTCAAATCCCGCCGAGGTTAACTTTGATTTTCATCCTTACAGAGTCGATAAAATAAAGTACCAGTAACGTACTGGGGTCGGTTTAATCGACCTTCCCCTCCCCCAAAATTGCTGGCTTTGTGCCTATATAAGAAACCATTATTATATCTATATATCTATATCTATATATACTAGCAGTTTAGCCCGGCGTTGCTCGGGTTTGTTCATTTGCTATGAAAAGTTACATACAGGTAAACGTGGCTTGAAAGCGAATAAGCTTATCAATTAAGTGCATAGAGCAGTTGAACCGGTTATTAAAAGTTACGAACCAATTAGCATTTTGGACAATTAACATTTTGGACAATCAATGATGGGTTCCAATAGCGAATTTAGCAGACCAAAGTTGCAAGATGGTGACCCTGATGCCGCTGGGTGTCAGATCTGTCCGCCATGGATGACCCTACCAGGAAATAGTTTTCCAGACGGCATAGCTCCAACACCTCCAACACCTGCACCAACATCTATAGCACCTCTTTGTAGACGATATTGCGTGTCATCCCTTGAGGAGTGTAAGCAAAAAGTCCATTCCTGCTCCCTACGCGGGAACAGGCAACATAAAGTTGGCCATGGGAGAAGCATGGCTCCCCCAAATGGATGCCCGCCACATGGACATGGCAAAACATGGTCTCACCGGGAATTGGGATCGCCGGAAATCGAACGGGATATCTGACGCCGAGGGGAAAAGGTTCATCCTTGGCAGTGTATTCGGCAGAATTGCCAGAAGTACAACACTATGGGTGTTGTCATATTAATATTTAACCAATGAAAGTCGTAAAAAATAAATAAATTTAAACATTCCGATTCATATGTCTATAGCATTAATCTGTTATATGAAGTGTTATTTTGCGGGTTGTTATTTGCAATAAGCCGATATAAAATGCCCCAGAAAAGCCGTATGTCAATACGGAACTCCAATGACTCCCCCAGCAGTTAAATTATAGAGAGGGGAAATAATCTATTATAGAGAGAGGGAAGAGCGATGGAGAGAGTAAAGCTAAGAAACTATAGAGAGGTGTGTAAAACAGTGTTGTCATATAGAGAGTGAAGAGCGGCAGAAAGAGTAAAACAGTTAAATTATAGAGAGGGGGAATGATCTATTATAAAGAGAGGGAGGAGCGACGGAGAGAGCGTTATGACTATGTTTGTTGTTGTATAAAATGATGTGTTGCTTAGTTTTGAAAGTTTATGTCGCGTTCCTGAACGAAGTTTTGTCGCTGTTGGGTAGTAGAGAGAGTGAATAAGCGTGTAAGAGAGAGGGTTACAGCATGTATTTAGTTTTATCGAATTTTTTCATAGAAGCAGGACATTTTTGGCAAAGTTTATTACGCGATGACCATCGTTGGTAAATTTGGAGCACATTGGAAAAAAAATCATCAAAATCGGTAGAGAAATGTGGAAATGCATAAAAATCATACACACACACAGACAGACATCTTCCGTTTTATATATAGAGAGATATGTGTGTGTGTGTGTGTGTGTGTGTGTGTGTGTGTGTGTGTGTGTGTGTGTGTGTGATGACAATTGATCATATTAAACTGCAACCATCAGCAACGACGATTAAATAACATCCACACTACCTCCCTCTCCACTCATCTCTGTGTAAACAAGAACTGCAATCGTAATTACACTAAATCAGATTTAAATTGACATCACCCCTTGCTTAATGGTGATAATTTCACCTTGTTTACCACAACCATCACCACCACCACCTTAAATAACAAAAAATTCTAACCACTACCATTGTCACCATCACTACTACTACCACTACCATCACTACTACTACCACCACTACCACCACCACCACTATCACCACCATCTCAAACAACAACCAATTCTAACCACAACCATTGTCACCACTACTACCACCACCACTACCACCACCAACAACAACAACAACCAACTCTAACCACTACCAACAACAACAACAACAAACTCTAACCACCACCATCACCACCACCAACAACAACCAACTCTAACCACCACCACCACTACCAACAACAACAACAACAACCAACTCTAACCACCACCACCACTACCACCACCACCAAACACAACAACAACCAACTCTAACCACTACAACTACCACCACCAACAACACCACCACCACTACCACCAAACCAACCTTAACCACTACTGTTACCACCACCAACAACAACAACCACTACTATTACTACCACCACCACCACTCCCAATCAACTTTAACCCCAAGCACTACCTCCACCCAACCTATTCTAACTACTCCCACCTCCACCACACGATGCCTGTAAGGCAGAATGAGGAAGTGGAAGTGGATATGTTTTAAAATAAAGGAAACAAACTTACAAACAAACATCGCCACCTCCACCACCACCACCACCACCTCCACCATCACCAGCTCTACCATCACCAGCACTACCGTCACCTCCACCAGCACTACGATCACCACCACCAGCACTACCACCACCACCGTCACCAGCTCTACCACCACCAGCACTACCGTCACCACCACCAGCACTACGATCACCACCACCAGCACTACGATCACCAGCACTACCATCACCACCACTACCACCGTCGCCACCACCACCATCGCCACGACTACCATCACAACAACAACAATAACAACAACAGCAATAACAACAACTACAGCAATAACAATATCAACAACAAAAACGCTAAATATAAATAAATGACCGACTTATTACAGAAAGTAAGGATGTAATTAAAATATAAAAAATTATAGGAATTGCTCTGGAGACAAAGCAACCCATAATAATATATGGGTCTATTGTGTATTTTCTGGTGTGACCCTTTGTCTTTCCTAGTGTGACCCTGTCTTGATATAACTGGGTCTATTGTGTCTTTACTGGCGTGACCCTGTCTATTGTGTATTTTCTGGTGTGACCCTTTGTCTTTCCTAGTGTGACCCTGTCTTGATATAACTGGGTCTATTACGTCTTTACTGGTGTAACACTGTCTATTGTGTCTTTACTGGCGTGACCCTGTCTATTGTGTATTTTCTGGTGTGACCCTTTGTCTTTCCTAGTGTGACCCTGTCTTGATATAACTGGGTCTATTACGTCTTTACTGGTGTGACCCTGTCTATTGTGTCTTTACTGGCGTGACCCTGTCTATTGTGTCTTACTGGTGTGACCCTGTCTTGATATAACAGGGTCTATTGTGTCTTTACTGGTGTGACCCTGTGTCTTTCCTAGTGTGACCCTGCCTTGATATAATAGGGTTTTTACGTCTTTACTGGTGTGACCCTGTCTTGATATAACAGGGTCTATTGTGTATTTACTGGTGTGACCCTGTCTTAATATAACAGGGTCTATTGTATATTTACTGGTGTGATCCTGTCTTAATATAACAGGGTCTATTGTGTATTTACTGGTGTGACTCTGTCTTAATATAACAGGGTCTATTGTGTATTTACTGGTGTGACCCTGTCTTAATATAACAGGGTCTATTGTATATTTACTGGTGTGACCCTGTCTTAATATAACAGGGTCTATTGTGTATTTACTGGTGTGACCCTGTCTTGATATAACAGGGTCTATTGTATATTTACTGGTGTGACCCTGTCTTAATATAACAGGGTCTATTGTGTATTTACTGGTGTGACCCTGTCTTGATATAACAGGATCTATTGTGTCTTTACTAGTGTGACCCTGTCTTAATATAACTGGGTCTATTACGTCTTTACTGGTGTGACCCTGTCTTGATATAACAGGGTCTATTGTGTATTTACTGGTGTGACCCTGTCTTGATATAACAGGATCTATTGTGTCTTTATTAGTGCGACCCTGTCTTAATATAACAGGGTTTATTGTCTGTATTACTAGTATGACCCTCGACATGGTATAACAGGGTTTATTGTGTATTTACTAGTGTGACCCCCGTCTCGGCAAAAATGTCGACAAATTTGTTAACTATAGGAAATGACTCATCCGTTTAAATTAACGAGTGGAAAAGAAAGAAGAAAAGAAAAGAAACGAAAAAAGATAGGGAAAGATGCTGATTGTCAGATCTGACCAAAGAAACCATATTTCCATTGGTCTTTCCATTGTTTATACTATCTGCCTGTCACAACTCCTGGCAGGTGACTGTAAAAGGAGCTGATTGTCAGACCCGATCAAGGAAACGAGGCCATCCATTTTAAAGGGCTCCTATTTCCATTGGTTTTCCCAATACTGATACGATATGTTGGTCACAACTTCTGGCAGAATACAGGAGACGATCGTCAGATGACCAAAAGAAACAACGTTTCCATTGGTCTTTCCAATATTGTTACTATCTGCCCGTCACAACTCCCGGCAAATGACTAGAAAGGAGCCGATTGTCAGATCTAACCAAGGAAACAAGGCCATCTATATTAAGGGGCTCTTATTTATATCTAAATGAACTAACATAATTTGATATATGAACAGTTTGTTAAGTTACTATCTTAATATGGACATATTTAATAATTTTAGTAAATTCCCCCGAATCCCAGACCTGTCAACTCTCCCCCGTCGGACGGGGAGATCTCCCACCCACTTTAGAGATGTTTTTCTCTTGTGAAAATGGGTATAGCTTTCATTATGTAAAATTTACCCATTTTGTCTCATTTCTCCACATTTTGGGGCACTTTTTTTTCATGGTACTCCTCGTTTGGGTATTTAGAGGATCGGTAGGTCTGAAAAGCTTCCTTAATAAAACCAAATACGGTGTCTTTCACCAGAAATACGGTCACGTGAGAGTTAATGTGATAATGTTTAACGCTGACAAGAAATGATAGGTCTCACCATATATAAGAACGTAGACGGCACACACTATAAACTCCAGAGAAGGTAACAAGTCTGCTTTACTGTTGTAACCACAAAACATTTAATTTCCCCTCCCCTCACACTACATTGTTATAAATGTCCAGCTCCGCCTCTCTTTCAGGTGCAAAACCTCAGGTGAATGTAACTTTTATGATCCCAACACACAGAATTGCAAAAATATTTGTGGTGTGAAAAAAAATGACAGCTTTTTTCTTTCTTTCTTTCCTTCTTTCTCTTTTTTTCTTACTGTCTTTCTTTATTTTTTCTTTCTTTCTTTCTTTCTTTCTTTCTTTCTTTCTTTCTTTCTTTCTTTCTTTCTTTCTTTCTTTCTTTCTTTCTTTCTTTCTTTCTTTCTTTCCTTCTTTCTTTCTTTCTTTCTTCATATATTTATTTTCTTCTTTGTGTCTTTCTTTCTTTCTTTCCTTCTTTCTTTCTTTCTTTCTTTCTGTCCTTTCTTTCTTCCCTTCTTCCTTTCCTTTCACCTATAACAATTCTACTGACACACCGAACGTTTTAATGATAGTTATAAAGAAATTTATTTTAAAATAATGATACTATATTTAGAATAATATTGCAATCTTTACAAAACCATTGAAAGCTTTACATGTAATTATTATTATTCCAAAAATTCATATAAAACGAGATTCATATTCAAACTGTGACTTTCATTCATATAAGCCCCCCCCCCCCCTTTGTTGTGTATTTCAACCCACGTCCTGACTTATTTAAATTCTCTCCTTCACTCTTCCTATGTTTGTCAGTCAGGTCAGTGTAATTAACACTTCATCTTTTCACTCTCTCTTTTATGTTCCTTCCATTGTCATTTACTCACTTCCACATTACTTCTTCTACTATCACTTATTCACTTTCTATTTATCTTTTTCTTTTTTTTTTTGTCTTCTTCGTCATCATCTTTTTCTCCTCCTCTTCCTCCTCCTCTTTCTTCTTCTTCTTCTTCTTCTTCATCATCTCTTTCTTCTTCTTCTTCTTCTTCTTCTCACCCCCCCCCCAATTATTCCTGAGAGGGTCGTGGAAGGGCAGAGTCCTCAAACAGTCCCTCCAACAGGTCCTGTCAGAAGCAACCATCTCCAACTGATCCGGTTGGATCCCCCAAGCGTGACCTTCATGGATGTTATCCAACCATCTTGCTAGGGGATCTACCCCTGGGTCTCTTGTCGGTTGGTTTAGCCCGTAAAATCTGTCCAGCGATTCTTTCCTGAGACATTCTAACCACATGCCTGTAGTATCGGAGCTGGAAATATAAATCTCCCAATTTATCGTTTTATTAAATTCCTATTTTGTCTATCTGGAGGAGAGGAAGATATCTTGGACTTGTTCCATACTACTCTAAATCAATCCCCACTCCCTTAGATACACTACGAGTATTCCCAGGATGATTTGAACTAAGTACTACAAGTTATGAGACGACTATTTATCAAACAGTAGCAATGCAGCTGTTTACAATCGAGGAAAGTACTCAACAGACGAAAGCAGTGAGGTATGTTATTTATTTAGAAGAACAATCTGCAAGTTTTATAGTGTTGCTATTTTATATAAATGGAGGAATATAAATGTCGAGAGAAAGTGAGATAAACAGGATTTATCGTTTATTGCTAGTTATAAAATATTGTAATTATAGTACAGGATATTATCATTATCAGTATAAGATGACACAAATACAACATAAATATAATACAATACAACACCAATATAATACAATACAACACCAATATAATACAATACAACACCAATATAATACAATACAATACAACACCAATATAATACAATACAATACAACACCAATATAATACAATACAACACCAATATAATACAATACAACACCAATATAATACAATACAACACCAATATAATACAATACAACACCAATATAATACAATACAACACCAATATAATACAATACAACACCAATACAATACAACACTAATATAACATCAATATAATACAATACAACACCAATATAATACAATACAACACTAATATAATATCCTGCACACACACACGGACACACGGACACACAGATATATACAGGGTGTCTCCAAAAAATGTATACACACTTTTTGATTACCTGTACAGGCAATATTTATTAGAATAGTATTGAAGTGTGTACACATTTTTTGAGACACCCTGTATATATATATATATATATATATAAACTGAGGATGAATGTGTGTGTGTCTGTGAGTTTGAATCCCTAAAACTCGAGAAGTACCCAACCAATCTTTTTCAAACTTTACATGTGTATTACTTATGTTTCAGGGAGTGTTATGCACATTAAAAAATTCAACTTTTTGATCCCCTACGACCCGCATTAGGTGAAAAACTGCATCTTTTCAGCTTTTTAGGTTTTTTTTCAGGCGTTACGTCAGACCGATTCCCTTGAAATTGTAACTATGTATTAGTCAGTCTCTTTTTCATAGCGTGAGCAAAGAAAATCCAACTTTTTTATGGCCTAGGGCCCGCATTGGGGCTTTTTTGAGGCGTTACGTCTAGCCAATTTTCCCGAAATTTCAAGGCATATTATGCACATAAAAAAATTCATTTTCTTCATTAGGTGAAAACCTGCATTTTTCCTGCTTCATCGATAATCTTAAAGATTATCCAGCCATCAGAGTATTCGGTTTATTTTCTTTACATATTGTCCAGGCATGCAGTTTTTCCACGATTAGGTTTGTTGGCGGCCCGCGTTCCAAAATACCTCATCCCGTGCAACGCTGGGTACCACTGCTAGTATATGTAACCCATGTGCAACCACGCAGCACTCCATTTTTCTTATATATATATATATATATATATATATATATATATATATATATACTCCTCTCTCTCTCTCATCCTTAATAAGGTATCTCAAAAGTGAGCGAAACCCATTTAGTGATTTAATCCTGGTATGTATATAAGCATTTCTAACTTTAATTTTACCTAATTATGTATGGTTGACCGTATATTTAATTAGTTTCTACGTGCTGTTGAAATGTTGGGTAAATATTCTATAGCGGTTGGCCGCGAAGACGCTGCATAGGTGCCTTTTATTCTTATAGCCTGGTCTAATTGATTTTTTGTGTGGTTAATTATGCTGATTGGGAGTAGAGATGATGTATATATATTATCAAATAATTCTCTGGACATGCTTTACTCTATAGTATTTTGCTCTGATTGTTTAATTTATTAATTCTTCATTAAGCCACATCGTGAATAGTTGCCAAAACACATATATACCTGTGACTTTGTTTAATTGGTGTATGTGTAAATATTTATATTTAATAATCTCCCATAAGGTTGAGATACAATTTGGGCGATATTGGGCTGCGCTTTCTAGCAACCAACCCACTTGCCGTAAGCAACCAATCACACCCTTCCTGACTTGACCACTGCCACGTCACAGTTCTCAACCATTTTGAATTCGTGTTTGGCGGGGGCCACTTCGGAAAATAATCTGTCCTAGCGAGTTTGTCCCCTGAAGAGCTCTAAACTCGAGATTCATCCTTAATAAGGTATCTCAAAAGTGAGCGAAACCCATGGGTCGGGATTTAGTGATTTAATCCTGGTATGTATATAAGCATTTCTAACTTTAATTTTACCTAATTATGTATGGTTGATCGTATATTTAATTAATTTCCACGTGCTGTTGAAATATTGGATAAATATTCTATAGCGGTTGGCCGCGAAGACACTGCTGTGGCGTATTTATTTACTGTTTCTTCATAGGAGCCTTTTATTCTTATAGTCTGGTCTAATTGATTTTTTGTGCGGTTAATTATGCTGATTGGGAGTAGAGATGATGTATATATATTATCAAATGGACATGCTTTACTCTATAGTATATATATATATATATATATATATATATATATATATATATATATATATATATATATATATATATATATATATATATATAATAGTATAATAGTATATAATAGTATATAATAGTATATAATAGTATATCCGTATTAGTAGAGCACTCAGTCCATGGAAGGAAGAAAACTCTGAAAACTCTAATCATACGTTTTTTTTTTATCTTTGACTGTTTCAGCTTCGTGTCTGAAAAGAGGGTAATAGCCCTGAAATATCATACTAAATAAAGCATTACTTTCTTTTGTTTTGCTTCATTTACCATTATTTGCCCTTTGTATTTTCTACCACATTGTACAGGCTTTTAAAATACTTATCACTCATTAACTACATATCTCACAATGTTTCGTATTAATTGCACTACTCCTTCTCATATATATATATATGTGTGTGTGTGTGTGTGTGCGTGCGTGTATGTGTAACTCATTCTTCTTCCCCCAAGCGTGAAACTAATACACTTCATGTTATTGCATCCTCTTGTTTGTTCGTTTCTTGTTTACTTGACTTGAACCTAATATAACTGTGTAAAAATAATTGTCTCCTGTCATATGTGTGTGTGTGTGTGTGTAAAACGGTGTATCAGTAAAGTCGTTAGGGCGTCGGATTAAACATGCCTCGGTATTTGTTCTCTGACATATTGAGTTCCGAGTTCAAATCTCACGCAGGTCAACATTTCTTTTGATCCTCCTTCCGAGAGCGATAAAATAAAGTACCAGTCAATTATTGGAGTTAATTTATTGACCTTTCCACCCTAACCTCCAAACTTATATCCTTGTGTCTAAATTAAAACAACATTACATAAGAAACCAAACTGATACGGAAGCTGATATTGGTGAAACTATAATATCCGGAATTTTGTTTTTAATGAATCACTGGTTTCTAAGTATTTCTATCACTCGAGTGAATAAGTTAATATATGTACATGTGTGTGTGTGTATATATATATATATATATATATATATATATATACACACACATATATATGTGCGTGTGTATTTATGTATGTGTATAATATATATATATATATATATATATATATATATATATACATACATACATGCACACACACACACATATGTACATACATACATACATACACACACACACATATATATATATATATATACAGAGACACAGACACACACACATATATATCCGCTGCACCTCCTCCAACCTAGTCTACGGACTTCGCTGCACGAGGTGCAGCGCGACTTACGTCGGACAGACGGGACGTCGCCTGGCGGACAGATTCACCGAGCACCTCCGGGATATTCGTCTCGGTGGTAGTTCCCCCATCGCCACTTTGGTGCCCCTGGACATTCCGCACGCCATCTCACAGTCTGTGGCCTACTCCAATGCCACGGAACACCCGCCAATCTCCTCAGAGTTGAACAAAGAACCATCTTCATCTTACAGACCCACACTCCCCCCGGCCCGAACTCCCCACCCTTATTCCTTTAGCCTTCGACCGCCCCCCTCCCCCCACACGTATCCCCCACTAACACCACTAACACACCCCTCCTTTTCACCGCCCACCCCACAACTAACAATACTAACACCTCCACTCCACCCCTCATCCGACCACCCTTCCCCAACTAACACACTAACATCCCTCCCTTCTTCTCCTCCCCCCTCCTTATCACACGCACACACCCACCGGCACATATATACACGCGCTCACACTAAACACACACCCTACTACCACCACTAACCCTCACCCCCACACATCCACCCCACCACCCCGCAACTAACATCACTAACACCCCCTGACCCCAAGCACACGAACACACGCACCCACTTACACCACCCACCCTACACGCAACTAACATCACTAACACCCCAACCCCACGTACACGTACACACACACCCTCTTACACCACCAACTCTACACACCCTACCACCACTAACCCCCACTCACACCAGCATTCAACCCTTTCTCCACCTCCCGTATACTAACACCCACTAACACCCCCTTCATCAAACTACACACACACCAGTACACCACACTCCCTCCATCGACCCCCACACCCTTCTCTCCCCGCTCCACCCACACCCTTTCTCTAACACTCACTCATCCCACTAACACCTCTACTAATACACACACACCCCCTCCTCACTCCAACTTTCACACCTACCCATCCTCGCCCCTTTACCATTCCACCCTACTGCTGCTATGCCCTCTGACCACCTCCCAGCACACACAGACACACATCACTCCTACTGCCTTGACCATTTCCTGTTGCGCGCGCACCCCACATCTCCCCTCTTCCGACCAATCTCTTCACGGATTACTCGTATGTGGACCTTGACCGTGGAATCAACTACCATCCTAGGATTTTACCAACCTTTCCACCACATCTTCTTACGGAATCACCTTTACGACTCACCCACACACACACCCAAAAAAAATTTTTTTTTCCCACTCGCCACCTACACCCACACCACGCTTAAACACCACA
>OZ024751.1:14849945-14852445 GCA_964016885.1 Eledone cirrhosa
AGAATGAATGAGACTAAAACAAAATATCTGGTAGAGAATGTTGCGAAGCCAGAGGGGATCACTAATGTGGGCGGGAAGCCGCTGGAATTGGTTGAGGACTTCCTGTATTTGGGAGCAAAGATTGGGAATACGGAAGATGATGTGGTTGAGAGGAAGAGCAAGGCCTGGGCGGCGTGTCACAGCTTGAGGTCGGTGTGGAAGTCGGACCTTCGTAGAGACCTGAAAATCCGCCTCTTCATTGCTGTAGTGGAGTCTGTGCTGCTGTATGGGTCTGAGACTTGGACACTGACCAAGAGACTCACTCAGATGGTGGATGGGTGCTACACGAGAATGCTGAGGATGGCTCTGAACATTAATCAGTATACACTGAGGATGAAAAACTCAGAGCTGTATGGGAGCATCCCAAAAGTCAGCTCAAAAGTGACACAGAGAAGACTGAGGTTGGCTGGACATGCTCACCGACATCCAGAGTTGACATTGCACTCAGTGCTCCTTTGGGAGCCCCTACATGGACACACTAGAAGAGGAAGACCAAGGTTAACATATGTTGATGCCCTAAGGACAGACACTGGTCTGTTGGAGATGCAGGATATGGCAGCGATAATGAGGGACAGAGACCGCTGGAGAGAACTCGTCCATGGATCTCGGGAATTTTACCCGCCTTAGATATATATATATATATATATATATATATATATATATATATATATATATATATATATATATATATATATATATATATATATATATTCTTTGTGATGTTCTTGGTTATTTCCCCCTGATTCTACCCTCTTTTATCTTATCTCTCTCTCCTTCAATTACTGTAATACACTATATTCTCATGTTTCCCCTTCCCTGTCCTTGCTTCTGACTCTTCTATACAATGAAACTCATGTTTTCCCTTCCTCTCTCTAAAGCTGTTGTCTCTTCTATACAATCAAACCTGTAACTAAATCTGAAATTTAATCGACTGTTTCCTGCACAAAATGTAGTTGACTATTGCAATTTTACTTAGATGTTCTCAATGAAATAGTTGAACATTGGATAGAGCTTAAACTTCAATCTCCCAGCTGTTTTTAATTCATTGCTACATAAAACCTTGGCAACTATGTTATATACACAAATATATACACCAGGTCCGAACATAAAAGAACTAAACTTGTTATATACGCACATATATAGAGACTACTCTGAGTTCTTAACTCAATGTATATATACACACATATATATATTTGTTATATACACACACAAACACACACACACACACATATATATATATATATATATATATACACCAGGCCTGAACATAAAAGAACCAAACTCCCACTGTCACTGCTTCCGTCTCTCCCGATTTCTCCTTCTTGAATCAAGTGACTTTGGTAGACAAGTAGACAAAAAAAAAAATAATAATAAATAAAATGAAACAAAAAAAAGGAATGGGAAAGAAGATAAAGAACAAAAAGAGAATGAAGTAATGAAGGAAAAAGAAAGAGGAAGGGAGGGACAGCCTCTACACCCCAGTCTGGGTGGTGATTCGGCTGTGCACAGCAGACAGAATGGCGAAGGTATTACCACAGAGAATGGCTAGCATGACTCGCTGCAACAGCTACACCACCTCACGAGGGTCCTTCCTCAGGTGGACTGCTGTCCTTCCGATTTTGTGGAGGAAATCATCAGAGCGAGGGACCAAGGACACCTAAGGTCTCAACGGCGACCGGGACGAAAAGCAAGCGGTCGGACAAGCCCTGCTGGTTATATTTTTTAACAGTTTCATGTGTTTTTACTGTATCACTAGATGCACCTTCGTGTCTTTGATGTACGTACAACACTATGTATTTTATATAAGAACATAGGTCCATGTTAGCGTCCTGCGTCAGTTTTTACTTTGGTATATTGGCAGAGGCATAACCAGCGAAAATAACACCTATGGCAAGCAGTGAAATTGTGCCCCCTGCCCAGCACAGTATTTTTTACCTATGGGCCTAATAATTTATATAAATAGTTAAATAATCCAGCCGCCATAGTGTTCTCACCCATGATAATCAAAGACAGGTCATACATCTGAAAGAGTTTCTTTCTTCACTCTCCGACGAGGCTTATTTGACTTTAATAGAAAGTGCTCCTTCATGTGGAACCCATGGCACGTGTCATGCTTTCTATGCATTAGTGGTGCCTCTGTATATTGGTTCTGTTATTGTTTTAGTGTATCAGGAAGGGCGGTAGATTTGACAGTCTCGTTAAAGCGTTGGACAAAATACTTCACGGCATTTAGTTACAATTTTCAAATCCCGCCGAGGTGAACTTTGCTTTTTATCTTTCTAAGGGGTCGATAACATAAAGTACCAATTAAGTCGATAAATATCAACTTTCCCCTTTTACCCCCAAATTACTGACCTTGTACCAATGTTAAGAGGAATATAAGTGTATCTGCCGATATGCAATGGTTTGGTATATCCCTCAATATCGAACAGGAATCTACTTCACTCATCAGATGAATACC
>OZ024751.1:14857445-14864945 GCA_964016885.1 Eledone cirrhosa
TATATATATATATATATATATATATATATATATATATATATATATTATAGTCAAGCAAAGTTCTTTCGTCACAAATCTGCGACATCATCAGTGGTTCTATTATGTTTCCTCCCGTTGTATTGTAAAGCCTACGTCATTTTTATTCAATTAATTTATTTATTTCTTCCTGTCTCTGTCTCTGTTTGCGCATAAGCATACACATACACTCAAACACGAACACACACACCAAACATTAAACACACATGCAAACATGCAAACAGTGAGTGTGTTCTGTTATTACTTCTGGCAATATTATAACAATATGACCATCCCCAAGTATAACAATATATATATATGTGTGTGTGTGTGTGTGTGTGTGTGTGTGTGTGTGTGTGTGTGTGTGTGTGTGTGTGTGTGTGTGTGTGTGTGTGTGTATATATACCAAAAGTAAAGAGTAATCAGGCAAAATTTCAGAGTAACAAGACTCACTATTTAGCCTTAATAAAACTCTACTTCGGTATTGAGTACTCCATTCTCTCAGGTGTCAACCATATACGGATATATATATATATATATATATATATATATATATATATATGAGAAAATGTTAGACCCTGACGGCAGAGCTCAAGCCGTTTCGACGGGTATTTCAGAAATAGCCGTCGGTCGAAACGGCTTCTGCTCTGCCGTCGGGGTCAAACATTTTCTTATTACTCAGTCTACTACCCTAAGTATTGAGTACTCTCGTGCGTTATGGTCCATCTGGTTCCTTACCCCACCTCCTTCGTTATATATATATATATATATATATATATATATGTATATATGTATATATGTATGTATGTATGTATGTATGTATGTATGTATGTATAAAACACAAATAAGAATTTCAACGTTCTAAGAAATACGTGCAAACAAATATATATATATATATATGTATATATATATATATATATATATATATATATATATATATATGTATGAATGTATGTATGTATGTGTGTGTGTATCCGTCACACACACATACAATGCATATTTTATCTGAGTTTTGTTGCTATAATAAATTCACTTTTCAATCACAAGTTCCTGGGTTATAACCCTACATATGTCCCTGTAAGTAGTTATTTCTCCAAAGTTACTCATACACTTAACCCCGGTATGCCATTTGTATATATTTAAGCTGAACATGTATGTAATTATATCCTAGAAATGAATCATTCTTATCTTTACTCACTTCTAATATGTAAACCATAAATTCATCAAAATGGAAATTTCCCACTATGTATGATTGTTTATACGGCGGCGAATTGGCAGAGTCGTTAGAATGTCGTTAGAATGTCGAATTGACTACTTTGCGGAATTCGTTTCGACTCTCTGCTCACTGAGTTCAAATCACGCTTGTACAGGTAATCAAAATGTGTATACATTTTTTTGGGAACACCCTATATATATCTTATGTGCTGTAATGTTTATACAATAGTAAATATGTATTTCATAGGCCATGAATTGGTAGAGTCATTAGAACATCAAATAGAATGTTTTGTGGTATTCATTTCCAAGGTCAACTTTACCTTTCATCCATTCCAGATTGATAGAAAGTACCAGTATAATAATAGGGTCGATTCTTTCTCTGTCTCTTCTTCGCTTCCATTCTCTCGTACTCTCCATCCGTCTCTAGAAGAAATCTGCCATTGTCAGACATGGAGAAGGGATGGGCTCTGCCAGGTTTTATTAAAAAATACCCTAGAAATGCCGTATGCCAATATGACACTCCTACGACTCCCCCGGGAGTTAGGGGTCATTCCACCCACGATTATTTATATATCCGGGAATCCTGGTATATATGTCATACTAACCAGGAACTAGAATAATGAAATACATTCGATATTATTACCAACATTATTGAAGACATTTTGTAGCATAGAGTTACGGCTATTTACGTTCTGAGTTCAAATCCTGCCGAGGTTAGCTTTGCCTTTCATCCTTAAAGTACCAGTAACACGCTGGGGTAGATTTAATCGACCTCCCCGTCTCAAATGTTGGGCCTAGTGCCTAAATCAGAACCCATTATTAATGACACTTTGTGGCATAGAGTTGCGGCTATTTACGTTCTGAGTTCAAATCCTGCCGAGGTTAGCTTTGCCTTTCATCCTTAAAGTACCAGTAACACGCTGGGGTAGATTTAATCGACCTCCCCGTCTCAAATGTTGGGCCTAGTACCTAAATCAGAACCCATTATTAATGACACTTTGTGGCATAGAGTTGCGGCTATTTACGTTCTGAGTTCAAATTCTGCCGAGGTTAGCTTTGCCTTTCATCCTTAAAGTACCAGTAACACGCTGGGGTAGATTTAATCGACCTCCCCGTCTCAAATTTTGGGCCTAGTGCCTAAATCAGAACCCATTATTAACGACACTTTGTGGCATAGAGTTACGGCTATTTACGTTCTGAGTTCAAATTCTGCCGAGGTTAGCTTTGCCTTTCATCCTTACAGAGTCAAGAAAATAGAGCACTAGTAACACAGCGGGGTAGGTTTAATCGACTTTCCTCTCACCCCAAAAATTGTTGGTCTTGTGCCTAAATCAGAAACGATACTGTGCGGCATAGAGTTATGGCCCTTTACTTTCTGAGGTCAAATCCCGCCGCAAAGGTTAACATTGCCTTTCATCCTTATGGGATCAATAAAATAAAGTACCAGTAACACACTGGGGTAGATTTAATCAACATTTGCCCAATGTGTAGTAATAAAAAAAAAAACTAGAGAAGAAATAAGACATCTATGGACCATTGAAAAAGAGTTTGAGAATCCATTGACCACTCCGAGTGGGGTGACAGGATATGTATGAACCTGCCTGGATCAAAATATTATATCGACTGCAGTTTCAGGAAAATAGAGGAATTCGTTGGAGGAGGATTAACCAGATTTGCTCAGATTTGTTCTATGATTTTGTCATGTAAGTGTGTGTGTATATATTTGTGTGTGTGTGTGTTGGGGGGGTGTATTTTTGTGTGTGTTGTCATGTGTGTGTGTGTGGGGGGACTGTATTTGTGTGTGGGGGAACTATTTGTGTGTGGGGGGAGACTGTATTTGTGTGTGGGGGGAGACTGTCTTTGTGTGTGTGTGTGTGTGAATGTTGTGTGTGAATGTTGTCGTGTGTATATGTGTGTATGAATGTTGTCAATTGTAGGCGTGTGTGTGTATGTGTGTGTACGTCGATGTTATCGCACGCGCGTGTATGTGTGTGTGTGAATATTGTCGAGTGCGTGTCTGTGTGTAAGAATGTTGTCATGTATAGATGTGTGTGTATGTGTATGACTGTGTAAGAATGTTGTCATGTATAGATGTGTGTGTATGTTTGTGTGTGTGTATGTTTGTGTGTGAGTATGTGTATGGATGTTATCAGGGGTGTGTGTATGGATGTTGACATATGTGTGTGTATGTGTGAGTGTATGTGTGTGTGTGTGTGTGTGTGGTAGGAGGATAAGTGTTGTATTGTTAGTTGCAGCTTTATGTTGAATAAAACCTTCAGATAAGGCGTCTTTCAATCGTCTGACAATACACACTCCCACACACACAGACACATAGATACACACACACACATATACACATACACATATACACACACAAATACACACAGATATATACACACACACATATAGATACACTGATAGACATACAGGCACACACACACACAGATATATACACACACATACATATAGATACACTGACAGACATACAGGCACACACACACACACACACACAAATACACACAGATATATACACACAGAGGCACACACACACACATACAGATACACTGACAGACATACAGGCACACACACACAAATACACACAGAGGCGAAAATACCTACATATAGCTACACTGACAAACACACACACACACACACACACACACACACACACACACACACATACAGACATACAGACACACACACAGATACGCAAATACACATACACACATACATATACACTGGCAGACACTCAGACATACAGCCATACACACAGTACGAGACTTACCTATAAGCTAAATAAGACATAGCTTAGAGCCACACACCCTCGGGGGCCTCTTATTTTAAAATATATTCTTATTTTATCATTAGTTTTTATTCCATAACATTAAGTCATCAAGAATTACACACACACAGAGTTATATATATATATATAGGAAAAAGTATGACCCCGATGGCAGAGCTCAAGCCGTTTCGACGGTTATTTCTGGATATATATATATATAACGAAGGAATTGTGGTAAGGAACCAGATGGACCATAACGTACTCAATACTTAGGGTAGTAGAGTGGGTAATAGGAACAAGTATGACCCCGACGGCAGAGCTCAAGCCGTTTCGACGGCTATTTCTGGACAGTTATAAATATACAGATATAAATAACTGACGACTGAAGACAGATATAAATATCTGCCTTCAAGAAACCACTGGTAAATGAAATAATTATCTTATGTTGTTTATTACATAACTAAAAAGCTCTCTTTCCCTGTACCTTCCCTACGGAAATACTTCATCATATATATATATATACATATATATATACACTCGCTTTCTCTCTCACACACACACACCCACACACATATAGTAATATATATATATATATATATATATAAATATAAATTATCGAGAATCGCATTTCGGCCCACGAAATAACGAAAAACAACCTCCGAGATGTGTGGCAAGTGCTCAATGATTCAGATGAACCAGAGCTATAACAATATATATATAGACACTCTCTCTCTCTCTCTCTCACACACACACACACCCACACACATATAGTAACATATATATATATATATATATATATATATATATATATATATAGACACTCTCTCTCTCTTTCACACACACACACACACACACACACACACACACACATATATATATATATTATTTAATTTTGTAATCATTAATGAATAATGGTTTCTGATTTAGACATAAAACGAATAATTTTGAGGGAGGGAAAAGTCTATTAAAATCTACACCAGTGCATTACTGGTACTTCATTTTATTGACCTTCCGTAAGGATAAAAGGTAAAGCTAGACTCAGCGGGATTTGAACTCAGAACATAAAGAGCCGTAACTCTCTGCCGTAAAGGATGGTGTCCGATGCTCTACTGATTATTGCCAATCTACGGCACTCATAATAATTGTTTCTACTTTAGGCACAAGGCCAGCAATTACCCAGTGCATTACTGGTACTTTATTTTATCGACCCCGTAAGGATGAAAGGCAAAGTCAACCTCGGCGGGATTTGAACTCAGATCGTAAAGGGACGTAACTATGCTGGAAAGCATGGCGTCCGACTCTCTACCTATACTGCCAATCCACCGCCCACGGAACTCATAACAATGGTTTCTGATTTAGGCACAAGGCCAGCAATTTTTTGGGGGAAGGAAAGTCGATTAAATCGACCCCAGTGCATAACTGGTTCTTTATTTTATCGACCCCTTAAGGATAGGCAAAGCTCATCTCAGCCGGATTTGGACTCAGAACGTAAAGGGACGTAACTCTATGTCACGAAGCAGGGTGTCCGACGCTCTACCGACACTGCCAATACGCCGCCCTTCAACCTCAGTGCATTACTGGTACGTTATTTTATCGACCCCGTAAGGATGAAAGGCAAAGATAACCCCGGCAGGGGTTAACTTTGCCTTTCATCCTTACGGGGTCGTAATAGTTTCTAATATAGGTACAAGGCGAACAATTTGAGGCTGGATGAGGGATAATCGATAAATCGACCTCAGTGTATTACTGGTACTTTATTTTATCGACCCCGTAAGGACGAATGGCAAAGTTAACTTCAGCGAGGTTTGAACACAGAACACGTAAAAAGAGCCGAAACAAAATGCAGCAAAGAATTTTGTCCGACGCTCTAACGATTCTCACAATCCACCAAATAAATATCATCTCGACATACTGTAAAACCTGCAAAAGGGATACGAGCCAAAATAGAATATATATATATGCATAGATCGATAAACAATGATTAATGACGTCATTGAGAGAAGGAAGACGGTGGTGGGATTTATAAAATGTCTGAGTGACGTGAGATGAGATGTGACGAGACGAGACGAGATGAAACGAGATGGAGCGAGAATTATTGTAAGATGATGTTATTAGAACGGATAAGTGATTAATAATTGTTTCGGCTTTTTTACTTTGCTTTACACTATAAAAACAAAACATTAGGATTGCAAAGCAAAATTCTGATGATGAGACAGACAACTTGTATCATCTTACTAGCAACAGGGAAGGGGAGAGGAGGAGTAATATTCTCAGCACATCAGGAAGATCATATATATATATATATATATATGAAAAAATGGGGAGAAGAATACTGCAGGTTGCACATGTTATAAAATGAGTCCCTCATCAGTGATTTGCCAACGATCATAGATATTTCATTGCATTAAAAATCATATACCTCACGTTGGTGCAATAATAACTACATTAAGTTATTAGGACAATTAAAACGCGTAAAGCGAGTGAGACAAGTAAACAACAAAGAGGAAAGCTAACCGTAGATAGGAAGAGACACACGTTGGTGTTGTCATAGTTATTATATATATATATATATATCGGGAGCTTCCAACAGGAATGGTTGCATTTTTTAAGGGTATGTCAATATTTATTTATAAAACTGAACTATATTATATTTTATCTGATGAAAGCACACCATAATTTAACTTGGTGTCCTTGAAATATGTATAATATATATGCACACCTCGTGTATTTGTTTATTTTTAATTGTTTTTAACCCCCAGCCACCACCCCTCCTCTCACTTATCGTTGTCAACACGTATCTTTTATTTTTGACTTTGTATTTTTTGTTCTTATTCATTTATTTATTTATTCTTAATACTTCATGTATATGTATGTAGATACATATACGCTTATGTGACAAAGTATACGTCTACGTACTTTTTAAGTATATGCGCGTGGTTGAGTGTGTGTATATTTGTATATTTATTGTTTTTATATATAGATATGTATTTTTCTTTCTTTCTCTTCTTCTTCGCCCGTTATTTCCTCAGCCTCACTTTCATATTTCTTATATTTTGTTTCAAAATCCATATTTAATAAAAATACTATGTTTTATTCATTCTGACGACTGAAAACAGATATATCTAATTTCAAGAAACCACTGGTAAATGAAATAGTACTAAGAGTGAGAAATGAAATTTCGTTTCATTTTTTCCATTTATCTTATGTTGTTTATTACATAGCTAATAAGCTCTGTAGCCTACATAGAGCACTCTTTTTTCCTGTACCTTTCCGACGGAATTACTTCATTCACACATATTCACACACACACACACACACACACACACATATATATATATATATATATATATATATATATATATATATATATATATATATATATATATATGCAAAGTTTTATTTAAATTGTTGGGTTACAACGAGTAAATATTTATAACTGATATAAAAGCACTCAACAAGTATTTGGAGTATATTTACGATATTAAATA
>OZ024751.1:14867445-14874945 GCA_964016885.1 Eledone cirrhosa
AGAGATCTCCAGATATAAAGCAATACCTGTGCCGTGAAGCTTTTATAGTAAGCAAAGGCACTGCACAAAGCCAGTCCCACTATCTTAACCAAGATGATATTTACCAAAAAGAAGAACAAGTCAACATCATTGGATAGCATCAGGGTTGCAGGTGTTAAATCAGAGTTTTCCTTCTCCTAGAATTCTGCCTTGACAAAGGCTAAGGAGTCATCTCTCCCGGTGATTTTCGATGGCCATTGACTCTTAAGAGCTCCTTTGCCCTTTGATACATACATAGATACATAGATACATACATACACACACACACATGTGTATATATATATATATATATATATATATATATATATATATATATATGTAAATATGATAATAAGGGCGCTGCGGAGTTGCAAATGGGTTACATATGAAAATAGTTTGTCCTTCATCAGTGATCTTCCAACCATCATAGGCATTTCATCGCTTTAAAGACCATATACCTCCGGTTGGTGCGAGCAACGGCTAAAAAAGTCGTTGGAACACGTAAATAAAGGGGACGCAGGTGTAAACAAACAAAATGGTGAAGCAAGAGAAAGTGAAGAAGAAGGAGACAAGTCCCAGATTTCTATGAATTTAAATTCGGTGAAATCGTGAACGAGAGAATAAAGACCATCAAACCTGGTTGAAATGTGAGCAAGGAAGGAATTTCGCACAGGTCTAACGGGGGGAAGAAGGGGTCTGGTCTGCGAATTCGGTAAACATAAGTTCTGTGAAATCGTAGACGAGAGAGAGAAGAAATTCCGACCAGGAAGAGAGGTAGTGACACAGAATGAGTGAGTGATAAATGAAGTATTTCCGTCGGAAAGATAGGGGAAAAAAGAGTGCTCTATGTAGGCTACAGAGCCTTTTAGTTATGTAATAAACAACATAAGATAATTATTTCATTTACCAGTGGTTTCTTGAAGGCAGATGTGTCTGTCTTCAGTCGTCAGTATGAATAAATAACATCTGCCTTCAAGAAACCAGTGGTAAATGAAATAATTATCTTATGTTGTTTATTACATACACACACACACACATATATATATATATATATATACACATCTATATACACACACACACACACACACATACACACACACACACACACACACACACATATATATATATATATAAATATATGTATACTTACATTTAAGTATCAGCCGTACTAAGAGTGAGAAATGAAATTTCGTTTAATTCTTTTCCATATATATATATATATATAAAAACATACATACATACACACATACATACATATATATATAGAGATAAATAAATATATATATATATATATATAAATACATATATACATAAATATATAGATATACTTTATATATATATATATATATATATATATATATATATATATATATATATATATATATATATATATATATATATATATAAAATAAACAGACCAGTTCACTGAGTAGGTAGTACAGATACTTGAAAGACAAACAACAAACACAAAAGCAGACGATAGAGGGTATAAAGAACACAAGAATGTTGGCATGAACTATCGATAAATGTCTAACTTCTCACCTAGAAGTTTATCTTGCTGTAAACTAGGGGCAAGATATCTCCACCAAGGACAGTTCTACACAAAAGAAAGAAACCACCAGATGAGAATATATGGAGGCTATGTCAAATCTCTCTCTCCCCCTCTCTCTCTCTCTCTCTCTCTCTCTCTCTCTCTCTCTCTATATATATATATATATATATATATATATATATATATATATATATATATATATATACATATATATATATATATACATATATATATATATATACATATATATATATATATATATACATATATATATATATATATATACATATATATATATATATATATACATATATATATATATATATACATATATATATATATATATATACATATATATATATATATATATACATATATATATATATATACATATATATATATATATATATACATATATATATATATATATATACATATATATATATATATACATATATATATATATATATACATATATATATATATATATATACATATATATATATATACATATATATATATATACATATATATATATATACATATATATATATATATATATATATACATATATATATATATACATATATATATATATATATATATATATATATATATATATATACACACACACATATATATATATATATATATACACACACACACATATATATATACCCCACCAAGGACAGTTCTACTCAAAAGACAGAAACCACAGCAGATAACAATAAATGGGAAGCTATGTCAAATCAAAGCTGTAGACATTAAATATTTCATAGACGACTGTGAAAGAGAATGTAGTTAACCTACTATGGTGTGGTAGAGAGAGAGAGAGAGAGAGAGAGAGAGAGAGAGAGAGAGAGAGAGAGAGAGAGAGAGAGAGAGAGAGAGATACAGGGTGTTCCTCAAAAATATATACACACTTGATTAGAGTGATGTTGAAGTGTGTATATATTTTTTGGGGCACCCTATATATATATATATTCCTTTTATCGTTTTCGGTGTGCCCGGCCGACTGAATTCACTCGATATGCAAATTAGGCTGCTCAGCCGTTAATATGTATAAGGAAAGTATATACTTTCAGACCATCTGGCAGGAAGGTATACGATGCTGACGATAGCTAATAAGCTTGAAACTAGTACATCGTTCCTATATATATATATAAGATATTAATTCAACAATGAAAATAATAACAACAAAATCTCGGAGGGTCGATCATATCGACATATTGACTGATCGATAGCAGTTATGTAACTGTAAACTATCAGACTTCTTCGGAAACAATATATACATATATATATAAATACATAAAGACACACACACCAACACCCACGCCCTTGGCTTATACAGATTTATATAACAGAGCCAAAAGTGCCACCTCAATAAAAAAATGCCGCCTGGGGGTGGTCCTCCTCTTGTCTCCCCACTCACCCCAACCCCCAACACCTCTGCCATGAATAAACAACCATATTAAAACACAACCGACCAAATATTGTTATCTGAAACTGCAATGTAGAAGACACCACTGTATGTACGATTGAGGAGGAAGAAGAAGAAGAAGAAGAAGAAGAAGAAGAAGAAGAAGAAGAAGAAGAAGAAGAACCGGACCCTGCAATTCCAGCGTCCTCCAAGACTGGTAAACGTTGGCGTTGTCATTGACTTTCTTGGTCATATATACATATATATATATACATATATATATATATATATACATATATATATATTCATAGATATATATATATATATTCATATATTTATATATATATATTCATATATTTATATATATATTCATTTTATTACGGGATCATCAGAAAAGATCCTGTGATAAACAGATGAAACTCCAGAGTAACAAGACTCACTGTTTAACTTTAATAAAATAAATATTTAAACTCTACTTCGGTATTGAGTACTCTTTGCCACTAGCTGTCATCCACATATACACACACTCACTTTATTTATATATATATATATATATATATATATATATATATATATATATAATAAAGTATGAATTCCTACGTGTAAAAAATACATATAGGGAAACAAGTATTATCCAACCGTATGCCAATGTGGTTCTATGGCGGGTTAATAAATTAACAAGCCAGAACATATAAAATCAAGGTCTAGCAAATAGAGAAAAAGTTTTAAATAAATTTTAAAAAATTCGCTGCACTTACTATATGTGCCTTTCCGTTTATTCTGGAGCATGAAACCGCGGTAAAGACACATATAGTAAGTACAGCGAATTTTTAAAAATTTATTTTAAAACTTTTTCTCTATTTGCTAGACCTTGATTTTATATATATATATATATATATATTCTTTGTTCTGATGAAGGACTAGCGTCCGAAACGTTAAGACCCTCTTCCTGCTATTTCAAGCGTTAACCTAATATATTCCTTCCATATACTGTACGGATTGTGTTGTTATTTCTGTTCACCTTTTATATACATACGTACACACATATATATATATATATATATATATATATATATATATATATATATATATATATATATATATGGTGGCTGCCAACTCGTTTTCGAGTACGGCCACTACTTTATATCCATGTAGGAGAACCCCTACCGATGGGCTGAACGACGTGTGTGACTTTTTAGTCCAGCCAGCGACTTGAAAACTCTGGTACAAACACTACACTTGTGACAATTATTGACACATAGTGCTGGGCCCATGGTACCATGTGACGACAAGTGCAGAGAGATCTCCAGATATAAAGCAATGCCTGTGCCGTGAAGCTTTTATAGTGAGCAAAGGCACTGCACAAAGCCAGTCCCACTCTCTTAACCAAGATGATATTTACCAAAAAGAAGAACAAGTCAACATCATTGGATACCATCAGGGTTGCAGGTGTTATATCAGAGTTTTCCTTCTCCTAGAATTCTGCCTTGACAAAGGCTAAGGGGTCATCTCTCCCGGTGATTTTGGATGGTCATTGACTCTTAAGAGCTCCTTTGCCCTTTGACAGGTTTTGTTTTTAGTCCTGCAGGATGTCCAAAGTCACCCTCCTCACCAAGAAACCTTGGTGGGGTTGCCAGTTTAGTCGCCAACGACCCGACCATGAGACAGGTTGTACTGGGATACATGTTACCAGTAGCACCAACTGGTGACCTGACATATATATATATATATTATACTTGGGGAGGGTGATATTTGTGTAATAATATTGCCAGAATTAATAACAGAACACTCTCACTGTTTGGTTGGTTTTCGCTTCTGTGTCTTTTATATCGGTTAATTTAATTTATTCGGTCCTCAATGTTACCATTGACTGACCAACGGTCAAAAATACAGATACAGTATAGACACAAACACATATATATAGTCTAACAAAGTTCTTTCGTTGCATATCTGCAACATCGTCAGTGGTGCTATTATGTTTCCTCCCGTTGTATTGTATGCCTACACCATCTTTATTTAGTCTGTTTATTTTTTTTTTTTTGTCATCTCTGCGCATGCGTTTGCGTGTGTGTATAGTGCCTTCTAAGTTCGATTTCGCTGGCCTCTCTGATTTGCCTATCTGCTGGGTCATTTCTATGTTTAGATATTATTCTAATTTCTATGTTGTCTATGTTACCGTCGTGTTGTTGTCTAGTATATTCGTATAGTACTGAACCGTTTTTTCGTCCTTTTAGTTCCCCCCAGTGTTGGTCTATCCTTTCATCTATGCTACGAGATGTCTCGCCTATGTATGTTGTCATGTTTCTGCAAGTACCCTCTGTACATCTTATGCTATAGACTACGTTTCTAGTTTTACAGTTTATCCGGGGATTTACTTTACATATAATACATTTCCTATTAGTACAGTGGGTTTTCTTAAAAGGGTAGGTTTTGCTGATCAGGGATTTTATGGTGGTTCCTGGCTTTTCTACCACCTTAATCTTTAAGTGGGTCTGTCTCAGGGCCTTTCTACACTGGTTAGCTAATTTCCCTCCAGGGGTAGCGTCCATAAACATGACACTCTGGTATCTCTGGTTGTCGTACCATGAGGTGGCTTTCCCTATCTTATGTCTAGTCCTGTCTAAGCTATTCCATGATTTGCTCCTGTATAATGGACAAATTCCTTTCATGTCCAGTTCTATGAGGGTCTTATACTTCTCCGTGGCTCCTTCGTATACTCTGATTCTGTCTCTGCGGTTGATGAAGTGTTGGATGTCTCTTTCCATTTCTGTAGGGTCGCACATGCGGGACACGTTCTTCATCACTCGTACCAAGTCTGCGATCAGAATATTAAACTTAGCACTGGACATTGCTGAGTTTTTGAGTATCAGGTATTTGGAGGTCATGGGTTTAGCATAGTGTGAGTGGAGAATTTGGGCTCTCTCGTCTATAGTGGTAATCCAGAGTTCCGTGTCTAATACAGGTAGTCTATTGTTAGGGTGTTTGGAAGGGTAGTCGATAGTTACAGTTATACTCTGGTATATGGAATTAGCTATCTGCTGGATGCTTTCCATTGTGCTACGTTCTAAATCAAACTTGTTAGTACTCTCTTGTGGGGATGTCCTTATTACTATATTGATGTCGTCTACGTAACGAGAGTACATGATGAGGTCTATGGAGCTCTCATCAAGGAGATCTTTGAGTCTCCTTTCCCACCATACCATAAAAAGGTTGGCAACGTCACCAGCTATACTGACGCCAATGGCTGCTCCTTCATTTTGGGTGTAGATCTTCTCGTTGAATTTGAATATGTGCCCTTTAGGGTACACAAATATGACCCTCCCCAAGTATAACAATATTTGTTTCGACACACGATTTCATATAAAAAACCTCGCAAAACTAATTCATCGCCGTTATATATATATATATATATATATATATATATATATATATATATATATATATATATATATATATACATATATATATATACATATACATATATATATATATAGTGACGAAACATAAGTCAATTGCATGAACTCATAATCCTTTATTTACTGGTATATATATTTCGATGATAGCCATTGAGTGGCTATGACCTCATCAGGCAGTTAGTCAGTTCTTAGATATGCCAGCTCTGTGTTTATAGTGTTGATGGTATCAGAGCCTTGGGACATATATATATATATATATATATATATATATATATATATATATATATATATATATACATATACATACATATATTATATATATATATATATATATATATATATATATATACATATACATACATATATTATATATATATATATATATATATATATATATACATATATTATATATATATATATATATATATAAAATATTAAATAAATAATGAATAAACAATTCCTTATATTAAACAAAAAAAGTTCATTATTTAACGATCGTTTCTAGGGTATATATGTGTTATAATTGGTATGCATATTCAACAGATCTATGTACAAAATTATACAAAATTATACAAATTATCAAGATTAAATATACATACCTAACACATATATACGCCGTCTTCAGAAATAATATTTATTTCTGAAGACGGCGTATATATGTGTTAGGTATGTATATTTAATCTTGATAATTTGTATAATTTTGTATAATTTTGTACATAGATCTGTTGAATATGCATACCAATTATAACACATATATACCCTAGAAACGATCGTTAAATAATGAACTTTTTTTGTTTAATATAAGGAATTGTTTATTCATTATTTATTTAATATTTTATCTTGACTCTGTATACCGTTTATCTTTCACCGAAAGTGGATTTTCATTACATCTCTTCTTTCCATGATATCCGGAATACATTGAGTTCTTCATACGGATTGGACACTACCGTAAACTCTTGGTAGATTTATCTACATATATATATATATATATATATATATATATATATATATATATATATATATATATATATATATACATATATATATATATAAAGCGAAAGAAGTGTGGTAAGGAACCAGGTAGACCATAACGC
>OZ024751.1:14882445-14884945 GCA_964016885.1 Eledone cirrhosa
CAAATTGAACAGCATTGTTCTAGTACCTCTACGTAGATGGGATGGTCAAGTTTGGAATGGCTTGGATCATAGATCGGTCTGTTCTAGCAAGGATGACATGCAGTTAAATAACAACAGCAGCGCCACCTTTATCACCACATTACCACTACCATCAGATGCATCACCACCATTACTACCACCACCACCACCACCACCACAACTGCCATCAGCTCCATTACCAGCAATACCAGTAACACCAATACCACTACCACCATTACCACTAACACCATCATAAACATAATCACCACCACCATTACTACCACTATAATTATCATCATCAGCATCATCATCTCGATCAACGACGACGTCTGTAATAATGGCTTCCAAATACCTGCAACCAATCAGCAGTCGAAGTTTGCAAAAGCTGGCTTCTGATTGGTTGGTTGTTGATAGCACTCTTAAAGCCTTTCACGCTCACACAATCTGCCACTTGGAATCAAAGAGAGAAGAGAGGAAAAAAGAAAGAGAGAGAAATAAAGACAAGGGAGGGGAGTGATAGAGCGAGTGTGACATAGAGAGAGAAGAGACAGCGCTGACAGTTTTACATTCATACACACGCACATAAAGACAGACACACACACACACACACACATATGTATACACATACACACGTTTATCTTATGGACGTCAATTACAAATGCGAGCACAGGACCACACAAAAACACACACATACACACACACACATATATATATATATACACACACAAACATAGATTGACACACATGCAAGCACTGGAGCATTATCCATTATCTGAGAAACACTATCCGCCCTCTATTTACACATGGGAGCACAAACATACATACACATATATGTATAAACACTCATTCAAACATATATATATATATATATATACACACACACACAGTCATAAATATATTGAGAGAAAAAGAGAGTGGGGTTCACACATTCACATTCATGTATACAAACATACACAGAAAAAAAACGCACATATATATATATACGTGTGCGTGTGTTTCTGTGTTACATACATCTATATTCAGGAAAAGTAAGCACATTTATACACACTAGTACTTGTAGACAGACATGTATGAACACATATGCACTCAAAGCATAAACAAGTACACATACATACACACAAACATATCTTTATCGAGAAAAAACTCTATGGCGCTCTCTTATACATTAAAATAGAGTCTCACACACACACATACATAATTACATACATACACACACAGGCAAAGCTATAGATACACACACACAAGCGCATCCTTGTATGTATAACGAACATACACATACACTAAAAAACAACAGCTTGGCTATATCTATCTATACCCATAAATATATGCATGTATATATGTATGTGTGTGTGTGCATGTAGAATTTCGATTCCATCTTTCTATTTGCTTATGTGCATATATATATATGTACATACATATATATATATATATATATATATATATATATATATATGTGTGTGTATATATATATATATATATATATATATATATATATATATATATATATATATATATATATATATTACGTGTATATAAAAACGTACATATAAGAAATACATGTTTGTATGTGTGTCTGTTTGTTCATACATATGTACATATGAAGAAATATCTAGTTTGCTTGTTTATATATATATATATGTGTGTGTGTGTGTGTGTGTGTGTGTGTGTGTGTGTGTGTGTGTGTATTTGTGTGTGTTAACATGTCCATATATATATATATATATATATATGTAATTGTCTCTCTCTATATATGTGTGTGTTTAAATACACACACAGATGTCTGTTTAAATACACACACAGATAAGTATGTGTATATATATATATATATATATATATATATAAAGTGATACATATTTTTGTATATTTACACACTCATCTATCACCGAGGCACGTAACTACACGCACACATACGTATACATTGACACAAACAGTTTATGACATAAACACTCGAAAACAATTTACTACAGACACACAGACACTTGAACACATACATTCAAAAGCAAACACACACACACATATACATACACACACTTTAGGTATAGCAACCATCTACATATATATATATAAATATACATATATATATATATATTATGGAATACTGTTGGCTTTTTGCTACAATGTTTTCTATACCTTTCATTTATATATATATATGTGTGTGTATGTTTTGTGTGTGTATGTATGTATGTATATATACAGGCATACATACATATTCATACATAAATAGAGACACATAAACGCACACACACACAAAATACAGCCAAGCTGTTGTTCTTATATCTTTCCCCGTCTTCACAACATACATACATACATACGCACATACACACACGCACATACACACACGCACATACACACACACTCTCTCTCTCTCTACTCAAAGCCTTCTATATATTGCTGTTGTCGTATTGTCAGGCACACAGTTTAAGTACACACACAAACTTGGAACACACATGCAGTAAAAATACACATATACACACACACAACA
>OZ024751.1:14894945-14914945 GCA_964016885.1 Eledone cirrhosa
CTTGATCACAAGAATATCTATTTTGTTAATATTTTGAATTAATATATATATATATATGAGGAGGAACGATCGACTTTCGTCAAATACGACCGAGGGAACAATGTTTCCGTTGGTCTTTCCAATTGCTAATACTATCTATCGGTCGCAACTCCAGGTAGAAGGAGCAACGTGAAATAAAGTGTCTTGCTCAAGGACATAACGCATCACCTGGTCCAGGAATCGAACTCACAACCTTACGATTGCGGATCCAATTCCCTAACCACTCAGCCATATGTGTATATATATACATTTATATATATATATATATATATATATATATATATATATATATATATATATATATATATATATGTATGTATGTATGTGTGTGTGTGTGTGTGTATGGGGCGGGTGGTGGTCGTGGGGAGGGGCAGGTAATTATCAAAATAAATAACTTCATATGTAAATGTAATGCCCATGTGAAAATAATCTTTTTCATATAAAGTTTTCGTGCAATTCCTGCATTTGTCAATGAGTTGAACACTAGAGAGCGATAGAGATATAGCAAAGAGGATCTCTCTCTATATATACCCCTTTCTCTCTCTCTCACACTCTCTTTCACTCTCTCTCTCTTTCTTTACCTTTCTCCCCACACTCTCCGTCTGTTATTGTAATATATGTAATATATGTTGTTTTTATTAGTGGTTAGGGTATTCGGCTCAAGATCGTATCGTATGTGTATACACACACACACACACACACACACACACACATATATATATATATATATATATATATATATATATATGCAAATGTTTTATTTAAATTGTTGGGATACAACAAGAAAATATTTTTATAACTGATATAAAGCACTCGACAAATATTTGGAGTAGATATACGATATAAACAAATGGAAACTATATTTACAAAACTATCCTGATGTCTTCCAAAAGTAACGGTTGCTTTTTGAAAGGGTACGTCAATGTTTATTTATAAAATTGGTATATATTGTATTTTGTCTGATGAAGGCATACCATAATTTAACATGGTATCCTTGAAATATGTATAATGAAATAAATATGGTTTTATAAATATAGTTTCCATTTGTTAATATCGTATATATATCATCATCATCATCATCATCATCATTTCATTTTACGTCCACTTTTTCCTTGCTTGCAAGGGTGGGACGGGAACTGATTCTGGCTTGATTTCTACAGCTGGATGCCCTTCCTAACACCAACCTCATTTACAGTGAGTGCTGGGTGCTTTTTTGCCGTGGCACCTCCACGACCACTTTGCAGTGGAATGATAGGGACCCCAGTCCCTATCATCTCATTTCTACAGCTGTGTAAACTGGAGCAATGTGAAATAAAGTGTCTTGCTCAAGGAAACAACACATCACCCGGTCTGAGAATTAAACTCACAACCTTTCGATTGCAAGGCCAATGCTCTAACCACTAAGCCATGTGCCTCCATATATATATACACGTACGATATGATGGATAGTCCTGGCTTCTATTTCTAATTCTTTATTATATATATCATATTTGCAACAACACAGCTCGCCATTTTTCATTCATATATGCTTTCCCCTTGCTGTGACCTGTCTTTTTCTCTTCCCTTACTGCTATCCTCTTTCTCTCTTCCCCTTCTCTCTCTTACTTTCACTCACCCACTCTGCTAGTCACCCTCTCTCAGCTAGCCACTTCCTCACACTTTCACCCACTCACTCTCTGCTACTCACCCTCTCTCTCACTCACTCCATCGTCCCACACCTTACGAAATTCTTCCCTCGTTCACATCCGCACGGCCAAGATGTGTCTTTGCCTTCTCGTCAATATTCGCAACTTCTTATGTTCAAATGAATCATTGACTTGATTTTCTCATTTTTTCCTCTCTTTACGTTGCCTCACCTTTCGTGTGTATATATCAGTGTATATATCAATTTGTATATATCAGTGTGTATATATCGGTGTATAGATCAGTGTATATATCAGTGTGTATATATCAGTGTGTATATATCAGTGTATATAACAGTGTGTATATATCACTGTGTATATATCACTGTGTATATATCAGTGTATATATCAGTGTGTATATATCAGTGCGTGTATATCAGTATGTATATATCAGTGTGTATATATCAGAGTGGGTGTATATATCAGTGTGTGTATATCAGTGTGTATATATCAGTGTATATATATCAGTGTGCATATATCAGTGTGTATATATCAGTGTGTATATATCAGTGTGTATATATCAGTGTGTGTATATCAGTGTGTATATATCAGTGTGTATATATCAGTGTGTGTATATCAGTGTGTGTATATCAGTGTGTGTATATCAGTATGTATATATCAGTGTGTATATATCAGAGTGGGTGTATATATCAGTGTGTATATATCAGTGTGTGTATATCAGTGTGTGTATATCGGTGTATATATCAGTGTGTATATATCAGTGTGTATATATCAGTATGTATATATCAGTGCGTATATATCAGTGTGTATATATCAGTGTATATATCAGTGTGTGTATATCAGTGTGTATATATCAGTGTGTGTGTGTCTCTACCTATATCAGTGTGTGTGTGTGTCTCTACCTATATCAGTGTGTGTGTGTGTCTCTACCTATATCAGTGTGTGTGTGTCTCTACCTATATCAGTGTGTGTGTCTCTACCTATACCAGTGTGTGTCTCTACCTATATCAGTGTGTGTGTCTCTACCTATATTAGTGTGTGTCTCTACCTATATCAGTGTGTGTGTGTCTCTACCTATATCAGTGTGTGTGTGTGTCTCTACCTATATCAGTGTGTGTGTCTCTACCTATACCAGTGTGTGTCTCTACCTATATCAGTGTGTGTGTCTCTACCTATATCAGTGTGTGTCTCTACCTATATCAGTGTGTGTGTGTCTCTACCTATATCAGTGTGTGTGTGTCTCTACCTATATCAGTGTGTGTGTCTCTACTTATATCAGTGTGTGTGTCTCTACCTATATCAGTGTGTGTGTCTCTACCTATATCAGTGTGTGTGTGTGTCTCTACCTATATCAGTGTGTGTGTCTCTACCTATATCAGTGTGTGTGTGTGTGTCTCTACCTATATCAGTGTGTGTGTCTCTACCTATATCAGTGTGTGTGTGTGTCTCTACCTATATCAGTGTGTGTGTGTCTCTACCTATATCAGTGTGTGTGTCTCTACCTATACCAGTGTGTGTCTCTACCTATATCAGTGTGTGTGTGTCTCTACCTATATCAGTGTGTGTGTGTCTCTACCTATATCAGTGTGTGTGTGTCTCTACCTATATCAGTGTGTGTCTCTACCTATATCAGTGTGTGTGTGTCTCTACCTATATCAGTGTGTGTGTGTCTCTACCTATATCAGTGTGTGTGTGTCTCTACCTATATCAGTGTGTGTGTGTCTCTACCTATATCAGTGTGTGTGTCTCTACTTATATCAGTGTGTGTGTCTCTACCTATATCAGTGTGTGTGTCTCTACCTATATCAGTGTGTGTGTGTGTCTCTACCTATATCAGTGTGTGTGTCTCTACCTATATCAGTGTGTGTGTGTGTCTCTACCTATATCAGTGTGTGTGTCTCTACCTATATCAGTGTGTGTGTGTGTCTCTACCTATATCAGTGTGTGTGTCTCTACCTATATCAGTGTGTGTGTGTGTCTCTACCTATATCAGTGTGTGTGTCTCTACCTATATCAGTGTATGTGTCTCTACCTATATCAGTGTGTGTGTCTCTACCTATATCAGTGTGTGTGTCTCTACCTATATCAGTGTGTGTGTGTGTCTCTACCTATATCAGTGTGTGTGTCTCTACCTATATCAGTGTGTGTGTGTCTCTACTTATATTAGTGTGTCTGTCTCTACCTATATCAGTGTGTGTGTGTGTCTCTACCTATATCAGTGTGTGTGTCTCTACCTATATCAGTGTGTGTGTGTGTCTCTACCTATATCAGTGTGTGTGTCTCTACCTATATCAGTGTGTGTGTGTGTCTCTACCTATATCAGTGTGTGTCTCTACCTATATCAGTGTCTGTGTCTCTACTTATATCCGTGTGTGTGTGTCTCTACCTATATCAGTGTGTGTGTCTCTACTTATATCAGTGTGTGTGTCTCTACCTATATCAGTGTGTGTGTGTCTCTACTTATATCAGTGTGTGTCTCTACCTATATCAGTGTGTGTGTGTCTCTACCTATATCAGTGTGTGTGTGTCTCTACCTATATCAGTGTGTGTGTGTCTCTACCTATATCAGTGTCTGTGTCTCTACTTATATCCGTGTGTGTGTGTCTCTACCTATATCAGTGTGTGTGTGTCTCTACCTATATCAGTGTGTGTGTGTCTCTACTTATATCAGTGTGTGTCTGTCTCTACCTATATCAGTGTATGTGTCTCTACCTATATCAGTGTGTGTGTCTCTACTTATATCAGTGTGTGTATGTCTCTACCTATATCAGTGTGTGTATGTCTCTACCTATATCAGTGTGTCTGTGTCTCTACCTATATCAGTGTGTGTGTGTCTCTACCTATATCAGTGTATGTGTGTCTCTACCTATATCAGTGTGTGTGTGTCTCTACCTATATCAGTGTGTGTATGTCTCTACCTATATCAGTGTGTGTGTGTCTCTACCTATACCAGTGTGTGTGTGTCTCTACCTATATCAGTGTGTGTGTGTCTCTACCTATATCAGTGTGTGTGTGTCTCTACTTATATTAGTGTGTATGTCTCTACCTATATCAGTGTGTGTGTCTCTACCTATATCAGTGTGTGTGTGTCTCTACTTATATCAGTGTGTGTGTCTCTACCTATATCAGTGTGTGTGTGTCTCTACCTATACCAGTGTGTGTGTGTCTCTACATATATCAGTGTGTGTGTCTCTACCTATATCAGTGTGTGTGTGTCTCTACTTATATTAGTGTGTGTCTCTACCTATATCAGTGTGTGTGTGTGTCTCTACCTATATCAGTGTGTGTGTGTCTCTACTTATATTAGTGTGTGTGTCTCTACCTATATCAGTGTGTGTGTGTGTCTCTACCTATATCAGTGTGTGTGTGTCTCTACCTATATCAGTGTATGTGTCTCTACCTATATCAGTGTGTGTCTCTACCTATATCAGTGTGTGTCTCTACCTATATCAGTGTGTGTCTCTACCTATATCAGTGTGTGTGTGTCTCTACCTATATCAGTGTATGTGTCTCTACCTATATCAGTGTGTGTCTCTACCTATATCAGTGTGTGTCTCTACCTATACCAGTGTGTGTCTCTACCTATATCAGTGTGTGTGTGTCTCTACCTATATCAGTGTATGTGTCTCTACCTATATCAGTGTGTGTCTCTACCTATATCAGTGTATGTGTCTCTACCTATATCAGTGTGTGTCTCTACCTATATCAGTGTGTGTGTGTCTCTACCTATATCAGTGTATGTGTCTCTACCTATATCAGTGTGTGTCTCTACCTATATCAGTGTGTGTGTCTCTACCTATATCAGTGTGTGTGTCTCTACCTATATCAGTGTGTGTGTCTCTACCTATATCAGTGTGTGTGTCTCTACCTATATCAGTGTGTGTGTCTCTACCTATATCAGTGTGTGTGTGTCTCTACCTATATCAGTGTATGTGTCTCTACCTATATCAGTGTGTGTCTCTACCTATATCAGTGTGTGTGTGTCTCTACCTATATCAGTGTATGTGTCTCTACCTATATCAGTGTGTGTGTCTCTACTTATATCAGTGTGTGTGTCTCTACCTATATCAGTGTGTGTGTCTCTACCTATATCAGTGTGTGTGTGTCTCTACTTATATCAGTGTGTGTGTCTCTACTTATATCAGTGTGTGTGTCTCTACCTATATCAGTGTGTGTCTCTACCTATATCAGTGTGTGTGTGTCTCTACCTATATCAGTGTGTGTCTCTACCTATATCAGTGTGTGTCTCTACCTATATCAGTGTGTGTGTGTCTCTACCTATATTAGTGTGTGTGTCTCTACTTATATCAGTGTGTGTGTCTCTACCTATATCAGTGTGTGTCTCTACCTATATCAGTGTGTGTGTCTCTACCTATATCAGTGTGTGTGTCTCTACCTATATCAGTGTGTGTCTCTACCTATATCAGTGTGTATGTCTCTACCTATATCAGTGTGTGTGTGTCTCTACCTATATCAGTGTGTGTGTGTCTCTACCTATATCAGTGTGTGTGTCTCTACCTATATCAGTGTGTGTCTCTACCTATATCAGTGTGTGTGTCTCTACCTATATCAGTGTGTGTCTCTACCTATATCAGTGTGTGTCTCTACCTATATCAGTGTGTATGTCTCTACCTATATCAGTGTGTGTGTCTCTACCTATATCAGTGTGTGTGTCTCTACCTATATCAGTGTGTGTCTCTACCTATATCAGTGTGTATGTCTCTACCTATATCAGTGTGTGTGTCTCTACCTATATCAGTGTGTGTGTCTCTACCTATATCAGTGTGTGTCTCTACCTATATCAGTGTGTGTGTCTCTACCTATATCAGTGTGTGTGTGTCTCTACCTATATCAGTGTGTGTCTCTACCTATATCAGTGTGTGTGTCTCTACCTATATCAGTGTATGTGTCTCTACCTATATCAGTGTGTGTCTCTACCTATATCAGTGTGTGTGTCTCTACCTATATCAGTGTGTGTGTGTCTCTACCTATATCAGTGTGTGTCTCTACCTATATCAGTGTGTGTGTCTCTACCTATATCAGTGTGTGTGTGTCTCTACCTATATCAGTGTGTGTCTCTACCTATATCAGTGTGTGTGTGTCTCTACCTATATCAGTGTGTGTGTGTCTCTACCTATATCAGTGTGTGTCTCTACCTATATCAGTGTGTGTCTCTACCTATATCAGTGTATGTGTCTCTACCTATATCAGTGTGTGTCTCTACCTATATCAGTGTGTGTGTCTCTACCTATATCAGTGTGTGTGTGTCTCTACCTATATCAGTGTGTGTCTCTACCTATATCAGTGTGTGTGTGTCTCTACCTATATCAGTGTGTGTGTGTCTCTACCTATATCAGTGTGTGTGTGTCTCTACCTATATCAGTGTGTGTCTCTACCTATATCAGTGTGTGTGTGTCTCTACCTATATCAGTGTGTGTGTGTGTCTCTACCTATATCAGTGTGTGTCTCTACCTATATCAGTGTGTGTGTCTCTACCTATATCAGTGTGTCTGTGTCTCTACCTATATCAGTGTGTGTATGTCTCTACCTATATCAGTGTGTCTGTGTCTCTACCTATATCAGTGTGTGTGTGTCTCTACCTATATCAGTGTGTGTGTCTCTACCTATATCAGTGTGTGTCTCTACCTATATCAGTGTGTATGTGTCTCTACCTATATCAGTGTGTGTCTCTACCTATATCAGTGTGTGTATGTCTCTACCTATATCAGTGTGTGTCTCTACCTATATCAGTGTGTGTATGTCTCTACCTATATCAGTGTATGTGTCTCTACCTATATCAGTGTGTGTGTCTCTACCTATATCAGTGTGTGTCTCTACCTATATCAGTGTGTGTCTCTACCTATATCAGTGTGTGTGTGTCTCTACCTATATCAGTGTGTGTGTCTCTACCTATATCAGTGTGTGTGTGTCTCTACCTATATCAGTGTGTGTGTGTCTCTACCTATATCAGTGTGTGTGTCTCTACCTATATCAGTGTGTGTGTCTCTACCTATATCAGTGTGTGTGTGTCTCTACCTATATCAGTGTGTGTGTGTCTCTACCTATATCAGTGTGTGTGTGTGTCTCTACCTATATCAGTGTATGTGTCTCTACCTATATCAGTGTGTGTGTGTCTCTACCTATATCAGTGTGTGTGTGTCTCTACCTATATCAGTGTGTGTGTCTCTACCTATATCAGTGTGTGTGTGTCTCTACCTATATCAGTGTGTAGTGTCTCTACCTATATCAGTGTATGTGTCTCTACCTATATCAGTGTGTGTGTCTCTACCTATATCAGTGTGTGTCTCTACCTATATCAGTGTGTGTGTCTCTACCTATATCAGTGTGTGTGTGTCTCTACCTATATCAGTGTGTGTCTCTACCTATATCAGTGTGTGTGTCTCTACCTATATCAGTGTGTGTCTCTACCTATATCAGTGTGTGTGTCTCTACCTATATCAGTGTGTGTATGTGTCTCTACCTATATCAGTGTGTGTCTCTACCTATATCAGTGTGTGTGTGTTTCTACCTATATCAGTGTGTGTGTCTCTACCTATATCAGTGTGTGTGTCTCTACCTATATCAGTGTGTGTGTCTCTACCTATATCAGTGTGTGTCTCTACCTATATCAGTGTGTGTGTCTCTACTTATATTAGTGTGTGTGTGTCTCTACCTATATCAGTGTGTGTGTCTCTACCTATATCAGTGTGTGTGTCTCTACCTATATCAGTGTGTGTGTCTCTACCTATATCAGTGTGTGTCTCTACCTATATCAGTGTGTGTGTCTCTACCTATATCAGTCTGTGTGTGTCTCTACCTATATCAGTGTATGTGTCTCTACCTATATCAGTGTGTGTCTCTACCTATATCAGTGTGTGTGTCTCTACCTATATCAGTGTGTGTATGTGTCTCTACCTATATCAGTGTGTGTCTCTACCTATATCAGTGTGTGTGTGTTTCTACCTATATCAGTGTGTGTGTCTCTACCTATATCAGTGTGTGTGTGTCTCTACTTATATTAGTGTGTGTGTCTCTACCTATATCAGTGTATGTGTCTCTACCTATATCAGTGTGTGTCTCTACCTATATCAGTGTGTCTGTGTCTCTACTTATATTAGTGTGTGTGTCTCTACCTATATCAGTGTGTGTCTCTACCTATATCAGTGTGTCTGTGTCTCTACCTATATCAGTGTGTGTGTCTCTACCTATATCAGTGTGTGTCTCTACCTATATCAGTGTGTGTGTCTCTACCTATATCAGTGTGTGTGTGTCTCTACCTATATCAGTGTGTGTCTCTACCTATATCAGTGTGTGTATGTCTCTACCTATATCAGTGTATGTGTCTCTACCTATATCAGTGTGTGTGTCTCTACCTATATCAGTGTGTGTCTCTACCTATATCAGTGTGTGTGTCTCTACCTATATCAGTGTGTGTGTGTCTCTACCTATATCAGTGTGTGTCTCTACCTATATCAGTGTGTGTGTCTCTACCTATATCAGTGTGTGTGTGTCTCTACCTATATCAGTGTGTGTGTCTCTACCTATATCAGTGTGTGTATGTGTCTCTACCTATATCAGTGTGTGTCTCTACCTATATCAGTGTGTGTGTGTTTCTACCTATATCAGTGTGTGTGTCTCTACCTATATCAGTGTGTGTGTCTCTACCTATATCAGTGTGTGTGTCTCTACCTATATCAGTGTGTGTGTCTCTACCTATATCAGTGTGTGTCTCTACCTATATCAGTGTGTGTGTCTCTACCTATATCAGTGTGTGTGTCTCTACCTATATCAGTCTGTGTGTGTCTCTACCTATATCAGTGTATGTGTCTCTACCTATATCAGTGTGTGTCTCTACCTATATCAGTGTGTGTATGTGTCTCTACCTATATCAGTGTGTGTCTCTACCTATATCAGTGTGTGTGTGTTTCTACCTATATCAGTGTGTGTGTCTCTACCTATATCAGTGTGTGTGTGTCTCTACTTATATTAGTGTGTGTGTCTCTACCTATATCAGTGTATGTGTCTCTACCTATATCAGTGTGTGTCTCTACCTATATCAGTGTGTCTGTGTCTCTACTTATATTAGTGTGTGTGTCTCTACCTATATCAGTGTATGTGTCTCTACCTATATCAGTGTGTGTCTCTACCTATATCAGTGTGTATGTGTCTCTACCTATATCAGTGTGTGTGTCTCTACCTATATCAGTGTGTGTCTCTACCTATATCAGTGTGTGTGTCTCTACCTATATCAGTGTGTGTGTGTCTCTACCTATATCAGTGTGTGTCTCTACCTATATCAGTGTGTGTATGTCTCTACCTATATCAGTGTATGTGTCTCTACCTATATCAGTGTGTGTGTCTCTACCTATATCAGTGTGTGTGTGTCTCTACCTATATCAGTGTGTGTGTCTCTACCTATATCAGTGTGTGTGTGTCTCTACCTATATCAGTGTGTGTCTCTACCTATATCAGTGTGTGTGTCTCTACCTATATCAGTGTGTGTCTCTACCTATATCAGTGTGTGTGTCTCTACCTATATCAGTGTGTGTATGTGTCTCTACCTATATCAGTGTGTGTCTCTACCTATATCAGTGTGTGTGTGTTTCTACCTATATCAGTGTGTGTGTCTCTACCTATATCAGTGTGTGTGTCTCTACCTATATCAGTGTGTGTGTCTCTACCTATATCAGTGTGTGTGTCTCTACCTATATCAGTGTGTGTGTCTCTACCTATATCAGTGTGTGTCTCTACCTATATCAGTGTGTGTGTCTCTACCTATATCAGTGTGTGTGTCTCTACCTATATCAGTCTGTGTGTGTCTCTACCTATATCAGTGTATGTGTCTCTACCTATATCAGTGTGTGTCTCTACCTATATCAGTCTGTGTGTCTCTACCTATATCAGTGTGTGTATGTGTCTCTACCTATATCAGTGTGTGTCTCTACCTATATCAGTGTGTGTGTGTTTCTACCTATATCAGTGTGTGTGTCTCTACCTATATCAGTGTGTGTGTGTGTCTCTACCTATATCAGTGTGTGTGTCTCTACCTATATCAGTGTGTGTGTGTCTCTACCTATATCAGTGTGTGTGTGTCTCTACCTATATCAGTGTGTGTCTCTACCTATATCAGTGTGTGTCTCTACCTATATCAGTGTGTGTGTGTCTCTACCTATATCAGTGTGTGTGTGTCTCTACCTATATCAGTGTGTGTGTGTGTCTCTACCTATATCAGTGTATGTGTCTCTACCTATATCAGTGTGTGTGTGTCTCTACCTATATCAGTGTGTGTGTGTCTCTACCTATATCAGTGTGTGTGTCTCTACCTATATCAGTATGTGTGTGTCTCTACCTATATCAGTGTGTGTGTGTCTCTACCTATATCAGTGTGTGTGTGTCTCTACTTATATTAGTGTGTGTGTCTCTACCTATATCAGTGTGTGTGTGTCTCAACCTATATCAGTGTGTCTGTGTCTCTACTTATATCAGTGTGTCTGTGTCTCTACCTATATCAGTGTGTGTGTGTCTCTACCTATATCAGTGTGTGTGTCTCTACTTATATTAGTGTGTCTGTGTCTCTACCTATATCAGTGTGTGTGTGTCTCTACCTATATCAGTGTGTGTGTCTCTACTTATATTAGTGTGTCTGTGTCTCTACCTATATCAGTGTGTGTGTATGTCTCTACCTATATCAGTGTGTCTGTATGTCTCAACCTATATCAGTGTGTGTGTGTCTCTACTTATATTAGTGTTTCTGTATGTCTCTACCTATATTAGTGTGTGTGTGTCTCTACCTATAGCAGTGTGTGTGTGTCTCTACTTATATTAGTGTGTCTGTGACTGTGTAACAACATTGAATCTATTCTAATCTTATTCCGTCTCCATATTGTTTCCTAATGAAAGGAACTGCTAACTTTTAATTAGTGTTTTCAGCCATTCAAGTAAAATAAGACAACAAACATTGTAACAATTTCAAATAATTATATCTTCCTTTGTTTTTTCTTCTTAATATAGTATAATCATTTTTTTTTAAAATATATATATAATTATTTCTCTCTTGTTCACTACTTTAACTGTTTAAAAAAAAAATGTCTTCTTCTTGGTTGTTTCTGCTTTGCAAATAAAATCTGATGTGTTTTACATTTATTCCATGTGAGAGAATAATTTATTTCTTCTTTAAATTATATATTTTTTAAATATATTTTTTTTTCTAACTAATATCATTGGATTATATTATTCTTTATTATCTTATTAATGGAATGATGGCGGTGGATTGGCAGTATCGGTAGAGGGTCGGATGCCATGCTTTGCAGCATTGAGTTACGGCCGGCCCTTTATGATCTGAGTTCAAATCCCGCTGAGGTTAACTTTGCCTTTCATCCTTACCGGGTCGATAAAATAAAGTACCAGTAATTGCGCTGGGGTCGATTTAATCGACTTTCCTTTTCCCCCCAAATTGTTGGCCTTGTGCCTAAATGAGAAACCATTATCTTATAATGGAATCCCGTCGAGGTTAACTTTGCCTTTCATCCTTACCGGGTCGATAAAATAAAGTACCAGTAATTGCGCTGGGGTCGATTTAATCGACTTTCCTTTTCCCCCCAAATTGTTGGCCTTGTGCCTAAATGAGAAACCATTATCTTATAATGGAATCCCGTCGAGGTTTACTTTGCCTTTCATCCTTACGGGGTCGATAAAATGAAATACCAGTAATGAACTGGTAATTGCTGGCCTTGTGCCAAAAGTAGAAACAATTATAAGAGGGCGGTGGATTGGCAGTACCGGTAGAGGGTCGGACGCCATGCTTTCTATCATAGTTACGTCCTATTACGGTCCGAGTTCAAATCCCGCCGAGGTTAACTTTGCCTTTCATCCTTCCAGGGTCGATAAAATAAAGTACCAGTAATGTACTGGGATAATTGCTGGCCTTGTGCCAAAAGTAGAAACAGTTATTAATGGAATGGCAAGGAATGGCAAGTATCGGCAGAGCGTCAGATAAAGTTACTTGTGGTGTTGGGGATACGGCTCGGCTCCTTACCGCCTGAGTTCAAATCCCTCTGAGTAGTAGGCGTACACGTAAGGGTAGGGGTAGGGGTAGGAGTAGGTGTAGGGGCAGAGGTGGGGTGGGTGACAGTCGATGAAATAAGTACCAGTTAACTATTGCGGGTTGACATAATCGACTGGGGTGATAGTCGATGAAGTAAGTACCAGTTAACTGCTGGGGTGGGTGATATGCTGATATAATCAACAATATTCATCCATTAAATTTGAAGATTTGCGCCTATATTATAAATCATTTCAAGGCGAGAAATTGTGAGAGCCGTTAGAGCGTCGGGTGGAACACTTATGGATTATATTCTGGTTCTCAGCATCTCGAGAGTTCAAATCCCACCTATCTCTAGACAAAGTCATATTTAGACCTTGTGGGGAATTTTCGTTGGAGAGTGGGCATGGCTGTTTTTAGAGGGGGCCCTTGTTTGACAAGGGGTGCCCAAGGCATTCGCTCCATGCTTCCACCAATAAATCCGGCCCTGCCCCTAGAGCAACTTTACCTGTGGCCCTTTCGAGGTAGAAAAATAATATTCTAGTCAAGTACTGAGCTCGATATAATCGCCTTCTCTGCTCCCAGCGTCCCCTACCTAAATTTTAGGACGTACTTCCGGTCCGTTTGTTGAAAGGTGGATAGAAGTGGCAAGCATGGTCCCGAATGAATGGACCTGCTCTGAGTAAGTATCTTTAGATTGGAGGAGGGCAGCTTAGAGGTGACACATACCCTAGCGGTCAAGCTGGCCATGAGGACAGCTAGGAGGTGACACATACCCTAGCGGTCAATGTGGACATGAGGACAGCTAAGAGGTGACACATACCCTAGTGGTCAGGGTGGCTATTAGGACAGCTAAGAGGTGACACATGCCCTAGAGGTCAAGGTGACCATAAGGACAGTTAAGAGGTGGCACATGCCCTAGTGGTCAAGATGGACATGAGGACAGCTAAGAGGTGACACATACCCTAGTGGTCAAGGTGGCTATTAGGACAGCTAAGAGGTGACATGCCCTAGAGGTCAAGGTGACCATAAGGACAGTTAAGAGGTGGCACATGCCCTAGTGGTCAAGATGGACATGAGGACAGCTAAGAGGTGGCACATGCCGTAGAGGTCAAGGTGGCTATGAGGACAGCTAAGAGGTGACATATGCCCTAGAGGTCAAGGTGACCATAAGGACAGCTAAGAGGTGACACATGCCCTAGTGGTCAAGATGGACATGACCGTGGCTTTTCTGTGAGTTTTCTCCACAAGTGACAGTGACCCTAGGAAGTGTCCCTAAAATTTGGGAATTTTCTTTTGTTTGATTTGTTGTTTCTGTCATCACACATTTTCCATGAAATCCTCATTCCCCCACTCCCCTCCCCAACCCACCCTCACCCCACCCCACCCTCATCACACCCCACATTATGTAGTCTTGAATGTCTTCTTTATGTAAGCCCTTTATGGCTAAAAAAGAAACCATCATCATCGTCATCATTGTTGTTGTTATTGCTATTGTTATTTTACTGAGGGCCGTATATTGGCTGTATCGGTAGAGCGTCGGACACCATGCTTCGCGACATAAAGTTATGGCCCTTTACGTTCCGAGTTCAAATCCTGCCGAGGTTAACTTTGCCTTTCATCCTCACTGGTGTCGATTTCATCTACTTTCCCCTCCCCCCAAAATTAGTGGCCTTGTGCCTAAAACGGAAACCATTAATTTACTTAATTGATGAATTATGGCAGAATCCGGTTGAATCCCGGATTAAATATCCTCTAGGATCTAGTTATGCCCCTTTATTATTCCGCATTGCTTTATATGATATCGGTGTATGACACTTAAATATGATATCAGTGTATGGTAATGGGTGTATGACACTTAAATATGATATCAGTGTATGGTAATGGGTGTATGACACTTAAATATGATATCAGTGTATGGTAATGGGTGTATGACACTTAAATATGATATCAGTGTATGGTAATGGGTGTATGACACTTAAATATGATATCAGTGTATGGTAATGGGTGTATGACACTTAAATATGATATCAGTGTATGGTAATGGGTGTGTGGTATCTGGGCATGGTAATGGGTGTATGGTATCTGGATATGGTAATGGGTGTATGGTATCTGGGTATGGTAATGGGTGTATGGTATCTAGGTATGGTAATGGGTGTATGGTATCTGGGTATGGTAATGGGTGTATGGTATCTGGGTATGGTAATGGGTGTGTCGTATCTGGGTATGGTAATGGGTGTGTGGTATCTGGATATGGTAATGGGTGTATGGTATCTGGGTATGGTAATGGGTGTATGGTATCTGGGTATGGTAATGGGTGTATGGTATCTGGGTATGGTAATGGGTGTGTGGTATCTGGGTATGGTAATGGGTGTGTGGTATCTGGGTATGGTAATGGGTGTGTGGTATCTGGGTATGGTAATTGGTGTATGGTATCTGGGTATGGTAATGGGTGTATGGTATCTAGGTATGGTAATGGGTGTATGGTATCTGGGTATGGTAATGGGTGTATGGTATCTAGGTATGGTAATGGGTGTATGGTATCTGGGTATGGTAATGGGTGTGTGGTATCTGGGCATGGTAATGGGTGTATGGTATCTGGGTATGGTAATGGGTGTATGGTATCTAGGTATGGTAATGGGTGTATGATATCTGGGTATGGTAATGGGTGTGTGGTATCTGGGTATGGTAATGGGTGTGTGGTATCTGGGTATGGTAATGGGTGTATGGTATCTAGGTATGGTAATGGGTGTATGGTATCTGGGTATGGTAATGGGTGTATGGTATCTGGGTATGGTAATGGGTGTATGGTATCTGGGTATGGTAATGGGTGTGTGGTATCTGGGTATGGTAATGGGTGTATGGTATCTGGGCATGGTAATGGGTGTATGGTATCTGGGTATGGTAATGGGTGTATGGTATCTAGCTATGGTAATGGGTGTATGGTATCTGGGTATGGTAATGGGTGTGTGATATCTGGGTATGGTAATGGGTGTATGGTATCTGGGTATGGTAATGGGTGTATGGTATCTAGGTATGGTAATGGGTGTATGGTATCTGGGTATGGTAATGGGTGTATGGTATCTGGGTATGGTAATGGGTGTATGGTATCTGGGTATGGTAATGGGTTATGGTATCTGGGTATGGTAATGGGTGTGTGGTATCTGGGTATGGTAATGGGTGTATGGTATCTGGGTATGGTAATGGGTGTATGGTATCTAGCTATGGTAATGGGTGTATGGTATCTGGGTATGGTAATGGGTGTGTGGTATGTGGGTATGGTAATGGGTGTGTGGTATCTGGGTATGGTAATGGCTGTATGGTATCTGGGTATGGTAATGGGTGTATGGTATCTAGGTATGGTAATGGGTGTATGGTATCTGGGTATGGTAATGGGTGTATGGTATCTGGGTATGGTAATGGGTGTATGGTATCTGGGTATGGTAATGGGTTATGGTATCTGGGTATGGTAATGGGTGTGTGGTATCTGGGTATGGTAATGGGTGTATGGTATCTGGGTATGGTAATGGGTGTATGGTATCTGGGTATGGTAATGGGTGTGTGGTATCTGGGTATGGTAATGGGTGTGTGGTATCTGGGTATGGTAATGGGTGTATGGTATCTGGGTATGGTAATGGGTGTATGGTATCTGGGCATGGTAATGGGTGTATGGTATCTGGGTATGGTAATGGGTGTATGGTATCTGGGCATGGTAATGGGTGTATGGTATCTGGGTATGGTAATGGGTGTATGGTATCTGGGTATGGTAATGGGTGTATGGTATCTGGGTATGGTAATGGGTGTATGGTATCTGGGTATGGTAATGGGTGTATGGTATCTGGGTATGGTAATGGGTGTATGGTATCTGGGTATGGTAATGGGTGTATGGTATCTGGGTATGGTAATGGGTGTATGGTATCTGGGTATGGTATCTAGGTATGGTAATGGGTGTGTGGTATCTGGGTATGGTAATGGGTGTATGGTATCTGGGTATGGTATCTAGGTATGGTAATGGGTGTATGGTATCTGGGTATGGTAATGGGTGTATGGTATCTGGGTATGGTATCTAGGTATGGTAATGGGTGTGTGGTATCTGGGTATGGTAATGGGTGTATGGTATCTGGGTATGGTATCTAGGTATGGTAATGGGTGTATGGTATCTGGGTATGGTAATGGGTGTGTGGTATCTGGGTATGGTAATGGGTGTGTGGTATCTGGGTATGGTAATGGGTGTGTGGTATCTGGGTATGGTAATGGGTGTATGGTATCTGGGTATGGTAATGGGTGTATGGTATCTGGGTATGGTAATGGGTGTATGGTATCTGGGTATGGTAATGGGTGTATGGTATCTGGGTATGGTAATGTGTGTATGGTATCTGGGTATGGTAATGGGTGTATGGTATCTGGGTATGGTAATGGGTGTATGGTATCTGGGTATGGTAATGGGTGTATGGTATCTGGGTATGGTATCTAGGTATGGTAATGGGTGTATGGTATCTGGGTATGGTAATGGGTGTATGGTATCTGGGTATGGTATCTAGGTATGGTAATGGGTGTATGGTATCTGGGTATGGTAATGGGTGTGTGGTATCTGGGTATGGTAATGGGTGTATGGTATCTGGGTATGGTAATGGGTGTGTGGTATCTGGGTATGGTAATGGGTGTATGGTATCTGGGTATGGTATCTAGGTATGGTAATGGGTGTATGGTATCAGGGTATGGTAATGGGTGTGTGGTATCTGGGTATGGTAATGGGTGTGTGGTATCTGGGTATGGTAATGGGTGTGTGGTATCTGGGTATGGTAATGGGTGTATGGTATCTGGGTATGGTAATGGGTGTGTGGTATCTGGGTATGGTAATGGGTGTGTGGTATCTGGGCATGGTAATGGGTGTATGGTATCTGGGTATGGTAATGGGTGTATGGTATCTGGGTATGGTAATGGGTGTATGGTATCTGGGTATGGTAATGGATGTATGGTATCTGGGTATGGTAATGGGTGTATGGTATCTGGGTATGGTAATGGGTGTGTGGTATCTGGGTATGGTAATGGGTGTGTGGTATCTGGGTATGGTAATGGGTGTATGGTATCTGGGTATGGTAATGGATGTATGGTATCTGGGTATGGTAATGGGTGTATGGTATCTGGGTATGGTAATGGGTGTGTGGTATCTGGGTATGGTAATGGGTGTGTGGTATCTGGGTATGGTAATGGGTGTATGGTATCTAGGTATGGTAATGGGTGTATGGTATCTGGGTATGGTAATGGGTGTATGGTATCTGGGTATGGTAATGGGTGTATGGTATCTGGGTATGGTAATGGGTGTATGGTATCTAGGTATGGTAATGGGTGTGTGGTATCTGGGTATGGTAATGGGTGTATGGTATCTGGGTATGGTAATGGGTGTATGGTATCTAGGTATGGTAATGGGTGTATGGTATCTGGGTATGGTAATGGGTGTATGGTATCTGAGTATGGTAATGGGTGTGTGGTATCTGGGTATGGTAATGGGTGTATGGTATCTGAGTATGGTAATGGGTGTGTGGTATCTGAGTATGGTAATGGGTGTGTGGTATCTAGGTATGGTAATGGGTGTGTGGTATCTGGGTATGGTAATGGGTGTATGGTATCTGGGTATGGTAATGGGTGTATGGTATCTGGGTATGGTAATGGGTGTATGGTATCTGAGTATGGTAATGGGTGTGTGGTATCTGGGTATGGTAATGGGTGTATCGTATCTGGGTATGGTAATGGGTGTATGGTATCTGGGTATGGTAATGGGTGTATGGTATCTGGGTATGGTAATGGGTGTATGGTATCTGGGTATGGTAATGGGTGTATGGTATCTGGGTATGGTAATGGGTGTATGTTATCTGGGTATGGTAATGGGTGTGTGGTATCTGAGTATGGTAATGGGTGTGTGGTATCTAGGTATGGTAATGGGTGTATGGTATCTGGGTATGGTAATGGGTGTATGGTATCTGGGTATGGTAATGGGTGTATGGTATCTGAGTATGGTAATGGGTGTGTGGTATCTAGGTATGGTAATGGGTGTATGGTATCTGGGTATGGTAATGGGTGTGTGATATCTGGGTATGGTAATGGGTGTATGGTATCTGGGTATGGTAATGGGTGTATGATATCTGGGTATGGTAATGGGTGTATGGTATCTGGGTATGGTAATGGGTGTGTGGTATCTGGGTATGGTAATGGGTGTATGGTATCTGGGTATGGTAATGGGTGTATGGTATCTGGGTATGGTAATGGGTGTATGGTATCTGGGTATGGTAATGGGTGTATGGTATCTGGGTATGGTAATGGGTGTGTGGTATCTGGGTATGGTAATGGGTGTATGGTATCTGGGTATGGTAATGGGTGTATGGTAATGGGTGTATGGTATCTGGGTATGGTAATGGGTGTATGTTATCTGGGTATGGTAATGGGTGTGTGGTATCTGGGTATGGTAATGGGTGTGTGGTATCTGGGTATGGTAATGGGTGTGTGGTATCTGGGTATGGTAATGGGTGTGTGGTATCTGGGTATGGTAATGGGTGTGTGGTATCTGGGTAGGGTAATGGGTGTGTGGTATCTGGGTATGGTAATGGGTGTATGGTATCTGGGTATGGTAATGGGTGTATGGTATCTGGGTATGGTAATGGGTGTATGGTATCTGGGTATGGTAATGGGTGTGTGGTATCTGGGTATGGTAATGGGTGTGTGGTACCTGGGTATGGTAATGGGTGTGTGGTATCTGGGTATGGTAATGGGTGTGTGGTATCTGGGTATGGTAATGGGTGTATGGTATCTGGGTATGGTAATGGGTGTGTGGTATCTAGGTATGGTAATGGGTGTGTGGTATCTGGGCATGGTAATGGGTGTATGGTATCTGGGTATAGTAATGGGTGTATAGTAATGGGTGTATGGTAATGGGTGTGTGGTATCTGGGTATGGTAATGGGTGTGTGGTATCTGGGTATGGTAATGGGTGTGTGGTATCTGGGTATGGTAATGGGCGTGTGGTATCTGGGTAGGGTAATGGGTGTGTGGTATCTGGGTATGGTAATGGGTGTATGGTATCTGGGTATGGTAATGGGTGTATGGTATCTGGGTATGGTAATGGGTGTGTGGTATCTAGGTATGGTAATGGGTGTGTGGTATCTGGGCATGGTAATGGGTGTATGGTATCTGGGTATAGTAATGGGTGTATAGTAATGGGTGTATGGTAATGGGTGTATGGTATCTGGGTATGGTAATGGGTGTATGGTATCTGGGTATGGT
>OZ024751.1:14917445-14927445 GCA_964016885.1 Eledone cirrhosa
TACCTTACCACCATTACCCCCCATCATCACTACCTCCACCATCACCACTACTACCACCACCACTAACCCCATCACCACCACCACCATCACCACCACCACCAAACAACAACAAAGACACAAAAGAACAAAGAGAAGAAAAACAACAGAGATAAAGAGCAAAGAGAAACAATATCCACCACCACCACCACCACCACCACCAAAAAAACAACTATAACAAAAAGACCAAAAAAACAAAGAAAAAAATTGCTTTTGTTTATTTATTATTATTATTGCCGAGGTTGACTTTGCCTTTCATCCTTACGGGGTCGATAAAATAAAGTACCAGTAATGCACTGGGTAATTGCTGGCCTTGTGCCTAAAGTAGAAACAATTATTATTGTTAAAGTACCAGTAATGCACTGAGTGATTGCTGGCCTTGACCCAATAGTAGAAACAATTATTATTATTACTATTATTATCATTGTTGTTATTGTAGATGTTGAAGTCGTCGTTGTAGTGGTAGTAGTAGTAGTAGTAGTAGTAAAACAATCCCTAATATTATTAGCAGTGTCATAAACGGTGTTGACAGGGAGATATAAACACGTTTGATTCTCTGTTCTGGGTTACTAATTCTCATTTTTTTGCTGTTTTATTGTTTTTATATTAGCTACTCTATATAGTTTCTATTTTTGTTATTTTATTTTATTTTATCTTAATCTTATTGTTTGTTTGTGTTGGTTTGTTCGTGTGTTTGTTATTTAAGAAGTTGTTTAGTTGTTTATTCTAGATGTTCGTGTTCTTATTTATGATGTTAGCTTATTATTTATGATGTTTGTCTTCCATATTGTTAGTTCGTTAATTATGAGGTTTACCTTTGGTGTTAGTTTGTTATTTGTGATATTAGTTTGTTGTTTATAACGTTAGTTTGTTATTTATAACGTTGGTTTGTTATTTATAACGTTGGTTTGTTGTTTATAACATTGGTTTGTTGTTTATAACGTTGGTTTGTTCTTTATAACATTGGTTTGTTGTTTATAACGTTGGTTTGATATTTATAACGTTAGTTTGTTGTTTATAACGGTGATTTGTTATTTATAACGTTGGTTTGGTATTTATAACGTTGGTTTGTTGTTTATAACGTTGGTTTGTTGTTTATAACGTTAATTCGTTGTTTATAACGGTAGTTTGGTATTTATAACGTTGGTTTGGTATTTATAACGTTGGTTTCTTGTTTATAATGATACTTTGTTGTTTATAACGGTGGTTTGGTATTTATAACATTAGTTTGCAGTTTATAACATTAGTTTGTTGTTTATAACGTTGGTTTGTTATTTATAACGTTGGCTAGGTATTTATTATGTTGGTTTGTTATTTATAACGGTTGTTTGGCACTTATAACGCTAGTTTGTTATTTATAACGTTAGTTTGTTGCTTATAACGTTAAGTTTCTGTTTATAACGTTACTTCGGTATTTATAATGTTGGTTTGTTATTTATAGTGATGGTCTGTTATTTATAATGATACTTTGTTATCTATAACATTAGTTTTTATTTATAACGTTTAATTTGCTATTTATAACGGCGTTGGTTTGTTAATTATAACTTAAACTCCCTGTTACAATAGAAGCCATTCGTCTAAGATGACGCACAATAGGATTTAACCCAAAACCACGCAGTAGCGAAGCGAACTCCTACGATGTTAGCTTTTTTTGTACGGTGTTAGTTTAATATACATTCAGCCATTTACTGTTTACAGGCTTTAGAACACGGCCATGCTGGGGCATATCAATATATTATTATTTGCGACGTTAGGTTGTTGATGTTATTTTTATGATGTTTTGTTATGCATGGTATTTTTTTGTTTATTTATCTATTTAATTATTTATATGTTCATGTCATGTTGCTGTTGTTGAATTATTTATTACAGAGAATCTTTACGAAAATAGTAACATCATCTTAGCCAGCTGTGACAACAGTTATTTCTCTCTCTCTCTCTACGTGCACACACACACACCATATGTTTATGCGTGTGTGTCTATATATATATATATATATATTTAAATATAACGAAGGAGGTGTGGTAAGGAACCAGATGGACCATAGCGCACCAGAGTACTCAATACTTAGGATAGTAGAGTGGGTAATAGGAAAATGTTTGACCCCGACGGCAGAGCTCAAGCCGTTTCGGCGGCTATTTCTGGTTCAGAAATAGCCATCGAAACGGCTTGAGCTCTGCCGTCGGGGTCAAACATTTTCCTATATATATAAAATATAATATACGTGTATGTATATATATATACATATATATAATATACATGTGTGTATACATACACACACGCATATATATAATATACATATACATAAATATATATATACATAAACATAAATACACATATAAATATATATATATATATATAAATATACATATAAATATACACACACACACACACACACACACACACACACACACACACACATATATATATATATATATATATATATATATATATATATGATATATATATATATGTAATTAAGGAAGGGGATACCACAATGAAACAATGTACAGGTTTCTCACAAAACAACCTCCTCATCTGAGACACCCTGCTGGGTGTCAGCATGTTGTAGCTTCAGCTAAAGTTAATACACTATTAAAGTTTCTTTCCACATGCTAACAACATTCCGTTTTATCAGTTATACTTATTATTGAGGGCAAAGAAATTGACAGGATTGCTAGAGTCGCTGACGAAATCTATAGAGGGATTTACATTGCGTCTGTGAGTTTCTGAGTTCAAATCCCACCAGAAAGTCTGTCTTAAGCCATTTAAGTACAAGACTTGACCCTGGACAGGACGCCAGTCCATCACAGAGTTAAACTCCCAGCTATGGAGCTCACTGGAGCAATGTGAAACGAAGTGTTTTGCTCTACAACACAACACGCAACCCAGCCCAGGAATCAGACCAACGACATTATGATCGTAAGTCCAACACCATTACCACTAGGCTATGCGTTTGTAACTTTCTGAGTTCAAATCCCACCAGAGCTGCTGGGAAATTGAGAGAATTACTTGAGTCGATGACGAAATGTATTGTGGGATTTATTTGTGTCTGGGACTTTCTGAGTTCAAATCCCACCAGAGCTGCTGGGAAATTGAGAGAATTACTTGAATCGATGACAAAATGTATTGTGGGATTTATTTGTGTCTGGGACTTTCTGAGTTCAAATCCCACCAGAGCTGCTGGGAAATTGAGAGAATTACTTGAGTCGATGACAAAATGTATTGTGGGATTAATTTGCGTCTGGGACTTTCTGAGTTCAAATCCCACCAGAGCTGCTGGGAAATTGAGAGAATTACTTGAGTCGATGACAAAATGTATTGTGGGATTAATTTGCGTCTGGGACTTTCTGTGTTCAAATCCCACCAACTGTTAACCTTTCTATGTCATTCAGAACATAAACTACAAGTCAAAACACTGACGCTGAATTTAATTGTCTGGGGGGCCACCATACTGCGCACACTCATCTTACTCTATTGCTAAAATTCAAATTCTATTTCTATCTGCTCTCATTCTCATATGTATCGTTGTCACGCACACTCATCATATATTGTTGCAGGGCTAATTCATTTTGAAGCCCTTATCACTTAAAATATTTTAGTACCCATATATAAAAGTGGAGGCGCGTGGCCTAGTGGTAAGGGCGTTGGATTTAGGATCATAATGTCGTAGGTTCGATTCCTAGACTGGGTTGTGTGTTGTGTTTTTGAGCAAAAACACTTCATATCAAGTTGCTCCAGTGTACTCAGTTGAAAATGAGTGCCGACAATAGCTGGGTGTTTAACTCTGCTATGGACTAGCGTCCTGTCCAGTGGGGGAAGGGAGTCTTGTACTCTCAGTCGCTTAACGCCATGGAAACCGGGATAAACACCAACCTGATGAACCTCCAGGCTTTAGACACCATATATAAAGTCTGCGAAAAAATGTTTTTCTTAATATAAAGAATGCTGTGGTCATGCGCAGATATACTATAAAATGGTCATGCGCAGACATACTTAAAATGGCTTATAAATAGGGCAAAGATTCTTAAAGACGGGAAAAGAAGTTGCCATTGGCCGCTATGAGTTGATAAATACAATTAATTTGAATAAAATGGTGCCCTTCTTTCCTTGAAGCTCTAATCCTGTGTTTATTGTGTTAATGGTTAACATGACTTACCCAGCTCTGGTTCACTATCATCCTATATTTCTACCCACACTCAAACTTCTTATACCCACACTCACGTTTCTTGTACCCAGACTCACATTATTCTGCTAAACGATACTCATCCTACATTTCTAACCACATTACCTACACTCAACGCTACACCATTGGCCCCACTCACCTCACACCATTACCTACACTCACCTCTACACCATAGCCCACACTCACCTCACATCATTAGCTACACTCACCTCATACCACTACCCACACTAACACCATTACCCACACTCACCTCACACCAATACCAACGCCACCACCACTACCACACCATTACCAACGCCACCACAACCGCCAACGCCAGCACAACTACGACACTACCACCACTACCACACCATTACCAACGCCACCACTACCCACACCATTACCAACGCCACCACTACCACCAACGCCACCACCACTACCACACCAATACCAACGCCACTACTACCACCACTACCACACCAATACCACACCAATACCAACGCCACTACTACCACCAACGCCACCACCACTACCACACCAACACCAACGCCACTACTACCACCAATACCAACGCCACTACTACCACCACTACCACACCAATACCAACGCCACTACTACCACCAACGCCACCACCACTACCACACCAATACCAACGCCACTACTACCACCAACGCCACCACCACTACCACACCAATACCAACGCCACTACTACCACCACTACCACACCAATACCAACGCCACTACTACCACCACTACCACACCAATACCAACGCCACCACCACTACCACACCAATACCAACGCCACTACTACCACCACTACCACACCAATACCAACGCCACTACTACCACCAACGCCACCACCACTACCACACCAATACCAACGCCACTACTACCACCACTACCACACCAATACCAACGCCACTACTACCACCAACGCCACCACCACTACCACACCAATACCAACGCCACTACTACCACCACTACCACACCAATACCAACGCCACTACTACCACCAACGCCACCACCACTACCACACCAATACCAACGCCACTACTACCACCACTACCACACCAATACCACACCAATACCAACGCCACTACTACCACCAACGCCACCACCACTACCACACCAACACCAACGCCACTACTACCACCAATACCAACGCCACTACTACCACCACTACCACACCAATACCAACGCCACTACTACCACCAACGCCACCACCACTACCACACCAATACCAACGCCACTACTACCACCAACGCCACCACCACTACCACACCAATACCAACGCCACTACTACCACCACTACCACACCAATACCAACGCCACTACTACCACCACTACCACACCAATACCAACGCCACCACCACTACCACACCAATACCAACGCCACTACTACCACCACTACCACACCAATACCAACGCCACTACTACCACCAACGCCACCACCACTACCACACCAATACCAACGCCACTACTACCACCACTACCACACCAATACCAACGCCACTACTACCACCAACGCCACCACCACTACCACACCAATACCAACGCCACTACTACCACCACTACCACACCAATACCAACGCCACTACTACCACCAACGCCACCACCACTACCACACCAATACCAACGCCACTACTACCACCACTACCACACCAACACCAACGCCACTACTACCACCAACGCCACCACCACTACCACACCAACACCAACGCCACTACCGCCACCACTACCAACACCAAGAACAACAACACCACAACATGGAGCCCAGCCACCAAACTATTGCCCGAGTCAACGAGTGTGCCCTCTACACGACACGCTAGAAATAACAGCCAGATTCCCTTGAATCACCTTTCAGTCACTATCGTCTTGAATATAAAGATAACAGATAATAGAGACCTTAGATAACCGCCCCCGGTCTATGAACGGTCAACGTTGAAATAGATTTGATCATAGATCTGTGATCGATCGGGCTTGACCAGGCGCGATCTAACCAACAACAACAACAACAGCGACAGCAACAACAACAACAACAACAACAACAACAGCGACAACAACAACAACAGCGACAACAACAACAACAACAACAACAACAACAACAACAACAACAACAACAACAACGATAACGCCAACAACAACAACAGCAGCAACAACGATAACGCCAACAACAACAACAACAGCAGCAACAACGATAACACCAACAACAACAACAGCAGCAACAACGATAACGCCAACAACAACAACAACAACAGCAGCAACAACGATAACACCAACAACAACAACAACAACAGCAGCAACAACGATAATACCAACAACAACAACAACAACAGCAGCGACAACGATAACGCCAACAACAACAACAACAACAACAACAGCAGCAACAACGATAACGCCAACAACAACAACAACAGCAGCAACAACGATAACGCCAACAACGATAACGCCAACAACAACAACTACGACTATAATGATAACACCAATAACAATAATAACAACAACAAAGACAACCCCAATAATAACAGCGATAACATCAATAACAACAACAACAACAACACCAATTACAACAACAATGACGATAACGATAACGCCAATAAGAACAACAACGCCAACAACAACACCACCACCACCAACAACACCAATAACACCACCACTACCACCACCAACACATCACCACGATCACCACACCACCACCACCACCAACAACACACCACCACCACCACCAACACCAACATACCACCACACCAACACCACACCACCACCACACCAACACACCACCACCACCACCACCACCACACCAACACACCACCACCACCACCACACACCACCACCACCACCAACAACACACCACCACCAACATACCACCACACCAACACACCACCACCACCAACATACCACCACACCAACACACCACCACCACACCAACACACCACCACCACCAACACACCACCAACACACCACCACCAACACACCACCACCAACATACCACCACACCAACACACCACCACCACCACCACACCAACACACCACCACACCACCACCACCAACACACCACCACCACCACACCAACACACCACCACCACCACCAACACACCACCACGACCACACCAACACACCACCACGACCACCACACCAACACACCACCACCACCACCACCGCCGCCGCACCACCACACCACCACCACCCTAAATCAATGCTATTATCGCCATATCTATCATGGACAGCTGTCATATCTCTATAAACTATTACTGTCCTAATTAATGGCCGACTATCTGATTATTGTCTTCGATTAAGTATTCATTATGTCCGCTATTTAGAAGACGATCGATAAAGGCGATAAACAGATAAATCGATAGCTGCAAGTGTCACTTCTTGTTCTGCAGCGAACTCTGCATTACACGTGACTACCATGTGACTGATTCGGCACTGCTGATGTGACATGTGACCGAGTGGATCACCTCCGTCGTCATTATCAACACCACCACCATTACCACAACCACCAACACCACCACCACCATTACCACCAACACCACCACCACCATTACCACCAACACCACCATTACCACCACCACCATTATCAACACCGCCAACACCACCACCACCATTACCACAACCACCAACACCACCACCACCATTACCACAACCACCAACACCACCACCACCATTATCAACACCGCCAACACCACCACCACCATTACAACAACCACCAACACCACCACCACCATTATCAGCACCGCCAACACCAACACCACCATTATCATCACCGCCAACACCACCACCACCATTACCACAACCACCAACACCACCACCACCATTACAACAACCACCAACGCCACCACCACCATCATCAACACTGCCAACACCACCACCACCATTACAACAACCACCAACACCACCACCACCATTATCAGCACCGCCAACACCAACACCACCATTATCATCACCGCCAACACCACCACCACCATTACCACAACCACCAACACCACCACCACCATTACAACAACCACCAACGCCACCACCACCATCATCAACACCGCCAACACCAACACCACCATTAACAATACCGCCAACACCACCACCACCATTACCACAACCACCACTACTACTACTACCACCACCACCAACACCGCAGCCACGAACACCACCACTACTACCACTACCAACACAACCACTACAATCACCACCACCAACACCACCACTACCATTAACACTACCACCAACGCAAATACTACCAACACTTCCACCATTACCACCACCACCACCACCTCTACAACCATCACCATCACCACCACCACTACAAACACCAACAACAACTCTCTCCCCACTACCACCACCACCACCTCCACCGCCACTAACACCACCAACACTACTACCTCCACCGCCACTAACACCACCAACACTACTACCTCCACCGCCACTAACACCACCAACACTACTACCTCCACCGCCACTAACGCTACCAACACTACTACCACCACTACTATCACCATCACCACCACTACCACCACCGTCACTACCCCACTACCACCACCGCCACTACCACCACTACCACTACCACCAACACCACTACAACCACCACCACCACCAACACCACTACAACCACCACCACCACCACCAACACCACAACAACAACAACAATGAAGACGAAAACGAAGACGAGGCAACAAAAACTCACGAGGTTTACAAACAGGAAGCAATTAAGTTGGCTTTTCTCTACAAGTTGCTTTATTCTCCGAAATAATTAATTAGTTCAATAAATGATTATTCACACACATAAACAAACAGACAGACACACATGCACAGTCTCACACACAGACAGACACACACACACACACAGACACACACACACACAGACACACACACAGACACACGCACACACATATTAGCTTCAAATCATTTTTGTATTTATTTATGACTGAGAGGATTGAAGAAATTTTAACACAATCACACATACACACACACACATACATACATACATAAATACATACGCACATACATACACACGCATACATATACACATACATAAACACATACATACATACACATATATATATATACACATAAACATACACACAGAATGTAGTGCAGCGAATGGGCTGAGTCGTTAGGACGTCAGATAGAAGGCTTTGCCGTATTCATTCCAACTGTCGCAACTATCTAAGTTCAAACACCGCCGAAGTCAACATTGTCTTTCATCCTTAGATAGACATAGCACACACACACACACACACACACACACACATATATAGACATCGGATGTTCATTATAATAATAAATTTCTGGTTATAAAATCTCACTCATAAAGCTTGTGTCGAATCAAAGCTAAAGTAAAGATACTTGCCCAAGATGTCACGCAGTGGGACTACCCCCCCCCCCCCCGGAACCTCCAGAGTTGAGATTCTGGTTTTAATTGGTTAACATGTCCAATGAGCAGATTGGGACTGGGTTCGGGTCTATAACACAAATATTGATCTTGAGCCACCCATCTGTGAAGCGTTCGTAAACTGAGGTTAGTCAATAAAAACCTCCACGCGAAACCTCGTTTTGTTCTTCTTAATATATACACTCTGCTAGAGAATACTGTGTTAATATTGGTACCTTTCTCAGTAAACCACAAATTTATTGAATCACTTAATATATATATATATATATATATGCGGGGTAACAAATAATAGTTATATGCAGTCCACTTAGGTGTAGTCCAATTATGGTATTCCGGGTAGTGGATGATATCAACGCTTGGCTAAGTTTGACCCAACAAGGCGTTTTCATAGTGATGCTGCGAGTACGCTGTAATT
>OZ024751.1:14939945-14942445 GCA_964016885.1 Eledone cirrhosa
GCAGTATGTCGATCTATTATATTCCCAGTTATTGTTGTTCGTCCGACTCATACGACGATGTTCATAACCTCAAGCCACAGCTAATGAGTAAGCTCAACTCGTAAATAATTGTTGACGCCTAGCGAGGAAACCATTAGAGATAAATAACTAAAATACTTTGGGTAGTTGGTAGTTCTTTCTTTAAGGATTTCACTTCACTTATTCTAACGTGTGTATTTACAGAACACTCCTTAAAAGTGTTAACATTGAAATTATCTAAAGTCCGACCATTCTGATAATAGAATATATGACATAATATAGGGTGCCACCATTGAAGCCAAACATACTGAAATCAAAGAAACATGAACACATTCAAGGCTGTAATCGGTCTATAGAATTGTGTCCATTATTACAGTTGTTAAGGGCAGTGGATTGGCAGTATCAGTAGAGAGTCGGACGCCATGCTTTCTAGCATAGAGTTACGTCCCTTTACGGACTGGGTTCAAATCCCTCCAAGGTTAACTTTGCCTTTCATCCTTACGGGGTCGATAAAATAAAGTACCAGTAATGTACTGGGTAATTGCTGGCCTTGTGCCAAAAGTAGAAACAATTATTACAGTTGTTAAAAGGACGGTGGATTGGCAGAATCGGTAGAGCGTCGAACAAAATGTCATTGTGGTATTTGTTCTGGCTCTTTACTTACTGAGTTCAAACCCCGGCGTGGTTAACTTTGCCTTTCATCCTTACGAGGTCGATAAAATACCAGTAATGCACTGGGACTGATTTAATCGACTTTACCCATCTCCCAAAATTGCTGGCCTTGTGCTTAAATCAGAAGCCATTTATTATAGTTCTTATAAGGGTAGTAGATTACTAGAATTAGTAGAGTGTCGGACAAAATACTCTTGAGGTATTTCTTATGGCTCTTTATATTCTGAGTTCAAATCCCGCCGAGGTCAACTTTTGGCGAGATTTTATTTTTAGAGAGTATTATTACTTTATCGAAGGGCGGTGGATTGGCAGTATCGGTAGAGGATCGGACGCCATGCTTTGACGCATAGAGTTACGGCCCTTGCCATTCTGAGTTCAAATCCCGCCGAGGTCAACTTTGCCTTTTCATCCTTACGGGGTCGATAAAATAAAGTACCAGTAATGCACTGGGTAATTGCTGGCCTTGTGCCAAAAGTAGAAACAATTATTACTTTATCGAACAATTTAGTTTGTGGCATATAGTTACGTCCCTTTACGTTTTGAGTTCAAATCACGCTGAGGACAACTTTGCCTTTCATCCTTACGGGTCGATAAAATAAAGTACCAGTAATGCACTGGGGTAATTGCTGGCCTTGTGCCAAAAGTAGAAACAATTATTACTTTATCGAACAATTTGGTTTGTGGCATATGGTTACGTCCCTTTACGTTTTAGCTCAAATCCCGCCGAGGTCAACTTTGCCTTTCATCCTTACGGGTCGAAAAAATAAAGTACCAGTGAGGTACTGGGGAGTTGAGTTAATCAACTTTGCCCTTATCCTAAATTGCTAGCCTTGTTCCATTGTTAGAAATAATTATTATATTTACGTGTAAATAGTGATTTCTCACAAACTAAACGCAATTAACCGGATGTCACACAGGTATCTGATGTTTCAGCCGACATCTAAAGTTATTTCTCTTCCTCTTATCGTTCTTGGAAGTCTAGTTTATCTGAAGTGTATTTCATTAATGTCTGGTTCATTAGTGTATCATGAGCTTGGTTTTCGTTAGTGTTTAATTAGTGTTGTTATTGGTATTACCATTAGCATTCTCATTAATGTTGGCTTCATTAAAGCATCATTAGAGTTGTTAGTCAAGTTTTCATTAGTGCTGTCTTCGTTAGTACTATCTGTTAATTTGTCCAAGATACCATGCAGTGGATCGAACCGGTGCCATTGTGATTGCGGAGCGAGATTCTTAACCATTTGGCCATACGAGAGTCGACTGAGAAGTTCATAGGTTGACTTGAAGGAGTGATGCTAGAGTTGTGAAATCTTGCATGCATTAATTTAAACCCTTCTTATTAATAATATCATTGTTTCTGTCTATGTTGAAATATATACCTCATTTGGTCATTCCATGAGAGAATCTTGGTCATAGGTTGACTATGAAGGAGTGAAGCTAGAGTTGTGAAATCTTGCATGCATTAATTTCAACCCTTCTTATTAATGATATCATTGTTTCTGTCTATGTTGAAATATATACCTCATTTGGTCATAGGTTGACTTGAAGGAGTGAAGCTAGAGTTGTGAAATCTTGCATGCATTAATTTCAACCCTTCTTATTAATGATATCATTGTTTCTGTCTATGTTGAAATATATACCTCATTTGGTCATTCCATGAGAGAATCTTGGTCATAGGTTGACTATGAAGGAGTGAAGCTAGAGTTGTGAAATCTTGCATGCATTAATTTCAACCCTTCTTATTAATGATATCATTGTTTCTGTCTATGTTGAAATATATACCTCATTTGGTCATTCCATGAGAGAATCT
>OZ024751.1:14944945-14949945 GCA_964016885.1 Eledone cirrhosa
TATATATATATATATATATATATATATATATATATATATATATATATATATATAGTCAGGATAAAAATAAATACATAGTGATATGAATAGATGTTTCATGTGTGTATGTGCATATACACATATATATATATATATATGTGTGTGTGTGTGTGTCTGTCTCTATATATATTTCATCGCGCAAGAAATTATAACCCTGTGTGAATTTAATTATTAATGCTTGATTCTCAATGTTGATTACTTTAATAGAATATATATTGATATGTATGTATATATGTATGTGTATATGTCCATATGTATATATGTATGTAAGTGCATATGTATGTATCAATGTATGTATGTTTACGAGTATATATGTATACAAGTATGAATGTATGCATATATGTATGTATATATGTATGCATATATATATATGTATGTATGTATGTGTGTATGTATGTATGTATGTGTGTATGTATGATGTTGACTTGTTCTTCTTTTTGGTAAATATCATCCTGGTTAAGAGAGTGGGACTGGCTTTGTGCAGTGCCTTTGCTCACCATAAAAGCTTCACGGCACAGGCATTGCTTTATATCTGGAGATCTCTCTGCACTTGTCGTCACATGGTACCATGGGCCCAGCACTATGTGTCAATAATTGTCACAAGTGTAGTGTTTGAACCAGAGTTTTCAAGTCGCTGGCTGGACTAAAAGTCACACTCGTTCAGCGCATCGGTAGGAGTTCTCCTACATGGATATAAAGTAGTGGCCGTACTCGAAAACGAGTTGGCACCCACCATGTATGTGTATATGTATGTATGTATGTCATTCTTTGGTGTTCTTTGAACTCCTCATATAAAGACAGGGTTAGTTTCTAACAAAGAAACATTGCCCCATTGTCGGAATTTAGATGAGAGAAACAGCAAAGGTTTACATGTTGAACTTTAGAAAAGTCTTGTATATGTTTACTATTCCACTTACAGATTATATTTACAATGGACATGTTAGATGGCCACTTTCCTTACATCAAAGTCTAAACTCTGGCAGATTATTATTAATTAATGGAGTTAAAGGTAAAGTTGCTAACATCACACTCCACCACCTCTCACCCTTCTTAATACCGACCAAAATCTAAACTAACGTTTTGAAATCAAGTGGTGGGGTCCGTAACCCTGGACAGGGTTCCATTCCATATACTCTCTATTTTCAAATGAACATTATATATCACTGTCCTGTATTGAAATAAGGTTTCTTTAAATCGTTTTGGTCTACAAGAAACCTCAAAGACAAGGGAGCCGTAGAGACGCCATACTGACATTACTCTAACAACAATCTCACAAAGGAGACTCTAATTGACCTGCAAGAAATAACAACCAAATCTCCCACAAATGAGACCCCAAGATCTTAAAGAAGAAAGAATACGTTGTATAAAAGAGTTCTGGATGTCGGATGCCTGAAAAAAATAAGCAGAATGGGCACGGTTGGAACGTCTTTCAGTCAAGGCTGACCTAAAGTTGTACAACAACAGTAACAGTTGTTAATGGTATTTAGACATACAAACACAAACACACACACACACACACATATATATATATATATATATATATATATATATATATATAAAGAAAAAGAGATGAAATCGAAAATGCAACTGAAGTCTTATTTTTTTTTTAAATATATATATTTTTATTTGGTTCCTTTACCGGTTTCGCAGTTCTTCTGCTTTTCAAAAGGTGAGTTGAGATGGAGGGTCTGTGGTTTTTCTCACATCTGAGAAAAACCACAGACCCTCCATCTCAACTCACCTTTTGAAAAGCAGAAGAACTGCGAAACCGGTAAAGGAACCAAATAAAAATATATATATTTAAAAAAAAAATAAGACTTCAGTTGCATTTTCGATTTCATCTCTTTTTCTTTATACTTCCACTCATGTAGGACACCTCGGTTATTTTTCATTTTGTAAAAAAAACCTCACTTTCTAATATATATATATATATATATATATGTAATTGGATATTTAGTAAAATCGAATCTCTGGCGGTTTGAAAGCAAATTCGGCCTACTTATATGAAAAGATGAGTTAGCAAAGCACTCGATAAGGTAGGTCCTTAGAGTAATAACATACGTTTAAATAGCTTGACAAATCGAACATTGTGGTAGGCAAAATCTAACACACAATAATATACCAAAGTAACGATAGAACTAATATATATATATATATATATATACAGTAATTTCAGCACGGCAGAAATATGAATATACATATATACATACACACATACACATGAATAACTACACGTAATACATACATACACACACACGCATATATATATATATATATATATATATATATATGTGTGTGTGTGTGTATGTGTGTTTTTGTGTGTATGTGTGTGTATGTTTGTGTGTTTGTGTCTCTCTCTCTCTCTCTCTCTCTGTATGTGTGTGTGTGTGTGTTTCTCTCTCTCTCTCCCTCTGTGTATGTGTATATGTGTGTGTATGTGTGTGTGTGTGTGTGTATGTGTGTATGTGTGTATGCGTGTATGCGTGTGTGTGTATGTGTGTGTATGTGTGTGTGTATGTGGGTATATGTGTGTATATGTGTGTGTGTGTGTGTGTGTGTGTGTGTGTGTGTGTGTAAACATAAATGAACGATGCAGTATAAAGACATAAACATTATTGTAATAAAAACCTACAATAAACGTTCTGAAACTATAAATCATTTCCCACTACAATCAACACCTCTACCACCACTACAACCAACACCATTACCACCACCGTCACCATTACCACAACCAACATCTCTACCACCACTACCACCACCGTCACCATTACCACAACCAAGATCTCTACCACCACTACCATCACAACCATTACCACCACTACAACCAACACCTCTACCACAACTACCATCACAACCACCACCACCGTCACCACCACTACAACCAACACCTCTACTACAACTACCATCACAACCAACATCTCTACCACCACTACCACCACCGTCACCATTACCACAACCAAGATCTCTACCACCACTACCATCACAACCATTACCACCACTACAACCAACACCTCTACCACAACTACCATCACAACCACCACCACCGTCACCACCACTACAACCAACACCTCTACTACAACTACCATCACAACCACCACCACCGTCACCACCACTACAACAAACACCTCTACCACAACTACCATCATAACCATTACCACCACCGTCACCACCACTACAAACAACACCTTTACCACCACTACCATCACAACCATTACCACCACCGTCACCACCACTACAACCAACACCTCTACCACCACTACCATCACAACCATTACCACCACCGTCACCATTACCACAACCAACTCCAATACCATTACTATCACCACCACCATTACCACAACACACACACACAACCACTAACATTATCGCCACTACAAAAACAACCACCGCCACCACAACCACCACCATCACCATCACATACATAACCACTGCCACCACCACCACCACCACCACCACCACCACCACTACAACCACAATCACCAATACCGTCATCACCACCAACACCATCACTACCACTACCACCACCACTACAATCACATCCACCAACACCGTCATCATCACCAACACCGTCATCATTGCCAACACCACTACAACCATCACCACTACAATCACAACCACCACCACCAATACCGTCATCATCACCAACACCACCACCACCACTACAATCACAACCACCAACACCCTCACCACCACCACCAATACCGTCATCATCACCAACACCACCACCACCACCACTACAATCACAACCACCACCACGCCGACCAATACCGTCATCATCACCAACACCACCACTACCACCACCATCACTATCACCACTACAATCACAACCATCACCACCACTACCACCACCAACGCCACTACCACCACCAACACCATCACCACCATCACCACTACAATCACAACCACCAATAGCACCACCCCACCCCCATCCCCACCACAACCACCACCTCCACCACTACCAACACCACCACTACAATCACAACCACCAATAGCCCCCCCCCCACACCACCACCACCACCACCAACATTTATATGCCAGCAATGCCAGCAATAATAAATATTATTAATACTAATAATGACGAATAGATTCTATTCTCGATGTGGTGTTTGTTGTTGACTACATACAGTACTGAAAGAAGCATATTACAAATATTCTCTACTGGTTGGCTGTCTGTCCGCCATTAAAATAACTCACCGCTTCCACCGCCACCATTTTCTGTTCACGTGACTCTACTATATGCATGTAATGTAACGTTGGGTGTATATTGTGTTGTGTTGTGTTGTGTTGTGTTGTGTTGTGTTGTTGTGTGTTTGTTCGTTTGTTTGTGGTTTGTTGTCTGTTGTGATGCTGCATCGCATTTCTCAGTTTTAAATTCTCAATCAAAATGAACGAAGCAAGCAGATAGATGACAGCGTCTCTTGGAAACCGAGGCTACATTCAATAAACTGTTGCCTCTTCTGCACTAGTTGTTCTGTCATTTATTCTGTCGCTAGAAATCGATAATAAACTAGTTTTCCATTTGCTGATTAAGCAAAGTATCCGCCGATATAACAACAGCTGCTTCACTCTCCACCTCCCCCGACGTGTCTCTTTCTCTCTTTACCTTATTCGTCTTAGTCGTCATCTTCCTCTCTCTCTCTCTCTCTCCTCTATCGCTGTCCATCTCTCTCTCTCTCTCTCTCTCTCTCTCTCTCTCTCTCTCTCTCTCTCTCTCTCTCTCTCTCTCTCTCTTTGATGCTCCTTCTCTCTTCCCTCTACCGCTCTCTTTCTCCCATTCTCTTACCTCTCTACCGCTCTCAACTTTCTACCATGCTCTCTCTCTCTCTCTCTCTCTCTCCATCGGCCTCTATCACTCTCTACCTCTCTCCTCTCCACCACTGTTCCCCCCTTCTTTCTCTATCACACACACACACACACAAACACACGGACGTACAGAGAGAGAGAGAGAGAGAGAGAGAGAG
>OZ024751.1:14959945-14972445 GCA_964016885.1 Eledone cirrhosa
CTGATGTGTTATGATCCACCTGGTATCTTACCACACCCTCTTTGTTACACACACACACACACACACACACACACACACACACACACACACACACACACACACACACACACACACACACACACACACACACACCACACACACACCACACACACACACACACACATATATATATATACGAAATAAACGAAATTGATAGCTGTACATAGACACCTTTCTAACAAGATCTATTACAAAACCAACTGCAGCACTTACTGTGCTATTAATTTAGAAACCATAGAAGCTAAGATGTATCTCCCAGCCCAGACATTGATAATAGAGGAGACTCTTTAGATTTACATGAACAATGCATTGCTGTTATTCATCATATGTGTGTGTTATGTGTATTATGTAATATTTAGATATATGTTCGGTTAGTCTGATATATCAGACGAACTGAACACACATCCACAGCATAAGTCTACAAGCATAGGCATTATTTCGCTAATCACGCAAAGAAGCTTCACGACCGATGTCACAAAGTACATTTGGCTTCTCAGAGAGATGACTGACAAGACGTACACTATTACTTAGTGCACACAGGATCACGTACAACCATATCGCCACAAAAGTCTTAAAGCCAGGCTCTGTAGTCACTTATGCCTGACTAGAAAACGCATTTTCAACAGAAAGATCTCAACAGCTTAAAACTTAGGTGATAATTCTGAGATTCCTACAAACACACACAAAGGCACCTTGTGATCCATCACAAACTTCTTTAATTCACAATAAACCTTTTGCTTTCAACTGGATAAAGCTTTCCTCTAATTCTTTTGAAGCGTTATTGCCACTTGCGGCCCCTTTTCACATTCACCCACACAATACCTTCTTGTGATTTATATTTAAATCTTCATAAAACAGTCAAACATTATCTGAATGAACACTCGATATATGTGAGCAGAGAATGAATTTTATTTTTTGAAGAAACGTGTTGGTGGTGACTTAGAGGTTTCGGTATTGCTACATCAGACTGGTTGTCAGTATTTAGTTGTGTAGTTGTGATAGAAAGATGGATGGGTAAGTAAGTAGTTAGATAGGCTAGGTGAAGCAGGAAAGCAGAAACTTCAAATTCACTGACACACACACACACACACACACACACACACACACACACACACACACACACACACACACACACACACACACACACACACACACACACACACACACACACCACACACATATATAATATAATATATGCGCGCGTGTGTGTGTGTAATAAGTAAACAGATACATGCACCTTTGATGAGTTGTAGTGCACCTGAGCACTGTACACAATAATTTCATTATCATATCATTATCATTTCATTATCAAATAACAAGCAAACGTCACAGTACAATGAAGAAATATATTAGTTTAACGCTTGATATAGTAGGGAAAGAGTCTTTGCGTTTTGGACACTAGTCTTTCATCAAAAGATAAAATGAGAAATAACAGATGAAATCGAAAGAAAGAGAGTGAGAAAAGAAAGGAACGGAAAAAAATGTCTATTCAGTCAGCCATTTTGGACATATATATATATTTTTGACAGAACTATATATATATATATATATATATATATATATATATATATATATATATATATATATATATATATATATAGTTATATTTTGGGAGAGTCATGCTGTCAATAAAACAAATCTTGCTAAAAAAAATATAAACTCTCTCTCTCTTCTCTCTAAGTATATATATATATATATATATATATATATATATATATATGACATATATGACTCCAGTTCCTCAGTGAAATAACAACCCAACAAGGAACTGGGCATATCAGAGTATTGACACTATTATACACCTCAACAACATATGTACTTGTCTATACCATACTAATTCAAACTGCCTGAAGAGGTCACAGCCAAAGATGGCTGTCACTGAAATATATATAGCAGTAATAAACGAAGCTAAATTTTAATCATTTGACTTTTATTTAACTTTATTTTATATATATATATATATATATATATATATATATATATATATATATATATATATATAACCTGATGATTTCCTTCGAATGAAACAGTTCTAGTCCCGTAGAAGCCATTTCTATATTAAATATATATATGTATGTGTGTGTGTGTGTGTGTGTGGTGTGGTGTGGTGTGGTGTGGTGTGGTGTGTGTGTAATATATATATATAGTATTTAGTGAAGGAAATCATTGCGACGAAGATTTGTCTTCTGTGTCCCGTTGTCCCTTTCTGCCATGAAAGAGACGCCAAAGTCGTTAACATCTTCAGTTATCTATTGAAAACTGCGCATCACAATCGTCCAATTTGTTTAATTAGGCATGAGAGGAAAGAAGAGAGGAAAGAAGAGAGGAAAGAAGAGAGGAAAGAAGAGAGGAAACCTTTTGAGTTAAGTTGGCAGCCATCTTAGCGGCTATCTCTTGGTCTCGTGATGATTGAAACTGAAGGGGAACTAAAGAGGAAATATCGACATACACACTACACACACTACACACACTACACACACACACACACACATATATATAAATATAGATACATACAGAGATACTGCACATGTATATACACATATATACTATATCTATATCTATATGAATATACACATACATACGATATACACACACACGCACACACATATATATATATATATACATACATACATATATACTACACATATATATGCACATATATGCTATATATATATATATATATAAATATATACATATCCAAAACCTCGCAAAACAAATTCATCGCCGTCAATATATAAATATATATATATATATATGAATATATACACACACACACACGTGTGTGTGTGTGTGTGTGTGTGTGTGTGTGTGTGTGTGTGTGTGTGTGTGTGTGTGTGTGGCAAAGGAAGAAGAGATTATCAGGCATCTGGCGAGTCCAGTGCATTATTGGCCTGACAGTTCAGCCGTTAGCAGATTAATACGGCATTACTTAGGTTATGTAGTGAAGATAGATGGAGAGAGAGAGAGAGAGACGAGTGAGGAAGAAAGAAAGAGAGTAAGAATGGGAGAGAAGGATAGAGAAAGTGGAGTGAGGAAGTAAGAGAATAAGAAAGGGTGAGAAGGAGAGAGAGAGAGAGAGAGAGAGAATGGAAGAAAGAGAGAGAGAATGAGCGAGAGAGAGGAAGTTAGAGAGATGTGAATAGTAGGAGAGAGTTGTATGATGATGTAAGCGGTAATAAGGACAGTGTCATGTGACATAGAATGGGATAATGTCAGTAATAAAGTGAAAGCTTGAGAAACAAATAGCTTTCTTGCGTTCTACGAGAAAGACATTTGGAAATAGAGAGAAATGAAGCGTTATAGAGCAATGTGTTGTGAGTTAAGTATGGCCAATGACAGAGACTGGGGCTGGAAATCTTGAGGATTACACTTATAGATTGACACATTTTTATTCTACTCTCTTATATGGTTTTATAACTGATATAAGATCTGACATATATGGTAAGTACTCTCGTGCCACCGTGAAAAAGTGTCGTAGAGACGTAGTGAGAAAGTGCTGTCGTGCTGTAGTGATAAAGTACCATGGTGCCGCAGTGAGAAAGTACTGTTGTGCCGCAGTTACAAAGTACCATTCTGTCGTAGTGACTAAGTACTGTTTTGCCCGCAGTGGCAAAGTACTGTTTTGCCCAAATGACAAAGTACCGTTGTGCCGCAGTGACAAAGTACTGTTGTGCCGTATTGACAAAGAACCGTTGTGCCGCAGTGACAAAGAACCGTTGTGCCGTAGTGACAAAATACCGTTGTGCCGTAGTGACAAAGTACTGTTGTGCCGTGGTGGAAAAGTACCGTTGTGCCGTATTGACAAAGTACCGCTGTGCCGTATTGAAAACGAACCGTTGTGCCGTAGTGACAAAGTACCGTTGTGCCGTGGTGGCAAAGTACCGTTGTGCCGTAGAGACAAAGTACCGCTGTGCCGTAGTGACAAAGTGCTACTGTGCCGCTGTGTCTGGCCCATCGACAGCCCCTTGCGATTAAAGAGCATTCTGGGAAAGCACTCTTTCGCAATGGACGTATTTCAAGGCGTTGTTTTTATAAACTCTAGTTTCTAAATCTGAGGATACACCATTTAAAAGTGGAGGTGTGGAGCTGTTTCAGTCAGTCACTACCCACCCTGGCACAGTGCCCACTGGTGATCACCGAAGTCACCAGTAAGCATTTTTCCGTGGGTTCATAAAAGAACCCACATCTTCTGGATAAAAGTACTTTATATATTTTTCATATACTCCTTTTTTTTATGAAGGGATTTTACCCCGAAATATAAGGACCTATAAAAAGAAACTGAAAACTCCCGACATTATTGATATATTTTTAACACACCGTTGAATTCACATTGTGGTAGCTTTTAGCAAAACACACAAAAGAGGTGCTTACATTTTCTTGGGCTTTAGACTGATATAAATTGATCAGGTCCCATCGAAGCCAAATCTAGTGCTGACCCACACAATAAAGTATCGTATTAGGTGGAGGTTGTTGTAGATTGATCTGCTGTGGGTTGTACACGTTTGTACGTCTTCGACGAGGCCGCCTACAACGAGCAGCACTTTCTTGGCGAGCACCTCTTCCAAAATCTTTAACCCTTTACCATTTACATTACTCTATATTTACTATTATATTTTCATGGTAAAGGCTTTACCTGACATAATTATCTCACATAATATCGAATCTATGAGATTTTGATATTATTTATTTTGAGAACAATACCTTAACATCAGTATGAGGGGCAAGTTACAGCCAATTTTGAACAGAAAGAGGTCGGAGAATTCTGGCCGGATACGGCTAGATACGGCCGGTTGAAATGCTAAAGGGTTAAACTTCATATTGAACAAAATTACAAGCCTGATGTTGCCAGTTACGTCCCCTTTTCTCGGGTCCTTCTTAAGCAGCGGTACCACTCCTTGGCCAATACTACACGGAAATGCTCCCCGTCTACTGCCAGTTGCAGGAGACAGTTGCCTGTCAAGACAGTAACGAACAAATCTGCCATGTAACAGTAGAGTTCGTATACTAAATCCTCCAATCTCAGTAACTGGACCATCGCACATCTACACAAAATGTCTGCCACTTCATTTGCTAAAATCAGTTTTTTCTCCAACGACAGTACCTTTCTACTTGCACAGATACGTAAACAAAAAATAAAAGGAAGAGGCTATGTAGCCGGTAAGATTGTCAGACACCATGAGTTGCCACTCGAGTTAAGACAATTGTTAGGACAATTGTTAAGACAATTTGAAATATTTTCCACCATCAATTGTTAAAAAACAAGTTAAAATCGTCCATTCGTAACGTACGATATGCTTTAGTTACATACACATATATCTACACGTAAATACATAAACAGATACAGACAACAGAAGGAAGGGGCTGGTGAAACGCTATAGCGATGTGTGTTGCGTCCCTTTATAGTCATATGTATAATTCCGGTATGTATAATTGTTCATACATCTGGTCTTGGAAAGAGAAGCTGACAAATAAGGAACTATACAGATCACTACCACCAGTCTCAAAAAGAGTTGCCTGCCGACGAATGAAACTGGCTGGGCACGGCATCCGTCATCCAGAAGAGACAGCATCATAACTTGTTCTCTGGAAACCGGCGGTAGGAAGAAGTAGCGTGGGAAGACAGGCCGTCTCATTCATTGATACCCTGCTGAGAGATGTCAACATTGATTACATCGATGAACTGAGAAATGTTATGCTCGACCGGAACGATTGGAGAAGGAATGCTGAGTCTTTGCGAGGGTAAACTCGGAATAATAATAATAATAATTGTTTCTACTTTCGGCACAAGGCCAGCAATTATCCCAGTGTATTACTGGTACTTTATTTTATCGACCCCGTAAGGATGAAAGGCAAAGTTAACCTCGGCGGGATTTGAACTCAGACCATAAAGGGCCGTAACTCTTTGCTGTAAAGCATGGCGTCCGACCCTCTACCGATACTGCCAATCTATAATAATAATAACAATAATAATAATAATAAGAAGAAGAAGAAGTGCGCGCGCATATATATATAACTTGATAGGCCATGTCTAACTTAATAGCACCACTTGGCGAAGTCTTTCAAATCAGGATTTGGACACCATGGCCCACTCAGAGTAGAGAGTTATTGTTTACGGAGACATATCCGGGTGTAGCAGGTTTATCCTGGATTTCTTGAAGAAATTTGTCTAAAGATCTCTTGAACTTTGTGGGGGTCTGTTTCTGTTTTAATGTGTTTTGGTGTAATGTTAAATGGGCCAATGGAGGTGAAGTAATTGTGCCGTATATTTATATATATATATATATATATATATATATGTGTGTGTGTATGTGTGTGTGTGTGTGTGTGTGTGTGTGTGTGTGTGTGTGTGTGTGTGTGTGTGTGTGTGTGTGTGTGTGTGTGTGTGTGTGTGTGTGTGTGTGTGTGTGTGTGTGTGTTCTATTTTGGCATGTTGGTGGAGAACATAGGGGCACATTAGAGAACATAGAGATAAAAAGTTATATCCACACAGAGAAAAGATTCAATGCTCAGACAAATCACAGAGGCGACAAACATAAACGAACTCCAACCAAAATTAAACAGAAAACATGAGCGGAATAGCAATATCCCAACTAGTAATTAAAGACTAAATGAAGACATACAGACACACACAGATAGAACAAACAACCAATTAGTGACAAGTAAATAAACACATAAATAAATTAATAAAAACACACACAGCCGGATGTAACGGATGCGGAAACTAACCACACAACACACAAAAACAAGATGCTATAGGACAGAAGAAGGGAGAGACACAAAATAAGAAAAATAGTCATTGAGGAGGTCACATAATGTGTGACGAAAGAGTTTTGACACCAGCCAACCAGCTAACCAACCAACCAACCAACCAACCAACCGAAAATTTATAATAAATTGAAGTGAAAACCAACATGTGCGTGTGTTTTTATTGGCAGCATGACCCTCCCAAAGTATAACAATATCTGTTTCAACACACGTTTTCAGATAAGAAATCTTGCAAAACAAATTCAAAGACGAAGTATATATATATATATATATATATATATATATATATATATATATATATGTATGAAAGACGTAAAATAAAAAAATTAGAAAAATTAAAAATCAACTTACATACTAACATTTTCACTCCAAAATTTTAGTAAGTAAGTTGATTTTTAATTTTTAAAATTTTCCTATTTTACGTCTTTCATATAATTGTTCTGCATTCACCTGCATAGAACCACATAGGTACTAAGACATAACTTATATATTTCCTAGCATGAGTGTACATCTGTACACATATGTTGGTAGATGTACTAATTCTCTCTCTCTCTCTCTCTCTCTCTCTCTCTCTCTATATATATATATATATATATATATATATATATATATATATATATATATATATATCTATGTATGTATAGCTAAACAGAAATAACAACACAATCGTTACAGTATATGGAAGGGATATATTAGGTTAACGCTTGATATAGCAGGAAGAGGGTCTTAACGTTTCGGACGCTAGTCTTTCATCAGAAGAAAGAAGGAGAAATAAGATAGATTGAGGGGACGGGCGGGATGGAATTGGAAAAAATGTCTTTAGATAAAAATAACAGATCCATTCATGTTGACATCTCATATATATACGGATATTACCTTCCAGTGTTCTACCACTATATATATATATATATATATATATATATATATTAGTGGTAGAACACTGGAAGGTAATATCCGTAGTGGTAGAGCACTCAGTCCATGGGACGAGTTAGGTAGAAGCTAGGACTTAGGATAACAGTAGCTACCAACCTCTCTAGTAGATTTCTTAGACATTAATTTAGACCTTCGCACACACACCTACAGACCCTTCCATAAGCTAAACGAAAAACTCAATTACATTCACAAGGACTCATGCCACCCTCCCACTGTTTTTAGAAAGTAAATAATATCACTACTAGAATCTCAAACCTCTCCTCTAATAAGGCTATCTTTGACAGGGCGGCACCCTACTATAACACGGCGTTAGCTAACAGCGGCTTCTCGCAACCTATCGCTTATTCTCCCACTAACAACAACAGCAATAAGAAAAGAAAGCGTAACAATAGACAAACTAGCTGGTTCTCTCCTCCCTTCTCACTCAACGTTAAAACCAATGTAGGCAAAACATTTCTAGCCCTCTTAGATAGACACTTTCCCATAGGTCATTTTATACCCTCCATCTTTAACCGACACAAAGTTAAACTAGGATACTCCTGCGCTAAGAACATGAAGGCCCACATCACCAACAGCCCTAAGAGCAACACCCCACCAGGGTGATCTTGCCGTAAGCCCGAAGTTTGTCCCCTTCAACAGCAATGCAACACACCCGCTGTAGTTTATGAAGCTGTGGTCACTTCCAACCGACCAAATCAACCACAGGAGGCCAAATCCTATGTGGGTATGGCGGAGGGCTGATTTAAGGAACGCTTCCTGAACCACCAGTCGAACTTTAGGTACCCGGACAGACGTTCATCCACGAAACTCGCGAGCCAGGTATGGTCCCTCAAGGACTCAAGTATAGACTACTTCATTCAATGGAAAGCCATCACAAAGTCCAAGCCATACACAAGGGGAAATCCGTCGTGTGGACTATGTATTGATGAATGAATAAATATTCTAAAGAGATTACGCCATAGTGATTGCCTAAACACGAGAAATGAATTCTTCACACTTTGTCCACACGTCTGGAAACACCTCTTACATAACTACAAAGCTCCGGATTGAATTACAACAACATCCTAATTTTCTTATCAACTAGAAACTTTTCGGACTTTCGCAGTTATCTCCCTTACACCTCTCACACGCATTTTAGTATTGCCTGTGTGAAGTGATCGTTTCTGCACATGCGCGTTCGTACGGTTGTCCTTCTTGTTCCGTGTAACCATGTCCATTACGAGCTGAGGATCCGCTAAGGTGAAACAATTCTTCTCGGCATGGTGAACTAACTGTTGTGTAACCACTTCTATATATATATATATATAATTAGGTAACACGAGAGCTTTGGCCCAGGTAAACATCCCCTCAATCTTCTGGGTTGTCCAGAATTGATGGGAAAAGACCTGATGGCCTTACCCTGTGCCCCTGGTCGAAAGGCAGATGCCTTGTCTGGGACGTCACAGTTAGTGACTCTTTTGCTTCTTCCCACATCCTGGATGGTGCGGTTAGGGCGAGAGCCACAGCTTCCGCAGCCGAACGGAACAAAATACTAAAATGCCATGATCTGTCGGCCAACTACATTTTCCAGCCTGTGGCGTTCGAGACGCCAGTAAAGATAGGAATCTTCGTTTTGGGGAGTCAGTAGCCAGACTCCCCAAAACGAAGATTCCTATCTTTACTGGCGGCTCGCCTAACAGAGGTAACTGGTGAAGCTCGTGAGGGCGCTTGGTTGTTCCAGCGCTTCAGCCTCGCCATCACTCGAGGGACGCCGCGAGTGTGCTGGCTTTCCTCAAACATTATTAGAGAGGTTTCTCAGTGCTCCTCGCGATATTATCTTTTACTTTGGTAGCGGCTCGGTTGTCCACCCCTTTCGCCTGCCTTTTGCTGTATGTGATCCCAGCTGTGTGCGCTAACCGCCTGTGATTTTTTTTTTGTCTTTTTCCCCTCTTTCTTTCTTTGTTTTCCCTTTCCCTTTCCTTTATATTATATTTGTTTGTACTTTCGTACTATAATCATTGTATTATTATATTTCTTTTTATACAACAGTGAATAAAGATTACATATATACTTTATACATACATATATATATATATATTTCAAAATGTATGTGTACGTTTGGCTTAACAAACATGAAGAAAAAGAATGTTATCGGTAGAGGGTCGGTCGCCATGCTTTCCAGCATAGTTACGTCCCTTTACGATCTGAGTTCAAATCCCGCCGAGGTTGACTTTGCCTTTCATCCTTACGGGGTCGATAAAATAAAGTACCAGTGATGCACTGGGTAATTGCTGGCCTTGTGCCTAAAGTAGAAACAATTATATATTTACATATATGACTGAGATTGTCACTACTGTTGCTACTCTGAGTTTCGCGGATTGTCGTTGACCATGCAATATTTCAAAATATATATATTTTTTCACTATTCAAATCTTAGCCATATGAAACGTTATCTCCCTCACAAATAGTTTTCCATGAGTTGTTTCCCCTGATAGTTATGAAGATTTAAAACTTGCGCAATAATTGCTATTTTTGTTAGAACTGTCGTGTTAATTATGACATTAATTGTTCAATTATTGAAGACACTGAAAATCAAATGGATTTTTAAATCCAAAACCTTTTCTTTACTGTTTCAAAATTTTAATTGGCAGAGTGGTTAAAATGTCGGATAAAAAAATGTGTGGTATTCATTCCGACTCTGTACGCTCTTTCTTCTTCTTCTTCGCCTCCTCCTCCTCCTCCTCCTCCTCCTTGATAGGTTTGATGCCGAATGCTGCATGGCTGGAACGAAAATCAGTGCTGCGAAAATTGAGACATTCGTCCTCTGAAGGAAGCCTACACAGTCTACTCTACATGCCAAGTGAGTTCCACTAAAGCAGATGGAGAAGTTTAAGTGTTTTGGAACCGTGTTCACGAGTGATGGAAGTTCAAATCCCACCGAGGTTAAATTTGCTTTTCATCTTTTCGATAAATTAAATACCAGTCTACAACTGGTCTCAGCCCCTCTCTCTATCTATCTATCTCTCACGAGGCGTGGGGACACACACACACACATACACACACACACACACACACACACATATATATATATATATATATATAAATATATCTTTCCAGGCGCTCAGTAAAGATGCCTTTAAATCATCGACTGTCTTATTGACTTTTGAACAGGCTTTTTCTTCAAGGATAGGCCATACTGTAAAGTCCATATCAGGCGAACAAAAAGGCCACATTTCATTTGAACAGAACCTCGGAAGATGGTATCTGCACCAAGTTTGTGTGGCATTTGTTGTATGGGAGATGACTACATCCTATTGGAAGTTCCACAGATAATCATTGCCAAAATTATTGGTTGCAGAAGCAAGCATAGGCTCCAGAATATTGTTTATGTAAGATTGGAAGCTTATTTTGTCCTTTCTTCCACAAAAATGAGATGAGACTTCTAAGATAATGAAACAGTCCGTCAGACCATAATAGAAGCTGGTTTTGATTGCCGATGCATTTTTTCCAATGACTTGATCATTTCTTCGCTTGTGTGTCTGCTCAACAACGAAAATCTTTTCGTCTGACGAGATAATTTTGCCCGCCATGTCACTTTTCATTTCTTTAAGCAAATTCTTGCTTCCCTATGCCCTTTTTTTTTGTTTGTCTTTTCAGAAAGGGTTTGTCTCTTTTGAAAAGTGAAGGAAGACATTTCAATCATTGTTGACCCTACCCATTGTCCCAGGGCTACCCATTGTCTCATGGACCTTTTCGGATTTCTTCGTATCTCGACTAGCTTTAATGAGAGTAGAAGTCCGTTTAATTCGCAGTCATCCATTTCTGGGCCTATCTGACAAATCTTGCTCTTTAAAACGCTTCACTACATTCCAAACAGTATCATGCAACCGAAAGTAACCTTACAATATCCGAATCTGACCTCCCTGCGCGATGAAGTTTGCGTATCATTTCCCTATTGGATGACATTTTCAAATTCTTTAGGAAATTGAAACAAAGTTCAATTTGTATACAGAGACTAATGTATTAATATGAAAATAAAAGAAGATTAATGATATACTTACACAACTTTTAGAAATCAAGTTGAACAATTTTGCTTCCGAACTTATGCTCCAATCTACATACATACATACATACATACATACATACATACATACATACATACATACATACATACATACATACATATATATATATATAATATAAGATCAAAAGATGGTTAAAGGAGTTCCATGTATTTTATTATGCGCATTTCAAAAACAAACATCATCATGCAATAATATTTGTGTTTTCATCAGATAAAACAGGAGAACATGATATGAAGGCTAAAAAACACTTGTGGATAGTGCAGTTTTAAATCAACATATGAAAAGTGGTTTTAGATTGATGTGTGATATTGGGAAAAATATTTTATTTAGAGAGGGGGGGAAGGATGAAAAAGGGGAGGAGATGAGAGGGAGAGATGGGTGATAGAGAGAAAGAGATAGTTTTTATAACTAAGAGAAGATATATTGTTTTACATAGAGAGGTTGAAAACCGTTGGAAGATAACGTATAAATTAAAAGAATTTGAAAATTAACGAAGGGAAGATATGTACGAGGAAAAAATATTTTATTTAGGGAGCGGGGGGGAAGGATGAAAAAAAGGGGGAGGAGATGAGAGTGAAGGTGGAGAGGGAGAGATGGGTGATAGAAAGAAAGAGATAGTTTTTATAACTGAGAAAAGATATATTGTTTTACATAGGTTGAGAACCGTTGGAAGATAATGTATAAATTAAAAGAATTTGA
>OZ024751.1:14977445-14987445 GCA_964016885.1 Eledone cirrhosa
CAGAGTATAAAAGTTTTAATATAGATGAGATTCTACAGGACTAGAACTGTTTCATTCTTGAAAAATCATCACGAATCATATATATATATATATACATACAGAGTTGATAATACTTAATATGAAAACCTGTATATAAGCCACGCCACAATAGAAAATTCTAGAAAACACTCGGCAGCTTCTATGGGCATGTATTGCAGTTGTTTCGAGGGGTGTATCGATCTGTCAGTTGTTAGTAATTACATTACTTACAATGGGTTAGACATGTACCGCCCCAAATATTAACGCCAGACTGTTGTCAACAATTGTTATAGTAACGCCTTCCTATAGTCAACATTCATGTTTTAAAAAGCATGCTTGTTTTTAATTGTTAGAACACCAACTTTTTTTTTTATGTTTTTTAAAAATATAATTACCTTAAAATTAACACAAATTACCAAGTTAAATTAGAGTCAAGTGACTAGCGGGAAACTATAATTTCTACAATTTCTACTTCCAATATCCCCAAAATTCTATATTTTTGTATAGTATAAAGTTGGCTTAAAAACCATTGATGATTATTACATAAATATGAAATAGAAAGAAGAAAGCAAAATTTAGTCATATGAAAATGGGGAAGAGGTAAAAAAAGGCAGATCTGGATGTAAGGGAATGTAGAGGAAAGGACTTAAAGTACCGGTCGCTCTCCGACAGGTTCGCGGCCGTGCCCTTGGCAGTGGAGACTTCTGGTGTCCTTGGCCCTAGCGCTACCTCCCTACTCACCACCATAGGCGCTGAGCTGACCAACCGCAGGTGTGAGCCTCGCGAGTTGGAATGGCTTTTCCAGCGCGTCTCCTTTACCATCCTCCTGGGAAACGCCTTTTCCATTCTGTCCGCCGTGGCTGTGGGAAAGCACGTGGGATCCCATTTGCTCACTATACGGAGAGATGGGGAGGGCGAGAGAGATGGAGGCGATGACAGTGAGAGTTCGGGTTTTCCACGTTCGGACAATATCCTTGTCGTTGTGTTCATTAAGCAGTTAATGAGTCTGTTTATGTATAGACTCAATAGTGTACATTAAACTTTTAAAGCTTCTAGAAGCCATTAAAACCGACGGGAACACACCGCTATTTCTACTGATGGTGCTCCGACATTACGACTACCACCATTATTTTCTGTTGTTGTTAATGTTATTGGTTGTGGTGGGGATTGAGGTGCTGCTGTTTCTTCAAGGACGGTAGATTGGGAGTATCGATAGAGGGTCGGACGCCATGCCTTGCCATTCTGAGTTCAAATCCCGCCGAGGTTAACTTTGCCTTTCATCCTTACGGGGGTCGATAAAATAAAGTACCAGTAATGCATTGAGATAATTGCTGGCTTTGTGCCAAAAAGTAGAAACAATTATTATTGTTGCAGTTGTTGTTATTGTTGCTTCTTTTGTTTTTGTTATGTTATTGTTAATATTGTTGCTGTTGTTGTTATTGTTGTTGGTGGTGGTGCTGCTGCAGTTAGTTGTGGTTTTTATATCTCGAATCATCTTTTTAGTTTTCTTCAAGCAGATCAAGATGCAATCACTGAAAAAGACGTTCTTTTTTCGTGGGAGAAGAGCCGAGGGTGGGTGGTCTGGTTTGGTGCAAAAATCGCCATCATGTTCGAACAAATTTTTCCTAGTTTGGTGTCGGTCCATGGCCTAGTGGTAAGTGTATTGGACTTACGATCATAATGTCGTGGGTTCGATTCCCGGATTGGGTTGTGTGTTGTGTTCTCAGGAAAAACACTTTGTTTCACGTTGTCCCAGTATACTCAGCCGGAAATGAGTATCAGCAGCAATAGTTGGGAGTTTAACTATGCAATGGATTGGCGTCCTGTCCATGGGGGAAGTCTTGTACTCTCTGTCGTTTAACGCCACGGAAATCAGGATAAACACCGGTCTGATGAGCCTTCGGGCACAAGACATACTTTAGACTTTTAGACAGCAACAGTTGACTGATAAAATGACAAGTCAGTAAATCATATAGGCGGCCTCCCCACAGCCTCGGCGGACAGAATGGAAAAGGCGTTTCCCTGGAGGACGGCAAGGGAGACGCGCTGGAAAAGCCATTCCAACTCGCGAGGCTCACACCTGCGGCTGGTCAGCTCAGCGCCTATGGTGGTGAGTAGGGAGGTAGCCCTAGGACCAAGGAGACCAGAAGTCTCCACTGCCAAGGGTTCGACCGCAAACCTGTCGGAGAGCGACCGGCATTTGGAGAGTTTGGCCTCCTCATCCTGACATGCAGCAGACTGTGTATTGATTGGTCTCTCTCTCTCTCTCTCTCTCTCTCTCTCTCTCTCTCGACTTTTCATAGCTTTACCGGAGTTCTAGCGGTCAACTATTCGGTCTTCTTTTGTAGCATTACATATTCAAGGCTGAATTATCCAGTGAGTCAGTAAGTTTTCTTTTCTTTTGAAGACAACGAGGTGCGGTGTGAGGAAGATTTAGCTGCTATATTTAAAACCTTACGTGTACGATCGATTGTTGACCCCCCTTGTCCATGTTTTTGTTCACTTATGTTGTTTACATGCAGAGGTTCAAATTCCACCGGGTCAATCTGAATAGTCGGTGATGACAGGAGAGTCGTACAAAGCTCACCGCACTTGGCTTTATGATTAATAAATTTTAAAAAATTAAATGTCGTTTGATTTCAATCGTGACATGTATGTATGTATGCGTGTGTGTGTCAGTATGTCAATATATATATATATATATATATATATATATATATATATATATATATCTTAGAACAATCCTATGTTAACAATAAACTATAAATTGAAAGAATGTGCTCGCATGCCCACATAAGCACACCGCTTACATATATATATATATATCTACTATCCATATGTATATTATTTGTGTGTGTGTGTGTGTGTGTGTGTGTGTGCGTGCGCGTTCGTGTGCGTGTGCGTGTGTGTGGAAAATTGGCAGAGTGTGCTGGCTTGCCTACAAAATCATTAGAGATGTTACCCAGTACTCCTAGCGACGTTGCTGTCTTTTGCTCTGGTGTTGGCTCGGTTGTTCACCCCTTCCTTTACATTTGCTTTAATATTGTAACATTAAAGGAATAAATCCTTCTGAAAGAATCGCGACCAATTTATAATGTTATTTAAGCATTTGTAATGTTATCTATCTATATATCTAAAACATATTTGTTGTCATTATACTGTAAATTTGTGGATTGGCAGTATCGGCAGAGGGTCGGACGCCATGCTTTGATGCATAGAGTTACGGCCCTTATCATTCTGAGTTCAAATCCCGCCGAGGTTAACTTTGCCTTTCATCCTTACGGGGTCGATAAAATAAAGTACCAGTAATGTACTGGGTAATTGCTGGCCTTGTGCCAAAAGTAGAAACAAAGGGCGGTGGATTGGCAGTATCGGTGGAGGGTCGGACGCCATGCTTTCCAGCATAGTTACGTCCCTTTACGATCTGAGTTCAAATCCCGCCGAGGTTGACTTTGCCTTTCATCCTTACGGGGTCGATAAAATAAAGTACCAGTAATGCACTGGGTAATTGCTGACCTTGTGCCTAAAGTAGAAACAATTATACTGTAAATTTATTTATATGCTTCGTATATATCATATGTGTTTATATTTTCACTCCCATTTGTAACGTTATTTACACAACTGTGAATAACATTCCTACTTTGATAGTCAACTGTGATAAGGCACGGAGACTCTATATGCCACTACTACACCTCTACATTTCTCCCATCGTGATTTTATTAATCATTATACTAAGTCTGCACCAAAACTTGCATTGAATGCTATCCTGATCTTGATTCTAACCCCTTTCTCCTAAATATACTCACTATTTAGCCTTAATAAAATGAATGTAAAAATATCCAAGGTATAGAGCAACTCAAGTCTGTAGGGCGAGTTTGAATATAATTATTAAGGCCAGTTATACAACGGTGCCATACCAGGTACGTATGTTTCGTTAGGCTCGAGGACCAACTTGTTCTACTTGTGCCGATGAAAATGAACCGGAAAATGTTTACTCAAAAGGGAAAATAAAGAACAAAGAGAAAAGAGCCCAAATCGAGGGTAGATAATCTGCACGATCTAGGGGAGATAATTTGAATAAATGCGCTAAGAAATGAGGCTAGAAAAAATTGATCGATTAAGAAAGATTTAAATTATTATTAAGGAAGCCAGTTCTTTAAAAGGTACTTACAAACGTGAGAACATCGCGAGAAGAAATCTGTACCTGTGTTAAGTGGGTTGTTATTGTCGAGGAGATTATTTAGTTTCCACTATTTCTCGTCATTGCATTATCTGCAGGACTTGAGCCCATTTTTATATGGTCGAGTATCAAAGTTTGACCATATGACGGTTAACGATCCGGTGGAATGTGTGTTATAGGGAGAAGTATGTATCTATGAAGGATAAAAATTTCGTTCCTACATTAGTTTTGACATTTAACGACAAAGGATGACAGAACCAGATTTTTTCTTTCTTTCTAGTTGTTGTTTTTTTCTATTAGTATATGGGGAGTGGCATGGAGTTTAGGAAATATTCTCGGAGAAGCTACTATTGTGTAAGGCTGTATTATAGTAGTGGGCTGTTCTATCGAACACGGCTTGGTTAGAAGAGAGGTTAGAGATCCGCTTGCTAATATGCTTAACTAAAATTTTGAAGACTATAAGGAGGGGTGGGGCAGGAGTTCTTGTGTATATCCCTAAGGTTTTCGTTGGGCATATGGAAGGGTCTATGGGTTAGTGTACGTAGGTCTAGGTTAAAGTCTAAGACGTTAACACTAGTGAGTGTGGTGGATACGGTGATTTTTAGCCCTAGTTCCCTAAAAGTAGTGAATAACTCTTTCCTAAAGGTGTCGCGGTTGCGCCCGTTTTTATGGCTAGGAATAGCCAGACCATCGTCTCGGTATAAACCCGTCTGGAAATCCGGGAATTTCGTGCGTAAAGTATCCAGGATAAAGAGCCCCATCAAAGCCTCCCCCCCTTTATATATATATATATATATATATATATATATATATATATATATATATATAAAGGGGGAGGCCTGGATAAAGACATTCACGACAAACGACTGCTTTGATGGGGCTCTTTATCCTGGATACTTTACGTACGAGGGAAATCTAAGAGCAGCAGCAACAAACTCCCTCTTGCACCAGTGGCCAACCAATACAAGCTGGAGATAAAATGTGTAGCAACAAGGGCGGTGCCCCAGCTTGGTCTCAGCCGGATGGATGGCTGGAACAGGTAAAAGAGTAAAAGTGAAAAGAGTATATATATATATATATACATACATACATACATACATACATACATACATACATACATACACATATATATATATATATATATATATATATATATATATATATATATGTATATATATATATATATACATATATATATTAGAAAGTGAGGGTTTTTTTTACAAAATGAAAAATAACCGAGGTGTCCTACACGAGTGAAAGTATAAAGAAAAGAAGATGAAATCGAAAATGCAACTGGAGTCTTATTTAAAAAAAATATATATATATATATATTTGGTTCGTTTACCGGTTTCGCAGTTCTTCTGTTTTTCAAAAATAGAGTTGAGATGGAGGGTCTGTGATTTTTCTCACATCTCTCTCTCTCTCTATATATATATATATATATATATGTATGTATATATATATATATATATATATATATATATATATATATATATATATATACATTATGAAAATAAACCAAAAAAGCCTTCAATACATCAAAAGTCTTTATTAGCGAACAATGTTTCGTCCTATTAAGGACTCATCAAGGCAATTAAAGCTATAAGAAGCACTATCGGCCAATACAAGCCAAAAACTCAGAAGAATATGGAGTGTACATACATTAAAGCATAGGAAAATTATCAAGTAAAAACTGCTAAGGAAGTGAATAGCATTTTGAACCATATTACAAATATAGTACAATGCAAAAACTAAAGCTAAACAAAGGTGGTGATATAGAGCGGGAATTATTATACTATATATAATATAATATAATATAATATAATATAATTGATAGTGATAATAATAATAATAATATTAAAAGGCCCAATATACATATATATATATATATGTACACATATATACATATATATCAATACACATTTCCATCAATACAAGCACAAACTAACACTTATTAAGAGTTTAAATATAAATAAAAATAATAAGAATAAAAATAAAAATAAAAATAAAAATAAAAATAAAAATAAAAATAAAAATAAAAATAAAAATAAAAATAAAAATAAAAATATAATACATATATTATTTACAGTATAAAATGAAGAAGAAATGAGTAAAAGTAAACATATAATATATAATATACTATATAATTATATAATTGATAATCCCCGGTTAATTTGCACAAACAATATAAATGTTACAATAACACTATAATAACAATATTATAATATATTGGCATATAACTTAACAAATCATATAGAGTTACAGACAGGGTGAGAAAAAATATCGTACAGAACTAAATTATGTTGGAAAAATTATGTTGGAAAAATTATTACTTTCCCTTGTCAAAAATATTAAGTATAGGCCATATAATAGACATGGAAATTATAATAAGTTTGACAGGTTCCAGTCTAGACTTTAAAATATTGTTAAGGGTTTTCGAGCGAATAAGTCTATTCTTGTCCCGGCTGATAAGACTAAGAATTTATACTATATGGATTACAGTGCTTACCGTAATTTTATTTATAAGAAGCTGCATAGAGATTATAAAAAGACTACGCAGGATAATTTGAACCATATCAATAGTGAGGGTCTTAAGATAGTCTCGGACCTTGGCCTTGATAGGTATACCCAGCCATATTACCCTAGGGAACCGAGATTCACTCTTAAGGATCATAAGGTAGACGTCATTAGTAATCCCTCTGTTAGACTCATCTGTCCTTCTAAGTCTGATATAGCCATAATTAGTAAGAAAATCCTTGACCTTATTATACCAGCTGTTAGGGAGAAGGTTAATTTTAATCTATGGGGGAACACTAAGGAGGTTATAGATTGGTTCTCTGGTATTACTAAACTTGAATCTAGTAGGTTTATCCAGTTCGATATTGATGCCTATTACACATCGATTTCACCCATCCTCCTTAATAAAGCCTTAATGTTGGCTATGAGAGTGTCCAGCCTTACACGATCACAGGTAGATATTATACTAGCAGCCCGTAGAACTATCATTAATTTTGAGGATACATTTTGGACCCGTAAAAACACGCCCAACAATTTCGACGTTACAATGGGTTCGAATGATTCGGCCCAGGTAACTGATCTTGTTGAGCTGTTCCTCCTAAATGAACTATATGTTACCTTTCCGCACCTTAAAGGCGGACTTTATCGTGACGTTTGTGATTAACTCTAGCACCAACAACATCGAGCATAATAAGAAGCTTTATAACACGATAGATAGAAACGATAGAGCGGTCAACTTTTTAGATGTGACTTTGGACTTGGTCACTAATAGTTTTAAACCCTTCCATAAGCCTAATGAAATACTCTCTTATGTTAGTCCCAATTCTAACCACCCCAAATCTATGATAAGCTCTATAATTAATGGTGTATCTAATAGGATTTCCACACTCTCTAAGGACGTAGGAACATTTAATGCACACGCAGAGTACTATAATAATGCCCTAGCTAACTCCGGTTACTCTGGTAAAATACATTATAATAATAGTAACCTTAGAAAGTCTCCGCTTACTTATAATAATAATAACATAATATCCCATAATATGGCCATGAATGGGAATAGAAAGCATAAGAATCGTAGAAATCACATAGGTGTATCTGAACCCATCCATAAGTTAAGCCACCGGATTCGTAATAGGGAATCTAATAGTTCTAGGAATCAAGTCGAGCGCTCTGAGCGCTCACTCAGTGGTAATGCTTTTGCTAAATCTAATTCTAATAGTGTTGTTTCTACTGATCCTATTATTAGCCCTAATCCTTTTGATTTGATTCCAGATAGCAGCAGATATACTAAAGGTAGAAACAGAAAGAGACTCAATGGGGTTTCGGCTGATTCTAATAATATGGTTTTAACTAGTCCTTGTAGTAACCCAAATCTTAATAATGGGATATTAGATAACGGTAGAGTTGGTAAGGATAAAAATAGAAGGAGACTAAATACTTATTTTAACCCGCCATATAATCAGGAAGTATTAACTAACATCCCTAGGTCTCTCTTTTCTATCTTAGAAAAAAATTTCCCTCCTACTAATAAATACCATGGTATTTTTAATTAAAATGTAATTAAACTTTCATTCTCTACCACCCCTAATATTAATTCTCATTTAGCTAGCACTAACAATGGGAAAATTAGGGATGGATACTCCTCTCTACGTACTACTAGTCTGAATAGACCCATAAATGCCTTACCACCTGAGCAGACCTTATCTCATAGTAACCCTACGTGTGATGCATCACTACTTCAGCCGATCAATAGCACCCGGAAGTGTAACTGTAGAGTGAGTGTTAACCGCCCTTTAAACGGTAACTGCCTCTCTAAGAACATCGTTTATGCTTGTGTAGTTAAAACTAATTCCTCTAATAGCACATATATAGGCTCAACATCTAACACTTTTAAGACTAGGTTTAATTCTCATATCTGTAATTTTAAACATGTTAAGTTTAAGAATTCTACTTCTTTAGCACACCATATCTGGGATCTTAAGGGGGCTAATATACCAGATAGCCTTAATTGGTGAATAGTAGCACGCTCTAATAACCTATCAACACATACTAAATTTTGTAATCTCTGTATCCTTGAAACCCACTCTATAATTTTCTCTAGAGAAACCTTACTTAATAGAAAGTCTGAGATATTCTCTTCTTGCCCCCACAACCATTTCAAATTCCTACTTTTATTATAAACCTAAAGGTTCTGGTAGTGTAAATTGTATCCATTAGCTGCTATATTCCCTTATCTTTTTAGTTTAGGTTCATTTTGTTTACCACCATCATCATCATCATTATTATTATTGGTTTTTAACAGCTTTTCAATCTAGCTTTCATAGTCTTTTGGCTACCATACCATATCTACCTTCTTAAATATTATATTTTCACTATTAACACCTTGTGAGTTTATATCTGATTATATATTTTATTTTAATTGGATTCTTCTTTAGATAATTCCCCCCCCCCCACACACACACTTGTCATTCGCCCCTTCAATTATACTATAATTATATTCATTTCCCTTTTATGCTCCTTTCTATTGTATAATACAGTATATTGATTATGATTTTATGCTCCTTCGTATCCTCCATACATTTCTTTTTTCTGTCCCCATTGGCCTACCATAATTCTATTTAAAGTCCGTTTATTAGATAACGTTATTCAACTGATAGTAGAATATTTCATACTTTTCTAGATATTTTTATTGAGATATCTTAAACTTTGGAGATTTTGATTACTTAAACCATAGCTAATTTTGTATTGACTTATTATGTATTTTAAATACTTTCAATATTAATTAATTTAATAGGGTTTTCTAGTCATTTATCCGGGTTTGTTTCCTAAATTTTTTACTTAACTGCATGTGACACCTAAGTAAATACTTTTGTTTTTGTTTTTCGATTTCCGGTTGATTTTATTTATATATTTATATATTTATACAACCGTGCGTAGTTTTCTGTCTGGTTCTTATTCACTTATTCACAAATGTCTGTCCACCAACCACGTAATTATGTATATTATACTATGTTCATTATCTGATATTTAAGTTGTTATATCATTCCACTCTTTGTAAACGTACTATTGATCTTAATTATTTACCGATTATTAAATGTACCATTATGTAAAATTTGTAAATTCTGTAATATGTTTATATTTTTATAATTTTTGTAATGTTTGGATAATATTTATTTACACCAATTGTATAGAAACTTGACCTCCATCTGTTTTCTTGCAATGGTATTGATATTTTTCCAGCATAATTTTTCCAACATAATTTAGTTCTGTACGATATTTTTTCTC
>OZ024751.1:14997445-15002445 GCA_964016885.1 Eledone cirrhosa
TTAGCGGCGCTAACGTCGCTTTGTTCGTTTGTAAACAAACTGAACAGCCTGAATTTATGCCATACGGTGTTAAGGCAACCACGTCACCTTTTTGTTCAACACTGACACAGGAACGATGTACTAGTTTCAAGCTTGTTAGCTATCATCAGCACCGTTTACCCATCTGCCAGATAGTTGAACGTTCGAAAGTATATACTTTCCTTATGAAAATTAACGGCTGAGCAGCCTAATTTGCATATTGAGTGAGTTAAATCGGTTAGGCATACCGAAAACGATAAATTGAAACAAAATGAAAACGAAATTTCATTTCTCACTCTTAGTATGGCACTTACTTAAATGTAAGTATGCATGTATACGTACATACATATATGTATACAGACGTACAGTAGCATGCACATATATATATATATATATATATATATATATATACACATATATATACATATGCATACAGGTACACATACATACATGCACGTATCAGTTTAGCGGCGCTAACGTCGCTTTGTTCGTTTGTAAACAAACTGAACAGCCTGAATTTATGCCATACGGTGTTAAGGCAACCACGTCACCTTTTTGTTCAACACTGACACAGGAACGATGTACTAGTTTCAAGCTTGTTAGCTATCATCAGCACCGTTTACCCATCTGCCAGATAGTTGAACGTTCGAAAGTATATACTTTCCTTATGAAAATTAACGGCTGAGCAGCCTAATTTGCATATTGAGTGAGTTAAATCGGTTAGGCATACCGAAAACGATAAATTGAAACAAAATGAAAACGAAATTTCATTTCTCACTCTTAGTATGGCACTTACTTAAATGTAAGTATGCATGTATACGTACATACATATATGTATACAGACGTACAGTAGCATGCACATATATATATATATATATATATATATATATATACACATATATATACATATGCATACAGGTACACATACATACATGCACGTATCAGTTTAGCGGCGCTAACGTCGCTTTGTTCGTTTGTAAACAAACTGAACAGCCTGAATTTATGCCATACGGTGTTAAGGCAACCACGTCACCTTTTTGTTCAACACTGACACAGGAACGATGTACTAGTTTCAAGCTTGTTAGCTATCATCAGCACCGTTTACCCATCTGCCAGATAGTTGAACGTTCGAAAGTATATACTTTCCTTATGAAAATTAACGGCTGAGCAGCCTAATTTGCATATTGAGTGAGTTAAATCGGTTAGGCATACCGAAAACGATAAATTGAAACAAAATGAAAACGAAATTTCATTTCTCACTCTTAGTATGGCACTTACTTAAATGTAAGTATGCATGTATACGTACATACATATATGTATACAGACGTACAGTAGCATGCACATATATATATATATATATATATATATATATATATACACATATATATACATATGCATACAGGTACACATACATACATGCACGTATCAGTTTAGCGGCGCTAACGTCGCTTTGTTCGTATGCAAATTAGGCTGCTCAGCCGTTAATTTTCATAAGGAAAGTATATACTTTCGAACGTTCAACTATCTGGCAGATGGGTAAACGGTGCTGATGATAGCTAACAAGCTTGAAACTAGTACATCGTTCCTGTGTCAGTGTTGAACAAAAAGGTGACGTGGTTGCCTTAACACCGTATGGCATAAATTCAGGCTGTTCAGTTTGTTTACAAACGAACAAAGCGACGTTAGCGCCGCTAAACTGATACGTGCATGTATGTATGTGTACCTGTATGCATATGTATATATATGTGTATATATATATATATATATATATATATATATATGTGCATGCTACTGTACGTCTGTATACATATATGTATGTACGTATACATGCATACTTACATTTAAGTAAGTGCCATACTAAGAGTGAGAAATGAAATTTCGTTTTCATTTTGTTTCAATTTATCGTTTTCGGTATGCCTAACCGATTTAACTCACTCAATATGCAAATTAGGCTGCTCAGCCGTTAATTTTCATAAGGAAAGTATATACTTTCGAACGTTCAACTATCTGGCAGATGGGTAAACGGTGCTGATGATAGCTAACAAGCTTGAAACTAGTACATCGTTCCTGTGTCAGTGTTGAACAAAAAGGTGACGTGGTTGCCTTAACACCGTATGGCATAAATTCAGGCTGTTCAGTTTGTTTACAAACGAACAAAGCGACGTTAGCGCCGCTAAACTGATACGTGCATGTATGTATGTGTACCTGTATGCATATGTATATATATGTGTATATATATATATATATATATATATATATATATGTGCATGCTACTGTACGTCTGTATACATATATGTATGTACGTATACATGCATACTTACATTTAAGTAAGTGCCATACTAAGAGTGAGAAATGAAATTTCGTTTTCATTTTGTTTCAATTTATCGTTTTCGGTATGCCTAACCGATTTAACTCACTCAATATGCAAATTAGGCTGCTCAGCCGTTAATTTTCATAAGGAAAGTATATACTTTCGAACGTTCAACTATCTGGCAGATGGGTAAACGGTGCTGATGATAGCTAACAAGCTTGAAACTAGTACATCGTTCCTGTGTCAGTGTTGAACAAAAAGGTGACGTGGTTGCCTTAACACCGTATGGCATAAATTCAGGCTGTTCAGTTTGTTTACAAACGAACAAAGCGACGTTAGCGCCGCTAAACTGATACGTGCATGTATGTATGTGTACCTGTATGCATATGTATATATATGTGTATATATATATATATATATATATATATATATATGTGCATGCTACTGTACGTCTGTATACATATATGTATGTACGTATACATGCATACTTACATTTAAGTAAGTGCCATACTAAGAGTGAGAAATGAAATTTCGTTTTCATTTTGTTTCAATTTATCGTTTTCGGTATGCCTAACCGATTTAACTCACTCAATATGCAAATTAGGCTGCTCAGCCGTTAATTTTCATAAGGAAAGTATATACTTTCGAACGTTCAACTATCTGGCAGATGGGTAAACGGTGCTGATGATAGCTAACAAGCTTGAAACTAGTACATCGTTCCTGTGTCAGTGTTGAACAAAAAGGTGACGTGGTTGCCTTAACACCGTATGGCATAAATTCAGGCTGTTCAGTTTGTTTACAAACGAACAAAGCGACGTTAGCGCCGCTAAACTGATACGTGCATGTATGTATGTGTACCTGTATGCATATGTATATATATGTGTATATATATATATATATATATATATATATATATATGCATGCTACTGTACGTCTGTATACATATATGTATGTACGTATACATGCATACTTACATTTAAGTAAGTGCCATACTAAGAGTGAGAAATGAAATTTCGTTTTCATTTTGTTTCAATTTATCGTTTTCGGTATGCCTAACCGATTTAACTCACTCAATATGCAAATTAGGCTGCTCAGCCGTTAATTTTCATAAGGAAAGTATATACTTTCGAACGTTCAACTATCTGGCAGATGGGTAAACGGTGCTGATGATAGCTAACAAGCTTGAAACTAGTACATCGTTCCTGTGTCAGTGTTGAACAAAAAGGTGACGTGGTTGCCTTAACACCGTATGGCATAAATTCAGGCTGTTCAGTTTGTTTACAAACGAACAAAGCGACGTTAGCGCCGCTAAACTGATACGTGCATGTATGTATGTGTACCTGTATGCATATGTATATATATGTGTATATATATATATATATATATATATATATATATGTGCATGCTACTGTACGTCTGTATACATATATGTATGTACGTATACATGCATACTTACATTTAAGTAAGTGCCATACTAAGAGTGAGAAATGAAATTTCGTTTTCATTTTGTTTCAATTTATCGTTTTCGGTATGCCTAACCGATTTAACTCACTCAATATGCAAATTAGGCTGCTCAGCCGTTAATTTTCATAAGGAAAGTATATACTTTCGAACGTTCAACTATCTGGCAGATGGGTAAACGGTGCTGATGATAGCTAACAAGCTTGAAACTAGTACATCGTTCCTGTGTCAGTGTTGAACAAAAAGGTGACGTGGTTGCCTTAACACCGTATGGCATAAATTCAGGCTGTTCAGTTTGTTTACAAACGAACAAAGCGACGTTAGCGCCGCTAAACTGATACGTGCATGTATGTATGTGTACCTGTATGCATATGTATATATATGTGTATATATATATATATATATATATATATATATATGTGCATGCTACTGTACGTCTGTATACATATATGTATGTACGTATACATGCATACTTACATTTAAGTAAGTGCCATACTAAGAGTGAGAAATGAAATTTCGTTTTCATTTTGTTTCAATTTATCGTTTTCGGTATGCCTAACCGATTTAACTCACTCAATATGCAAATTAGGCTGCTCAGCCGTTAATTTTCATAAGGAAAGTATATACTTTCGAACGTTCAACTATCTGGCAGATGGGTAAACGGTGCTGATGATAGCTAACAAGCTTGAAACTAGTACATCGTTCCTGTGTCAGTGTTGAACAAAAAGGTGACGTGGTTGCCTTAACACCGTATGGCATAAATTCAGGCTGTTCAGTTTGTTTACAAACGAACAAAGCGACGTTAGCGCCGCTAAACTGATACGTGCATGTATGTATGTGTACCTGTATGCATATGTATATATATGTGTATATATATATATATATATATATATATATATATGTGCATGCTACTGTACGTCTGTATACATATATGTATGTACGTATACATGCATACTTACATTTAAGTAAGTGCCATACTAAGAGTGAGAAATGAAATTTCGTTTTCATTTTGTTTCAATTTATCGTTTTCGGTATGCCTAACCGATTTAACTCACTCAATATGCAAATTAGGCTGCTCAGCCGTTAATTTTCATAAGGAAAGTATATACTTTCGAACGTTCAACTATCTGGCAGATGGGTAAACGGTGCTGATGATAGCTAACAAGCTTGAAACTAGTACATCGTTCCTGTGTCAGTGTTGAACAAAAAG
>OZ024751.1:15013725-15023725 GCA_964016885.1 Eledone cirrhosa
TATTTATTTTCAGGTAATATATTTCACCTTAACAAAAGAGACACCTCACATTTCAAAAACAAACACGTTTTATTTGATAGTCGAACAAATTAAAACATGTTTTATTTGATAATTGAACAAATTATAACACGTTTTATTTAATAATTGAACAAATTAAAACACGTTTATTTGATAATTAATACAAAGTTCTTTTCTCGTTTTATTTCACGTTTGCCTTACTCAGGAAACTTATATGTCTATCTGTCTGTCTGTTGTTGTTGTTGTTGTTGTTGTTGTTATAAAGGTTCATAGACTGGCAGAACCGTTAGAGCGCCAGACAAAATTATTTGCGGCATTTATCACTGCTCTTTACAGTCTGAGTTCAAACCACACCGAGGTAAGCTTTATCTTTTATCTTTCCGGGACTGATAGAATAAAGTACCAGTCATGTACGAGGGTCGATATTATCGATCTTCATCTCCTCACCCCAAAATTACCTTGTGCCTAAGTTAGAAGCCATTATTATTGTCTTTTTTTGTAGCATAGCGTTCTAATCCTGCCAAGGTTAGCTTTGCCTTTCATCCTTATGGAGTCGATAAAATAAAGTACCAGTAATGCACTGGTGTCGATTTAATCAACTTTCCCCTCCCCTTCAAATTGCTGGCCTTGTGCCAAATGTAGAAACAATTATTATTGTTGTTTTTAATGTTTTCGCCGCCGTCATCCTTGTTGTTGTTGTACCCTTAGCTAATAATGATTACTTTCAGAGGCCTAACGTCTCTAATTTACAAGAGAGAAGAATGAGAGTGTGTGAGGTTGATGCCTCTCACAAGAGAACACGAAGAGTAGGTATCCAGACTACCTCGAACTTTTCGCGCCGAGAAGTTAACTGTTCAGTATCAACTAAATTTATGTATTACTAGCAGCAGTACCCGGCCCTGCCCGGGTTAATAGAAAGTATCCCATGAAGTCACTTATATGACCTATTTGAATTATATTTACTCCCAGGAACTGAAACCAAGCTTTGAATTCAACCCCTTTTTATCTCTTTCTCTCTCACACACACACACACACACACACACACACACACACCCACAGACACACACACACACACACACACACACACACACACACACACACACATTTACACATTCGTCCACCCACCCCACCCACTCCACACACCGAGTACATCAAGCAACACACGTTTGTATGTATTAAACTACAAAAAGAAATATAGAGAAGAGAAACTAGTGTTACGGTTCTTTTTCTTTTTATCTTTCCTTACAGTACATTTTTGTTTAACCAAGTTCTCGTTTAATATATACAAATACAGGCAAATATATACAAATATCCACGGCATAGTTTTAAAATTCTTTCCTTATACATTCTTGTTTGTTTATCATTTAATAAGTAGATATAAGCAGGGGCCTCGTTTGACTTTAAAATGTGAGGGAGTACAAACCAACATTTGTTGATTCTTAAAGAAGCATAAATTGCTTATGGAACCTTTCCCGGACCCTATCACATAAGTAAAATTTTATGCTAATTAAATTTTATATAGTCAAATGAAATTCAGATTTAAAAAAATAAGCTTAAAAAGAATTTATTATATCAAATAAACAAAGAATAAAACATAAACGTTTGAAAAAGTGGGGTGGGGGGACTTGTCCCCTGATTCCTCCCTGAAACAAGGCCTTGGATATAAGTATTGTGTTTATATTAGAAATCAATAACGAAGTTTTATTTTTTTCGTCATCGTTGGAGGCTCGTCTTACAGAAGTATCAAGATGATGCCCGTGAGGATACTTGGCTGTTCCAGTGCCCCAGGCTCGCTATCAACCGCAGTATTGCTGTAGGAATTTGGTGGTGTCTTTAAAATGTTTAGAAGGAAACACCAGCATTTTTCGTTGTAGTGTGTATGTTGTATTTTGTTTTGTTTTTTCATTTTTTAAACTATTTTTTAAAACTATTTTTAAAACTATTTTTTAAAACTATTTTTAAAACTATTTTTAAAACTATTTTTTAAAACTATTTTTTATTATTATTATCCATTTGGGCGGTGGATTGGCAGAATCGGTAGAGCGTCGGACAACATGCTTTGCAGCATAGAGTTATGGCCCTTTATGTTCTGAGTTCAAATCCTGCCGAGGTTAGCTTTGCCTTTCATCCTTACGGGATCGATAAAATAAAGTACCAGTAATGTAGTGAGTAATTGCTGGCCTTGTGCCAAAAGTAGAAACAATTATTACTATCCATTTGATAGGAAATCTTCCGTCGATTTCGACAATGAACATTCAGTTGTTCGATCAACTGAAGGTCCAATTCATGAACTGACGTGTGAATGGTTGAGTATTCCACAGACACGTGTGCCCTTAATGTATTTCTCTGGCAGAATCAGCGTGACACAATAAGTGACAAGGCTGGACTTTTTAATTGCATGTACATGTCGTCTAATTGGCTTTCATGCAGTTTCTGTCTACTCAATTTCACTCGCAGGTTTTGGGTCGACCTGATGCTAACGTGAAGACCATATCCATGTGTGTGTGTGTGTGTGTGTGTGTGTGTGTGTGTGTGTGTATATATATATATATATATATATATATATATATAACTTATAGCCTCGTTTAAATGATTTTTTGTGTGGTTGATTTATGCTGATTGGGAGAATAAATACTGTATATATTTTATCTAATGATTCTATGGACTTACTTTTTATATATTGCTCTGATTATTAATTATTTAATTAATTCGTCATTGAGCCACACCGTGAATGGTTGCCAAAAACATATATATCTATATCTATGGCTTTGTCTCGGTTATGTGTATATACCCTTTAAATTTTATATACTCCCGTAAGGTTGAGTAAATCTTTAGGCAGTATTCGGCTGCGCTTTCTAGCAACCAGCCTACTCGCCGACAGGTACCAATCATAAACTTTCTGCCGTGACCACTAGCCACGTGACGATTCTTAGCCATTTTGAATTCGTTTCTGGCGGGGATCATGTAAGAAAAATCTTTGTCCAATTGAGTTTATCTCCTGATGATTTCCAACCTCGTTGATTTATCTAAGATCGGATATATCCAAAAAGTGAATGAAACCGCCGGGGGTGGAGATATTTTGATGATTTTGGTATGTGTATGTACATTTTTTCTTCTAACTTTGATTTTGTACCTAATTATGTATGGTTAACTATATGTCTAGTCAATTTCTACAGGGTATCAGAAATACTAGGTAAATTTTCTGTAGCTGTGAGTCACGGATAAGAAGCTATATCGTTTATCTATTGTTTCTTCATAAGTATATTTTAAACTTATAGCCTCGTTTAAATGATTTTTTGTGGGGTTGATTTAGCTGATTGGGAGAAGAAATACTGTATATATTTTATCTAATGAATCTATGGACTTACTTTATATATATATATATATATATATACGAGGGTAATCCCAAAAGTAAAGTCTCCAAAGTGATGGGGACGCAGAGAAACTGTTCGTACGGCTGTTTGCAACACTCTTGTGATTGGTGATTCCTTCACTCCCAAATAAGCATGCGTGCGCTTCGCTGGGATGCTCAATCTTGGCTTGGCACCAGTTGAGAATGGAGCTCCCATTGAACGCTACCACCAAGTGCGAATTTCGCGCAGTTATTATATACGAGGGTAATCCCAAAAGTAAGGTCTCCTTCCGAGGAAAACATGCGTAAAGATCGGCGGATCACTCTGGTTGCTCTCTGCATTTTGGTTCCTGAGGTTTCCCGAAGCACTATCCACAGGATTTTAACGGAAAAGTTGCAATATCGGAAGGAGACCTTACTTTTGGGATTGCCCTCGTATATATATATATATATATATATATATTAGGTATAGGATTATCCTGGATGCAGTAATGGTTAATTACTGCACTGGATAGAGTTGACGTACGGTGAGGGGTTACTCAACGAGTTATGGAAGAATAGTTGAAGAAACTCAGTTCCTGATCCTTCTGTATTCCGGAGTGTAGATAAAGAATGAATAATTGTTTCTACTTTTGGCACAAGGCCAGCAATTATCCAGTACATTACTGGTACTTTATTTTATCGACCCCGTAAGGATGAAAGGCAAACATATACTTGACAGAGTAATAACTCAATTGAAAAAGAAAATAGAAATTAAAAAGCGAAGCAATTCGCTGGTTTAATAACGTTAAGAACAAGAATAAATCTAAGTTTATACAATTTGACATAGACGAATACTACTCTTCAATCTCACCCAGCACTTTACGTAAGGCCCTATCGTTTGCCAAAGTCAATTCCGACCTAACGGAGGACGAAATTAATATTATTCTAGAGGCTAGAAAAACTATTATCAAGTTTGATAACTGCTACTGGGAACGTAAGGACAGACCCACAAACTTCGACATTACCATGGGCTCCAACGACTCAGCGGAGGTCACCGATCTTGTGGGAATTTACATAGCCCACATACTACATGGAACATTTAGTAATCTACAGGGGGGAATATATAGAGATGACGGGCTCTTATTAGTTAATAACTTAAATAACCAAAATCATGAAAGGCTACGGAAAAACATTAGAAAATCTTTTAGTGAACTGGGTCTAAAAATAACATACGAATACAATCTTAAAGTAGTAAACTTTCTGGACGTAACTCTTAATTTAAATACCGGACTGATACGACCTTTCCACAAGATAAATGAGAACCTTACCTATATCAATTTTAACTCAAACCACCCACTTTCCATGATCAAATCGGTTCCCCGTAGTATTTCTCTTAGAATCTCTCGCCTATCGTCTAACTCTGAGATTTTCAGTGAACATGCTGAATGCTATAATAATGCATTAAGGAATGCCGACCACCGGGATACAATAGAATACATTGATAAGAATCTCCATAACACACATAGCTCTACACGAAATCAAAGAATACGCAGCCGGGGTACTGAAATACAAGCGCACACACGCAGTACCACCAGACATACTAATAATAGAAAATCATCACCAAATAAATCACGCTGTAGAAAGTATATCTGGTATAATCCCATTTTTAATGCTTCGATTAGTACAAAACTATCTCTTTCATTCTTTAAGTTAATCAACAAGCATTTCCCTAGTTCCATAAACACAGTAAAATTCTGAACTCTAAGACTATTAAGCTATCATACTCCACGGCACTAAACCTTGAAGCATACATAAAAAAAACTTAACTTAAAGCAATTAAACAACACTAAAAAACAAAATATTTTAATAACAGCTGAGCATAACGTAATATCGGCCTCCTAACCACTAAATGGGAGACGGGTATTACACAACCCACCTGAACTGTTATCCCAACCTATCCATGGTATACCCGCTACCCACAATAAAAACTGCAACTGCCATCTACCTGAAAGATGTCCATTGAAGAATAAATGCCTAAAGTCGAACATTGTTTATCAATGCCCTGTTGAATCGAACGACCAGAAATGGTATTATATCGGGTCTACCACTACCTCCTTTAAATCTCGCTGGTATCGTCATCAATTCTCAATTAAACATCATAATCACCGTTTTGTGACCACGCTCGCCAACAAGACCTGGCAACTCCGTGAACGCAACCAACACTTCACCTTGAAATGGGATATACTTTCCAGCGCTAGTGCATATCGGAGTGGATTGAAGTACTGCAGGTTATGTAACCTTGAACTCTTTTACATCTTAAAATCCAAAAATAAATTACTAAATGACAGAATCGAACGATCATTATACTGCAACCACAAACTGAAGGCTAAATTCTCTCACTATAAAATAACTTAACATTCGAACCCGTAACTATAGCTTTGCTTTCTAGCTAACTACTTTCTCTCAATAACAACTTCTTAACTATATCCCCCACACTACAAGACAATACCCTGCTTATCACTATAAATGGATACTTAGTGCAATTTGTAGCCTACAACTATGAACTCAATGTACACCCATCCCATAGTTTTCGTCTGTCCCCTCTCTATCTCTCCCTCTCTCTCTCTCTCTCGCCCTCGGTCCACCTCCCTCCCTCTCCACATCTATGAACCTGCCCTCTGGCAATAAATAATTCCAACCTTAACTATCAACGCATCGCTTAAGGCTGTCGCTTTAAGAGTAACCGGTATAATAAAACCCCTACCACAACATTTTGATTAAGATATCTGTATTCTACAAACCACTCTCTCCTATTTCTCCAACCCCTGCATATCTCTCTCTCCCCTTCTTTCTCTTCCTTTTCTACTCTATCTTCCCCAATAACCTCACTTAAGGGTATTTACATTTTACATTTTAACCATTCTGCTCTGAGGATACAGTGGTCACAGCATTTGATAATTGAGTTTTGCAAATAGTTATAAATTTGCACATATCATAACTAGGCTGTATAACCACCGTGGAAAGATTTGTAAGCACACAGAATAAATTACCTTTTTATGATGTCTACCTGTTATTAATTATTCTTTGGATTGGCAGTATCGGTAGAGGGTCGGACGCCATGCTTTGACGCGTAGAGTTACGGCCCTTGTTATTCTGAGTTCAAATCCCGCCGAGGTTAACTTTGCCTTTCATCCTTACGGGGTCGATAAAATAAAGTACCAGTAATACACTGGTGATTGCTGGCCTTGTGCCAAAAGTAGAAACAATTAATTATTCTTTATATTTATGTATATATATATATATATATAAATATAAAGAATAATTAATAACAGGTAGACATCATAAAAAGGTAATTTATTCTGTGTGCTTACAAATCTTTCCACGGTGGTTATACAGCCTAGTTATGATATGTGCAAATTTATAACTATTTGCAAAACTCAATTATCAAATGCTGTGACCACTGTATCCTTAGAGCAGAATGGTTAAAATGTAAAATGCAAATACCCTTAAGTGAGGTTATTGGGCAAGATAGAGTAGAAAAAGAAGAGAAAGAAGGGGAGAGGGAGAGAGAGATATGCAAGGGAACAACACATCACCCGGTCCGAGAATTGAACTCACAACCTTTCGATTGCAAGCCCAATGCTCTAACCACTAAACCATGCGCGTTCATATATATATTGGGCTTGCAATCGAAAGGTTGTGAGTTCGATTCTCGGACCGGGTGGTGTGTTGTTTCCTTGAGCAAGACACTTTATTTCACGTTGCTCCAGTTTACTTAGCTGTAGAAATGAGTAACAGCCTGCCCGCCCAGCCAGTGGGATGGCGTTATCTTATGGCTAAAACACCACGACGTGCTGTGACGGGTGGTGATATATATATATGTATATTTGGGGGGGGGGGAGTATGGTTAACATGTTAAGATGGAGAGAATATATATAATTTGTGTGTGTGTAGGAAAATGATTCTATTAGTAGAAATGGGGGAGGGAATTGTGCGTGTGTGTGTATGGGTGTTGTGTGTGTGTGTGTGTGTGTGTTGGAGTATGGTTAGCATGTTAAGATGGAGAGAATATATATATTTTTTGTGTGAGTGTGTGTGTGTAGGAAAATGATTCCGTTAGTAGAAATGGGGGAGGGAGTTATGTGTGTGTGTGTGGGGGGGGGGGTTAGCATATTAAGGTGTTAGAGTATTAACGTATATTAAGGTTTATTTAGTTCTGGTTTTTAGTTACTAAAGTAGGTGTTATGTGTGCGTGTATGTATGTGTCTGTTTGGATGGTTAGCATGTTATGGTGTTGACATAATGTATATTAAACTATATTTAATGCTGGTCTATATTTTTGAATAAACATATTTTCCCTATTTATTCGTATTTGTTCTGTTGTGTTGTCAGCGCAAAGATAAAATGGGAAGACTTGGAATTTGGGTGTCTTATTACTTGCGCATATGTCTAGATGTGCACTTAATGGTATCTGTCTCGTGGTTGGATCTCGTAATTGTTGGCGATGAACTGTCATTCTGTTTCTGAGTGTGAGTTTAGTTTGTCCTATATAATCTTCATTGCATCCTTTACATTTAATGGCATAAAGTAGATTTTTTGATGAGCAAGTGAAGTGATTTTTTACAGCAAAATTTTGTCCTGATTGAAATGTATACGCGTTGCCTTGAATGAGGTAAGTGCAGGTTCCACAATTAGAGCGACCACATTTTTGACAGTTGGTTGTGGGTTTGTAGTAGGTAATTTGGCATTGGTGAGTAATGTTTTTAGTGATTTCGGTTGTCTTTTGCTTGATTATTTTGTGTGTTTCAAGGGCTTTTTTCATTCTTGGGTCTTGTTTCAATAGTGGGATGTTCTTGTGAATAGTTTTGTAAGCTTCCGCATTTCTTGGGTTGTGTGTTGAGATATATGATAGAATATTGGATGTACCTTGAATTCGTTTCTTTTTTCGTAATTCATCAATGCCTATTGCTTTAGCCCTTTCTATTCCATTATTTATTAATGGTGGGTACTGTCTTTCGAATCGAATTTCCTTTAATTCTTGAAGTCTTTTATTTCGCGTTTCATAATTGGAGACAATTGTACAAATTATTCTTGCTAGGTTAAAAGGAATGTTCGTCTTCATGTGCTTTGGGTGGTTGGAGGTGAATAGCAGGTATTGTTTGGAATATGTTGGTTTGTAGTGTATGTCAGTTTCAATGTGTGTGTCTTTTTTAAGATTAAGATGTCCAGAAATGGGAGTTCATCTTGGCTGTATTCCATTGTGAATTGGATGTGGTTATTGATGCCGTTAATTAAATTTTTGAAATCATTTAGTTGGTCGAGTGTGTAAGACCAAAGAATGAGACAGTCATCCAAGTAGCGTTTCCAATTCTCTGATAAATATTTGTGGAAGTTCAATCGGTATTTTGATTTAGACTGTTCATATATCTGGACTTCCAAGTATGCCATGACTAAGTTGGCATAAGTTGGAGCGGCTTTTGTACCCATCGCAGTCCCCGATATTTGCTTGTAAGTACTCCCATCGAAATAAAAAAAGTTGTTCTGTAAAATAAATTTTAATCCCTCGGTGATGAAGCTTTTTTCTATTCTGTCAGGTATCTCATTGGGATATTTCTCTAGCCAGAATCCTATTGCATCTAGTCCGTATTGGTGTGGGATCGTTGTGTAGAGATTCACTACATCGAAAGACACAATAATAGTGTCGCTGTTGACATGTTTGGGGAGGTGGTTTAAGAGGTCCAGATCATCTCTTACAAGGCGTGATATGTGTTTGAGAATTGGTTTTAGTAGTATGTCTATAAAGTTGCTTAGTCTGTGTGTTTCACATTGTGGGCCCACTACAATTGGTCTTATTTTAAGGTCTGTGGGGGTATTGTGTGTTCACGCAGGTTGAGGTGGATTGTTTACAGGCATCGTTAATTATTTTACACTTGTGAATCCTCGGAAGTCCGTAAAGGTTGCTGGTTTTGTATTCAAAATGTGTTAAATAATCGCGTTCCTTTTTAGTTAAGTCTTCCTGGTATCGACAAATGAATGTGTTTAATCTGGTCATCGTTTTTGATTGCTGGTAGTTTTTTTTACGATACATATATATAAGGGATAACAAAATATCGTTATAGGTAATCCAGTTACAGGTTGTGAATACTCCGTATTGTGGATAGTTTTAGCGTACGGCGTTGTTTGACTCAACAAGAGGTTTCCGTAGGTGGCGAGTTTATGAGTTCTCGGGAATTCCTATGTTAGTTTATCTTGGAGTAATAATAGTGAAAGAGTGAAGAATAACATGGTCAACAGTACAAAAAAGAGTTTTATTTACAGTATTAACAATTGTTTCACTGATTAAGTTGTCTAAAAATTGCTGAACACTTGAAGCTGTGCCACTTTTAAATAAGATGTTAGCTTAACCAGATCATCAGAAAGGACTGTGTTCAGCAATTTTTAGACAACTTAATCAGTGAAACAATTGTTAATACTGTAAATAAAAGCCTTTTTTGTACTGTTGACTATGTTATTCTTCACTCTTTCAATATATATATATATATATATATATATATATATATATATATATAATATATATATATATATATATGTATATATATAGGTATGTATGTATGTATATATATGTATATATATATATGTATATATATA
>OZ024751.1:15031225-15036225 GCA_964016885.1 Eledone cirrhosa
AATATATAATTACAAGGTTGGTAAACAGACATATATGTGGATGAGTGAGTAAGGGCCAGACAGTAAATAGAATGCACAGTAGTATTAATAAATAAAAAAAATAGAATCAACCGGAAATTAAAAAACAAAAACAAAAATATATACTTAGGTCTCACATGCAGTTAAGTAAAAACTTAGGAAACAACCCCGGTAAATGACTCGAAAACCCTATTTGATAAATTAATATTAAAAATATTTAAAATATATAATAAGGCAATACAATATTAGCTATGGTTTAAGTAATCAAAATTTATAAACGTTAATATTTCACTACAAATACATATATAAAGGAATGAAATTTTCTACTATCTTTTACATAACGATATCTAAAAAACTGACTTAAGCAGAATTATGGTAGGCTAATAGGGACAGAAAAAAAGAAATGTATGGAGGATACAAAGGAGCATAAAATCATAGTCAATATACTATATTAAATAATAGAAAGGAGCGTAAAAGAGGGGGTGATTAAATATAATCATAATCTATTTGGAGGGGTTGACAATAAGTTTATGTGTGCATGGGGGGGGGGGGTTTATCCAAAGAAGAATCCAAATAAAATAAAATAAAATAAAATGAAATAAAATAAAATAATGTAAAATATATAATCAGATATATACTCATAAAGTGTTAATAGTGAAAATTTAATGCGTAAGAAGATAGATATGGTATAGTAGCCAAAAGATTGTGAGAGCTAGAATAAAGAGTTGTCAAAAACCAATGATAATAATGATGATAATAATGGTGGTAAACAAAAAGAACCTAAACTAAAAAATAAGTAATGGAATATATCAGCTAATGGATACAATTTATACTACTAGAATCTTTAGGTTTATAATAAAAGTAAGAATTAGAAATAGCGTGGGGGCAAGAAGAGAATATCTCAGACTTTCTATTAAGTAAGGATTCGCTAGAGAAAATAATAGAGTGTGTCTTTAGGATACAGAGATTACAAAATTTAGTATGTGTAGAAAGGTTATTAGAGCGTGCTACTAAACGCCAATTAAGGCTATATGGTATATTAGCCCCCTTAAGATCCCAGATATAGTGTGCTAAAGAAGTAGAATTCTTAAACTTAACATGTTTGAAATTAGAGATATGAGAATTAAACCTAGTCTTAAAAGTGTTAGATGTAGAGCCTATATAAGTTCTATTAGAGGAATTAGTTATAACTACGCAAGCATAGACGATGTTCTTAGAGAGGGAGTTACCGTTTAAAGGGCAGTTAGCACTCACTCTACAGTTACACTTCCGGGTGCTATTGGTTGGCTGAAGTGGTGATGCATTACACGTAGGATTGCTATTAGATAAGGTCTGTTCTGGTGGTAAGGCATTTCCAGATCTGTTCAGACTAGTAGTATGTAGAGAGGAGAATCCATCCCTAATTTTCCTATTGTTAGTGCTAGCTAAATGAGAACTAATATTAGGGGTGGTAGAGAATGAAAGTTTAATAACATTTTTATTAAAAATACTATGGTATTTATGAGAAGGGGGGAAATTTTTCTCTAAGATAGAAAAGAAAGACCTAGGGATATTAGTTAATACTTCCTGATTATATGGCGAGATTATATCTCCTTCTATTTTTATCCTTACCGACTCTACCATTATCTAATATCCAACTATCAAGACTAGGGTCACTACAAGGATTAATTAAAACCGCATTATTAGAATCAGCCAAAATTCCATTAAGTCTCGTAGTGCTTCCAGTTCCAGTAGATCTGCTGTCGTCTGGAATCCCATCAAAAGGATTAGGACCAATAATAGGATCAGTAGAAGCAACATTATTAGAATTAGATCTAGCAAAATTATCACCAAAGAGTGAGCGCTCAGAGGGTTGGACTTGTTTCCTAGAGGTATTATATTCCCTATTACGAGTCCCGTGGGTTAACTTATGGATGGGTTCAGATACACCTATGTAATTTTTACGGTTATTATGCTTCCTACTCCCATTCATGGCCATGTTATGTGATATTATGTTATTATTATTATAAATAGGCGGAGACTTTCTAAGGTTACTATTATTATAATGTATTTTACTAGAGTAACCGGAATTTGCTAGGGCATTATTATAGTACTCCGCATGTTCATTAAATGTTCCTACGTCCTTAGAGAGTGTGGAAATCCTATTAGATACACCCTTAATTATAGAGCTTATCATAGATTTGGAGTGGTTAGAATTGGGACTAACATAAGAAAGTATTTCATTAGGCTTATGGAAGGGTTTTAAACTATTAGTGACCAAGTCCAAAGTCACATCTAAAAAGTTAACCGCTCTATCGTTTCTATCTATCGTGATCGAAAGGTTATAGCTTTTAAAAAACTTATAAAGCTTCTTCTTATTATGCTCGACATTGTTGGTGCTAGAGGTAATTACAAACAATGCATCATCACGATATAGTCCGCCTTTAAGGTGCGGAAAGGTAACATATAGTTCATTTAGGAGGAACAACCCAACAAGATCAGTTACCTGGGCCGAATCACTCGAACCCATTGTAACGTCGAAATTGTTGGGCGTGTTTTTACGGGTCCAAAATGTGTCCTCAAATTTAATAATAGTTCTACGGGCTGCTAGTATAATATCTACCTGTGATCGTGTAAGGCTGGACACTCTCATGGCCAACATTAAAGCTTTATTGAGGAGGATGGGTGAAATCGATGTGTAGTAGGCATCAATATCGAATTGGATAAACTTACTAGATTCAAGTTTATTAATCCCAGAGAACCAATCTATAACTTCCTTAGTGTTCCCCCATAGGTTAAAATTAACCTTATCCCTAACATCTGGTATAATAAGGTCAAGGATTTTTTTACTGATTATGGCTATATCGGACTTAGAAGGACAGATGAGTCTAACAGAGGGGTTACTAATAAAATCTACCTTATGATCCTTAAGAGTGAATCTCGATTCTTGAGGGTAATATGGCTGGGTATACTTATCGAGGCCGAGGTCAGAGACAATTTTAAGACCCTCACTATTGATGCGGTTCAAATTATCAAGCGTAGTTTTTTTATAATTTCTATGTAGCTCCTTATAAATAAAGTCACGGTAAGCACTGTAATCCATGGAGTATAGATTCTTAGTCTTATCCGCCGGGACAAGAATGGACTTATTCTCACCAAAACCCTTAACAATATTTTTAAGTCTAGACTGGAACTTATCAAATTTATTATAATTTCTATGTCTATTATTTGGCCTATACTTAATATTTTTGACGAGAGAGAGTAAGTCACTTTCAAAACTATCTAATAGAATATTATGTGGTGGGCTCTGGACTATATTTGCTGGTTTGCTTTGGACTATATTTGTAATATGGTTCTAAATGTTATACACCTCCTTAGTGATTTTTATTATATATTTTTACCCATAATCTTGCAATACTTTAGTGTATGTACACTCCATATTCTTCGGAGTGTTCGGCTTGTATTGGCCGATAATGCTTCTTGTTGTTTTAATTGCCCTGATGAGTCCTTAACAGGACGAAACATTGTTGGCTAATAAAGACTTTTGATGTATTGAAGGCTTCTTTGTTTTACTTTCATAAATATATATATATATATTTATATATGTATATATATATATATATATATATATATATATATGTATATATATATATATATGTATATATATATATATGTATATATATATATATATATGTATATATATATATATATATGTATATATATATATATATATATGTATATATATATATATATATATATATGTATATATATATATATATATATATATGTATATATATATATATATATATATATGTATATATATATATATATATATATATGTATATATATATATATATGTATATATATATATGTATATATGTATATATATATATATATATATATGTATATATATATATATATATATGTATATATATATATATATATATATGTATATATATATATATATATATGTATATATATATATATATATATGTATATATATATATATATATATATATATATATATATATATATATAATATATGTATATATATATATATATAATATATGTATATATATATATATATATATATATATATAATATATGTATATATATATATATATATATAATATATGTATATATATATATATATATATAATATATGTATATATATATATATATATATAATATATGTATATATATATATATATATATAATATATGTATATATATATATATATATATATATATATAATATATGTATATATATATATATATATATATATATATATGTATATATATATGTATATATATATATATATATATATAATATATGTATATATATATATATATATATATATATATGTATATATATATGTATATATATATATATATATATATATATATATATATATATATATATATATATATATATATATATATATATATATATATATATATATATATATATGTATATATATATATATATATATATATATGTATATATATATATATATATATATATATATGTATATATATATATATATATATATATATATATATGTATATATATATATATATATATATATATGTATATATATATATATATATATATATATATATATATATATATATATATATATATATATATATAAAAGTATGTATACGTACATACAAATGAGCAACGATGGTTGCTAGACACTGTACTGCTTAATTCGGGATGTTTGTTTACAAACACACCGAGCATTATAATAAATGTTCGGTGAATCCTTACGTACATATATATATATGTGTGCATGTATGTATATATATATACATACTACTGTACGTCTGTATACATATATGTATGTACGTATACATACTTATATTTAAGTAACAGCCGTACCAAGAGTACCAAGTGAGAAATGAAATTTCGTTTCATTTTTTCCGTTTATATATATATATATATATGTATATATATATATAAATGTATATATACATACATATATATACATACATATACAT
>OZ024751.1:15041225-15051225 GCA_964016885.1 Eledone cirrhosa
GAAACCACTGGTAAATGAAATAATTATCTTATGTTGTTTATTACATAACTAATAAGCTCTGTAGCCTACATAGAGCACTCTTTTTTCCTGTACCTTTCCGACGGAAATACTTCATATATATATATATATATATATATATATATATATATATATATAACGAAGGAAATGTGGTAAGGAACCAGGTGGACCATAACGCACCAAAGTACTCAATACTTGAGGTAGTAGAGTGGGTAATAGGAACCAGTAAGACCCCGACAGCTGAGCTCAAGCCGTTTCGACGGCTCGAAACGGCTTGAGCTCAGCTGTCGGGGTCTTACTGGTTCCTATATATATATATATATATATATATATATATATATATATATATATATATAAAGTCTACAGAGGGCGAATTCGCAGATTCTTTAGAAGGTGGGATAGAGTGCTTTGCGGTATTCGTTCCGACTTTCTACACTCTGAGTTCAAATCCTGCCAAGGTGAACTTTGTCTTTCATCCATTGAAGGCCGATATAAAAAATGTACCAGTCCAACTAATGGGGACCAATTCTTCCTCTAGATCTCTTTCCCACTTCCAATCTCTCCCTCTCTAGAGGAAATCTGCTGTATACAGACCTGGAGAGGACTGGGTTCCGCCAAGTTCTAAAAATGCCCAAGAAATGCTACATGTCAATACTGCACCCCTATGACTCCTTCAGGGCTTACGAGACCATGGTTGTGTTCAGACCTAGAGAGAGGGATGGGTTTCGCTAGGTTTTAAATGCCCAAGTCACACCATGTGTCACTACGATACTTCTACAACTCCGCCAGGTGTTATGAATAGATGGTTGGACGGACACACACACACACACACACACACACGCACACACACGCACACACACGCACACGCACACACACACACACACACACAATCTGTCTTTCTCACACCTAATGTACATACGCTCATACGTATTTCCAGTATCAGAACACATTAAATATTGGATTTTAATGGCAAAGGCATTAGTCGCTTTGTTCCTCGTTCTATTTAAATGTATATTTTCTCTACACACACTCATGCATATATATATATATATATACTAGCAGTAAAGCCCGGCGTTGCTCGGGGTCGCTCAGTAGCGGTGTTAAAGTTACAATGTTAAGTTTCTTTTTTGGCTTAAAAACTGTAGTGTCTACTGTGCAGACTTGCATGTGGTGTTTTTGATTAATATTCCCTCAACCAACAATATGCCTTATGAAGTTAAGAAAACATAACGATAACCCGAATGTTATAACAAAAGAGGATGCTGGGGATAAAAACTGTACTGGTTATTTATTAACAAAGATCGAAAATGTAAACACTGCAACGCAGATAAAAACATTAGCGTAACCAAATTATCAGTTATGTCTGTCTGCACGCCTATATCACCTCTCTGCACGACTGTCTGTCTGCACGCCTATATCACCTCTCTGCACGACTGTCTGTCTGCACGCCTATATCACCTCTCTGCACGACTATCTGTCTGCACGACTGTCTGTCTGCACGCCTAACGACGAAATATTTGCTTGTTTTACGTAGTCTTTAAATAGACTTGTTTTCAAGTAAAAATATTGTTTTAAAATGCTTTTAAATGGAAATGAAGCAAAACGGAAGCTTAGTGTTCGAACTGATGAATTTTGCAGGTCAATATTTTGCTGGCTCGACAACTGTTAAAGCCAGCGTAATTTTTTACGTAAGACGCTCAATGTAAACAGAACAAAGGGAAATAACTGATAACTTACGCTCAAAAATCGATACATTATATTCGATTTCGTCACATAGGGTGGGTCAATTTAAAATTTTTTTTTCCGATGTCTTCGCTAGGGCTCAATGTACAGGTATAGCAATTTCGGTGCAATTCCGTGAGAGATTCTAAGAGGAGATGTGTGCCAAAAATCGATAGACAGACAGACAACCACAGTTTTATATATATAGATATATATATACAAATTTAAGCACAGCATTAACGAAGCTTTTGGCTGCGGCCAAGCTAACGAATGCAGATTCGGAATGCAGCTTAGCACTCGATGGAGAATAATACCCCAGAGTTATAACAATGCGTTTAGACAGCTTTGCAAATCAAATATAGCGACCGACAGTCTAGCCGCATTGTCATAACAACGAAAAAACTGAACTCAGGAAAAGATTTTGACTGACCTGGACCATCACGTGGACATCGAATGCAACACATAACGCATAACGTATAGCATACAATATACATCACATATAACATACAACATCCACACTAGGTTTCTGTAAATCCGAGATCGACTAATTCCGCTTGCAGGAGTCTGCAAGTTAACGACAGAACAAAGGATTTACTTCGTCAACAAGTCTTGCGTTCTATAGCCTCGACGGGTGTGTTTTCTAGCAGTAATTTTTGCTATAGACACGTGGTTTTCCCAAAGGGAGGTAACACCCGTTTTGGCGGTCAATTCGAAATTTGGGACAAAGGAATGAAATTCCCTTAGACAAACCGAATTAAGCACTCAACCAGAAGTTATCAAACAAGCATAAACAATTAATCAATCAATAGAATTGTCTAATTAAATTAATCAGTTAATCGTTAATTCTAGTCGGTATACAAGGATGCAATTCACTTGCAGCACTCAACGCCATATTACTTCCTAAGAACAGGGGTCACGGAGTATATTAATAAAGATAAAAATGCGAAGTTGAACATGTTAGAGTCCTTTATTAATTGAGCCCTTATACATATTTCAATGACGGTAAACATCGCCATCTCTTCAGACAGTAATATATATATAATTGGTGTTGGATGCTTAAAGCGTCCGAATGCGGTAGGCCGTATGAGCACTCAATGCCCTCGTAGAGCAGAGTATGATATCACAGAAACAAGAGAATCAGTGTTGCGACGAAAGGAACTTATTGGACATATTACAATTGTTTCTCGGGCGACCAGCTCGAGGCACGATCGATGTGGTGATCAAACTTGACCTCTGAAATCGCGCGGTCCTCGGATACGTCTCGATTCTACGAAGCAGATTTGCTTCGTAGAATCGAGACGTATCCGAGGACCGCGCGATTTCAGAGTCAGGTTTGATCACCACATCGATCATGCCTCGAGCTGGTCGCCCGAGAAACAATTGTAATATGTCCAATAAGTTCCTTTCGTCGCAACACTGATTCTCTTGTTTCTGTGATATATATATATATATATATATATATATATATATATATATATATATACAGAGAGAGAGAGAGAGAGAGATTTAACTGTGTATGTTTATGTATGCGTGTCTATGTGTATATGTGTGTGTGTGTGAAGGTGCGTGGCTGAGTGGTTAGATAATTGGGTTCGCAATTGTGAGGTTGTGAGCTCGATTCCCGGACCAGGCGATGTGTTATGTCCTTCAGCAAGAGATTTTATTTTACGTTGATCCTTCTACCTGGATTTGAGACCGGTATATAGTATTAGCAATTGGAAAGAACGAAGGAAACATTGTTTCCTCGGTTCGATTTAACGAGCTCCACCCTAATCGTTAAGCGAATGAGATCTGGGATATATGCATATATATACATATATATATATATATATATATATATATATATATATATATGCATATATATACATATATATATACATATATATATATATATATATATATATGCATATATATACATATATATATACATATATATATATATATATATATATGCATATATATACATATATATATATATATATATACATATATATATATATGCATATATATACATATATATATATATATATATACATATATATATATATATATATATATATATATATACATATATAGATATATGCTACATTATGTAACATTCTCTCCTTATCTTAATTTATATTCCTTTGAAGTTCCGATGAGCCGCTCTGTTTTTAAATATGTTAATTATTTTCAACTGAACCAGATCAATAATGATATATAGTCATTTGATCCAGAAATATTATATGGAGTAGCGAAACAATTGTAAATGGACATTATTATTATTAATAGTTACGTCCCTTTATGATCTGAGTTCAAATCCCGCCGAGGTTGACTTTACCTTTCATCCTTACGGGGTCGATAAAATAAAGTACCAGTAATGCACTGGGTAATTGCTGGCCTTGTGCCTAAAGTAGAAACAATTATTATCAATATTATTATTATTATTCTCTACATTCCTTACAACAAACTAAAATATGTTGACAATCTTTTAATAATGTCTTCCTTGTGAAATTTGTGGTCTTGTTTTGCTTAACTAATGAATATATATATATATATATATATATATATATATATATATATAAGTGGAAGGCGCATGGCTTAGTGGTTAGAGCATTGGGCTTGCAATCGGAAGGTTGTGAGTTCAATTCTCGGACCGGTTGATGTGTTGTTTCCTTGAGCAAGACACTTTATTTCACGTTGCTCCAGTTTGCTCAGTTGTAGAAATGAGATGAAGAGGTACCGGCCTGTCCACCCACCCAGTGTGATGGCGTTATCTTATGGCTAAAACAGCACGACGTGCTGTGACCAGCGGCTCCGAATGGTAGGTCAAGGTGATATATATATATATATATACACACATATATATATATATATATATATATATATATACATATATATATATGCATATATACATATACATATATATGCATATATATATATATGCGTATATATATATGCGTATATATATATATATATAATAAATATAAGATATCGCCGTATTTTGACTAAAGAAATTAAAGAAATTATTTAGCCTGAAAGTGGGGTTAAGAACCCTCGGAGAAATGGAAAAAGATGAGTATTGACGTACATGGGAGTCGAACCCACAGCTTTGGTTATCCAGACCACTGTGCTACCATTACACCAACACATCACCCATCTTCTTCCATTCAAATTAGAAGCTATAATCTTAGCAACTGTAATGTCAAGTAAGAATATATTCGAAACCAAAGATGTGGGTTCGACTCCCATGTACGTCAATACTCATCTTTTTCCAATTCTCCAAGGGTTCTTAACCCCACTTTCAGGCTAAATAATTTCTTTAATTTCTTTAGTCAAAATACAGCGATAGCTTACATTTATAATTTCAAACTCGCTCGCTGTTTTGAAAATATTCTTACTATATATATATATATATATATATATATGTATTTATACATATACACACACACACATACATATATGTATACACACACACACACACACACACACACATGTATACACACACACACGTACACACGTACACACGTACACACACACACACATATATATATATATATATATATATATATATATAAGATGGATTGTAGTATCACAATGGTGTGAAATGCAAACAATTGAAAGAAAGTACTCAATACTGTGAGATAGGGTGCAATAATATTTATTGGCAGCTGTGATTCCCCCATACAGCTTTATATATCTTTCTCTTAATTATTTTCAACAGCTCTATATTCCTAGACAGTGACACATCAGAAGGGAGGGTCGGTTCTATACATACAATGTCTTATCTAGACTCATGAAAGGCTTCTAACTCATCCCCACCCTCGACCCAACTACTGCAGCAGATTGTACTTCCTAGAAATAGATATTGCTCGAAGGGTCATATGATCAATTGGTTGACTTCTAATACGATAAATGGCAGATAAATGGTGGATTTGGCAGTATCGGTTGAGCATCGAACAAAATGCTTTGCGGTATTTAGTTACCATTTCCTACGTTCTCAGTTCAAATCCCGCCGAGTTCATCTTTGCCCTTCATTCTTCTGGTGTCTATAAAATCGATTACCAGTGAAGTACTGGGGTCAATATAATTAACATTTTCCCCTCCCCCAAATTACTGGCTATGTGTTAATGTCAGGAAGTATATATTAATGTGATGTGACATATTTACAGATGTCAGTATATATTAATGTGATGTGACATATTTACAGATGTCAGTATATATTAATGTGATGTGACATATTGACAGATGTCAGAAAGTATATATCAATGTGATGTGACATATTTACAGATGTTAGAAGATATTAATGTGATGTGACATATTGACAGATGTCAGTAAATATTAATCTGATGTGACATATTTACAGATGTCAGTATATATTAATCTGATGTGACATATTTACAGATGTCAGTAAATATTAATGTGATGTGACATATTGACAGATGTCAATATATATTAATGTGATGTGACATATCTACAGATGTCAGTATATATTAATGTGATGTGACATATTGACAGATGTTAGAAGATATTAATGTGATGTGACATATTGACAGATGTCAGTAAATATTAATGTGATGTGACATATTTACAGATGTTAGAAAGTATATATTAATGTGATGTGACATATTGACAGATGTCAGGAAGTATATATTAATGTGATGTGACATATTGACAGATGTCAGTATATATCAATGTGATGTGACATATTGACAGATGTTAGAAAGTATATATTAATGTGATGTGACATATTTACAAATGTCAGGAAGTATATATTAATGTGATGTGACATATTTACAGATGTCAGTAAATATTAATGTGATGTGACATATTGACAGATGTCAGTATATATCAATGTGATGTGACATATTGACAGATGTTAGAAAGTATATATTAATGTGATGTGACATATTTACAAATGTCAGGAAGTATATATTAATGTGATGTGACATATTTACAGATGTCAGTATATATTAATGTGATGTGACATATTGACAGATGTCAGTAAATATTAATGTGATGTGACATATTGACAGATGTCAATATATATTAATGTGATGTGACATATTGACAGATGTCGGAATATATTAATGTGATGTGACATATTTAAGAGCTGTTTGCGTCAATGATACGTTCTTTTCCTCCGTTGATCGAAACGTCGGCAACCCGTCTGAGGAAGGAGCCCCGCGAGGTTGGGTGGCTGTTGCGGTGGGTGTCACTGGCCATTATCCGCGGAGCGCAGCCCTTCTGCTCCCATGTCCTAGGTCCAAAGCCCAATCACCCTCCCCTTCATCCCTCCCCTCTCTTCTGTGACACTAGAGTTCTTGCCATTCCCTCCCTTCCCATTTTTTCTTTCTTTTTCCCTTTTTCTGTATATTTTCCTATTCTTTTTTCTTTTGTTTCCTTTTCTGTATTATCATCATCATCATCATTATTACTGTAAATAAATTAACATTAACTAACTACAGTTTGTTCAGCTATCGTTGTTTCCGAATTAATAATGATTTTTACTATAGGCACAAGGCCAGAAATTTTTTGTGGGGGTTGATGGGTGAAGTCGATTAAATCGATTCCCCAGTGCATTACTGGTGTTTTATTTTATCGACCTCGTAAGGATGAAAGGCAAAGCTAACCTTGGCGGGATTTGAGCCCAGAACGTAAAGGACCATAACTCTATGCTGCAAAGCATGGTGTCTGACGCTCTACCTTTACTGCCAATCCACCGCCCTTTTAATAATGATTTCAAGTATAGGCACAAGGCCAGTAATTTGGGGGGGGGGGGGGAGGGGGGAAAGTCGATTAAATCGACCCCAGGACGTTACTGGTGCTTTATTTTATCGACCCCTTAAGGATGAAAGGCAAAGTTAACCTCGGCGGGATTTGAACTCAGAACGTAAAGGGCCATAACTCTATGCTGAAAAACAGTGTCCGACTCTCTACCGATACTGCCAATCCACCTCCCTTTTCAAAGATTATTTGGTTTTTCTTTGTTATTTTCTTTCTCTATTGTATTGTAGCAATTGTTGAAACGTATAACATCAAAGGCGTTACTATTCGTTTCATACACGGTGATATAATGGCGGCTAAGGGCGATGCCCTTGCGCTGCCAGTAAATAAATATATTATGGATCTAGAAGGCCTTTCTTTAGATATGGTCCGTCTTGGAGGAGAAGAAGTAATGAAAATGCTTAAACACTATGAACACCGAAGGTTAGATGTTAACACACTTATAACTACGTATGCTGGCAGATTACCATATAAAGCCATCTTCTACATAGTACTGCCCATCTACAAAGAAAACCATGGTAACGACGAAACTGATGCATTGCTAAATCTTTCAAAAAGCAACCGAGTAATGTTTTATTATGCTGAAAGTAATTTCTGTAATACAATCGTTTCACCAGTTTTAGGTTTAGGTAAGTTTCTTAATACTGTTATATTGATAGCTAATTTTGGGGTAAGGCCAGCAAATTTGAGGGAAGAGGAAGCTTCATTAAATCAACGCCGGTACTTGGCTGCTACTTTATTTTATCGACCACGGAAGAATGAAAGGCAAAGTTGACCTCGGAGTTATTTGAAATCAGAAAGTAAAAAGCCATCACTAAATGCCGCAAAACAATTTGTCTGACGCTCTAGCGATTCTGCCAATTCACCACCTTAAACTATTGGAGTGTCGAATTCTTTCTAATAGTGGCACAAAGCCAGTAATTTGAGGCAGAAGGGGGGAGGGGTACATTGACCCTAGTACTTGACTGCTAAGTTATTTTATTGACCCCCAGAAGGATAAAAGACAAAGTTGACTTTGGTGGGATTTGAACAGAGAACGTAAAGGATCATATACTAAATACTACAAAACATTTCATCCGAAACTCTACCAATTCTGACAATCTATCGTTCCTGATTATTTGTAATAAATAATTGTTTCTACTTTTGGCACAAGGCCAGCAATTATCCCAGTGTATTACTGGTACTTTATTTTATCGACCCCGTAAGGATGAAAGGCAAAGTTAACCTCGGTAGGATTTGAACTCAGACCATGAAGGGCCATAACTCTTTGCTGCAAAGTATGGCGACAGATCCTCTACCGATACTGCCAATCCACCGCCCTGTAATAAATAATGTAATCTATCTCATTCAAGGTTTTCATAGCTTGAACTTCTCTAGGCCCATTTTTGTTATTTTCTTTTGGAAGAGGGTATTTCCTATCCTGAAATGACTCGCAAACTAAAAGCTGAAGGTTATATTTACAGCATTGGATAGATCCGGTTTTCGCTTTCTCCTAATTTTACACTGCTAATATATCTGGGAAAGGCATAAAAATATATCAATTAGTTCGGATATTGTGATCAGATTGGTATATGATGAGTATTATTGACTGAAATAGAGAAGTACACAGAAACATGTTGTGAGCCTCCTACCTTTCCCAGATATATTATGGCTGCAACTCGACTTCAGAGTGACCTTCTCCTAGAGAGATGTCTTAATGAAGACTAGGAGTCTCTCGCTCCATAAAAAAAAAACTTTATTGGATGGCCGTTGACTCTTGACGGGTTTTGTTGTTCTTCGCCCTTTGACGGGTTTTGTTGTTCATCCCGCAGGATGTCCAAAATCACCCTCCTCACCAAGCAAACTTGGTGGGGGTGAGGTTGCCGGTTTAGTCACCGACAACCCAACCATGTACAGGGTTACATGTTATCAGTAGTGCTAAAGAGCGACCTGGCACAACACACACACACACACACACACACACACACACACACACACACACACACACACACACACACACACACACACATACACACACACACGGTGGTGCAAAAGTCGCGCATCAGTAAAATAACACTTTACCATAATAATTATCGTCTCCTCTATATAAACGGGTTTTTTTTTCGTGATTGGGGTGGTGCATGACTCTTGCACCACCCTGTATACACTGCCGGGTTTAGGACAAATGAGGTCCTATGCTAGTTAAGTTATGAGACCCCTTACTTGGGCCCTGAAGGAGGTAATTCATCGTAGAAAATGTTTCTGGCAGGAAGAAGTCCCCCTCTCCTGGTCAACGGGGCCCTGTTTCTAAACACACCTAAGCACAATGGTAAATCCGGTACTGACTATATATATATATTTACATTTACATTTTTTTTTTCAATAGGTAAGGGATACTCTCTTTCCTTGTGTACTGAAGCTGTACTGCATGGTTTACTCGCCTTTTTCGATCAACGCCCTGATCAGTCAATGGTAGTGTACCACCATATTTACTCAACTAATAGGGAAATACTAG
>OZ024751.1:15056225-15111225 GCA_964016885.1 Eledone cirrhosa
TCCTGGTTGGGAGTAGGGTACCCGGTAAACCTTTTCAGTTTTTTCTATGGTATGTGAAATAAAAACTGAAGAAAATTACATCTACCTCTTGACCAGGATTGAACCCAACACCACGATCTCCACCGTCTGTAGTACCTACCGATAGGCTACTGAGACAGCTACGAAAAATCTACTGAAAATTCATACTTATAAACTTACTTTCACAATTTTCAATACACAATCATGTGAGGTCCTTCGTGTCTTTCTTAATGTTATTCTTGCTCCTACTTAAGGTAAACTTGTAAATCATTTGGGTGTTCCATAAACTACATCCTCGTTTTGTTTCTCAACTATCTAGACCAGGCATGCCAAACATGCGGCCCTTTGCAAGCCCGCACAAACGTTTTTACAGCGCGAGTTTGTTTTATCTTCGTAATATAAAATTTAAAAATTCTTCGATACGATTGCTTATTTTTGTGCGATTTTTGTCAATTACTTTTAACTTCCAACGAATCACGCGCAGCTCATTAACAGTTGTAAACAGAAAACTTTCTTTCAAAATTTCAAAAGTTTTTTCTTTTAAAATGGCTAGTCCTCCTCCAGCTAAGAGAAAAAAGGAAATTGAACGAAGAAGGCCTGTGTAAAAATAAGTGGGAATTACAGTATTTTTGTACAACGGTGAACGGAAAGATACACTGTTTAAGTTGCAACAACTGCATCGCCACGCCAAAACAAAATTTGTGTTCAAAGATTTTAGAATAGCATCATGTGCCTAGCTTGGTCACAAAAGTGAACTATATCAGAGGCCGTGCTCTCAACCGCCGTCAGTTCAGCCAGTTGTTGAAAGATATGGATAATCAGTTCACCGATGTTCCATTCTACACAGAAGTCTGCTGATTGTCATGTCACAAAGTGCTGAAAAGATTCTATTTGTTGAGACAAGAAATAATTATGTTTTTGGAGATGAAAGGTCAAAACACAGATAAAATAAAATGTGAAAGTTGGCTCCAAGATCTGGCTTTTGCTGTGGATATTACTGCACAATTAATTGATCTTAATTTGAAATTACAAGGTAAAAACAACTCATCACTCAGTTGTATGATGCCATCAAGTGCTTCATTAGAAAACTAAGCTTATGGAAGTCACAGATGACAAATGAAAATTTAGTTCATTTTCCTACGTGCAGAGAGCTGAAAAACACTGCCAATACTGATTAGCTTTGCTAAGTATGACAGTCACCTGGAACTGTTGTCAAAGGAATTTCAGGAAAGATTTCTCATCTTTTGAACATCAGTTTGCATTATTCTCAGCACCATTCACCTTTGATGTTGCCAAGGCAGAAGAAAGCCTGTAGATGGAACTATTGGAAATGCAGTCAGATTCTCCACTCAGAGCAAAGTATCTTGAAGTGGGGATACCTGGTTTCTTTTCATACCTTCCTGAAAAGTTAAAAAACTTCAGAAAGTTTGCCACAAAGATTATGGCAATGTTTGGTTCTACCTATGTGTGTGAACAGTTATTTTCCTTCATGAAATTAACAAAAACTTCTCAGAGAACAAGGCTGACTGATCAACACTTGCCATCTCTCATCAAAGTCGGAACTGTACAGACATTTCAGGCAGACATACCAAAAATTGTCAACAAAAAGGTGTGTCAAGCCTCAGGACAAAACACTAAAAATGGTTGAATAGTAGCAAATAAATGTTCAGTTTTGAACTGTTGTAATTTTTATACAATGTATTTGTTGCTGTTGCAAGCTGAAAGTATATGTTGACATTTAAAATTTTTGTTTTTTGTCAAACCACTTCATTACTTTGTATTCATGAATGCTGCTAAAACATTTGTATGTACATTGTATGTTTCTAAAATTTAAGTAACAAATTTTTCTGCAATAAGTTTTATTAAATGGCTTTAATTAGTTGTAATTTGCACAATTAGTTGTCGTATGCGGCCCTCAAACAACACATATGTGACCTATGCGGCCCTTGGGGGATCCTCAGTTTGACATGCCTGCTGCTCTAGACGCTTTTATAGTCAGCGTTACTACTAGACTCTATTCTCCGTTATACGTAGAAAGGTCTCGGTTTTGTGACCAGTCCAGTCTTTAATGTTGTCAAACCAGGATGTTCTTTGTCTGCCCCCCCCCCCCGACTGTGCTCTGAAGGATGTTTAAATAATGATTTATGATTTAAGCACAAGGCCGACAGTTTTTTTAGGGAGAGGGGAAAGTCGATTAAATTGACCCCAATGCATTACTGGTACTTTATTTTATCGATCCCGTAAGGATGAAAGGTAGAGCTAACCTCGGCCTTGCCTTTAAGGTTGTTTGAATAATATTAAATGTTCTGTAATGATATCTTTTGGTTTTTCTTTTCATTCTTTTTGCTTTCTTCCAGGGATAGAAATATTTACTATGGACGGATTCAATGAACTTCTTACCAATTCCGTGCAAAATTTAACAAATATTATTGACAGAACACAAAGCAAGGGGCAATCGAAAACCGCGGCGTCAACTACAATTTAAATGAATAATTTTAGAATTAAAACTAAGAAATTTACGAACGTTTCTATTTGCTGATGATGTTGTTGTTGTGAATATGTTATTTGAAATATATCACTAAAAAAAATTAAAAAAACCTTTTTCCAAATGTATTATGTTATAAATTATTACGGGCCAATGCATAATTTATCGATACTGCCAATCCACTAGTTATCATTCAATTATGGTTGCGTCTTATTAGAAGTCAAACAAGTAACCATATGAAGACCGTAGTAGATGACAAAATGTTTTAACTTTAACGACACCTACTCAAGTGACAAGCTGGTGCGTTCGGCTAACAGCCCAGGCTCTGCTGCCTGCCAAGCCGAATAGGGCAAACTGTCCAAGTATCAGCCGCTCTCGGATAGGTTTGTAGTAAAGCCTGCAGCCAGCAGTGGGGTTTCCGGCGTTCGATTGCTTAAGGTGAGCGATATAGCCAGGCTAATCAACATTAGCGATGGCGCGTGGTTTACTAGTTAGGGCGTTCAGCTCACGATCCTAAGATTGTGTGATCGACGCCCAGTGACGCGGTTTGCTACAGTGTACTCAGTGGACAACTGTAGCGGTTGTCTCCCTTGTTTGGTTTAACATCTAGACGGGAAGTAGAACCTTTTCTGTAACTTCCGGTCAGAACCCTATAAAACTAACAACTGTAAGTTCTCATTCTCTCATTGCCTTTTCGGCACCAGGCCAAGAGTCTCTCATTTGGCTCTGCCTGTCATTTGGCCAACAGGCGCCTGGCCTTAGCCAGGCGTCCTCTGCCAGCCGCGTTTGCCTGGCAATCAAAACGGTAACTACTAACTTTGCTTCATTCTATCATCTATTTCTTTGACATGTCAACTATACTATCTACCATTGTTAATTAAATATATATCTACACACAAACAATGTATTCCTTGTTACATTCATGCAACCCAGTACCCTCGCTATACAACTATAAATAATTGTTTCTACTTTTGGCACAAGGCCAATAATTATCCAGTGCATTACTGGTACTTTATTTTATCGATCCCGTGAGGATGAAAAGCAAAGTTAACCTCGACGGGATTTGAACTCAGACCGTAAAGGGACGTAACTCTATGCTGCAAAGCATGGCGTCCGACCCTCTACCGATACTGCCAATCCAATAATAGTTGAAAAGTCCGTCTCCAGGAGTGTCTAGTTCCAACCATATTCACGAAGGCTTAATATCCAAAATATAAACGTGACGGGTAGGGAGGAGATGACATTAACTATAGTATAGAAAAAATAGCATGTCATTGCAATATTAGATCTGTAGATCACGAAAATGATCAAATAACACATTACGTTAAAGGTAGCGTATGTAAAAAGGTTAAGTTACAACTACAGTTAACAACACGCCTGAATAATCAAGAATGTTATTGCTCTGGGTTTGCGTCAGAGCTGTATTATTCACAAGACTGACTAGGCTGAAGTCTAGAGACTTCGCAAGAATAGGACCCGACAGGTTTTACTTTCTTTTATTTTTCTTCTGTTTTTCGCTCTCGTTTGGGTGAAAGATTGAAGTGTCACAGGGTGTCCGAAATACCCGAAATACTAATACAGCTCTGGGTTTGCATGAATAGTATGTTGATTTAGAAAAATCCAAATACTCGTTATTAATTGGCGAGTCATCTTATATAAGCATCATAAAACAAACGTGTTTCTTTGTGAGGTATTTTACTCGTCAATACAATTTATATAATAAATAAGACTATGCAAATATATACAGTACTAAAAAAGGGGGAGGGGGAATAATAAGGAAGAACAGGTTGGGGGAGAAGACACGTACACTCAATCACACACCCAAAAAGCGGGGCTGAATATTCATTCCAATATTTTTTTAGGCAAGCCAACACTCTCACAACATTGCCGCGGGTGATAGCAAGGCTCAGGCGCTAGAATAGCCAAGTACTCTCGCAGGCATCACCTGATACCTAGATAAGGAGAGCCGCCAACGATGACAAGAACTCCGTTGTCAGCGGCCCAGCTACACCAAATGTTTGGAACGCCACAGGCTGAAAGAAATTCGCTTCATTTAATTTTCTTGATGTCAGAAAGTATAAATTGGTTTAGCGTTAACTCTCTTCGTCGAGATGATTAAAAGACAAATTTATTCAGTAATGAAATTATCATCTTTAATTACGTCCTCATAATCAGAAAATATGTCCCAGACTTGAAAAAAATAAGTACTGGGGTTGATATGATCCACTAAATCTCAGCAGTGAACCACATTAAAAGTACCTAAAGCGCAAGTAATGGTAATAAATGAGGAAGCGGATCAAGTCTACCATTTACAGGGATACGTAATTCAATGTCCTTCAGGATTTCAATATTTGGTTGCTATTTCTAGCAGATTTGACATCCACGTAGAAGGTCGTTTGTTAATGTAGATATATTCTATGGGAGAAAATCAACTACACAGAAACGACAAAGGGAGAGAACTCTCTACACAGCCGAGATATTGTTTGGAAAAGAGAGAGAAAAAGAGTTGATCACCAGGTGGCAGCACTAGCAGCGGTAAACAAGGACGGTCGAATTTTCGACCATGGCCAGTGCCACCAGCGGGTTTCAACAAGATTTACCTCCTAAGGGAGGATATGGTCCTGTCAATTGGATGAAACAAGCTGCTCAACGAGGTCCCGGCGGTACGTACAGCAAAATATATACATACTAATATTGTCTTTATTTCACATCAGTCTTCCATGTGATACTGACATTGTACTTGTGTCCTTCACAAGTTGAAAGTTAGTTTTACTGGATATCTCACGAATTTACAATCTTTCTTCTCATCTTTGATATAAAATTTTTTCATTTATTTTCCGTTTGTTTCCGAAGAATTTCGAGCGATAAGCAATTTTGCCTCATGTTTATATATATATAAATGCAGACATGGTGTCTGTTTTATTCATTTCATAATGCCTCGTTGCAATAAACTTAAAAGGAATATCATAAAGTTAAAAAAAAAACACAAAATACTTGAAATATATATATATATATATTTAATAGTTAAATTCTATTTGCATATCGATCCCTATTAGTCATGCTCTGGCCGTCTTTCTTTTTTAAAAGAAGGTAGGTTGGGATTTGACTGAGATTGGGTCGCTAGTTCTAGCGAATTGGCAGACTCGTTTGAGCGTTGGATTAAATGCCTCGGATTAATTCCAGCTCTGAGTTCAAATCTCGCTTAGGTTAACTTTGTCTTTCGTTGTTTCAGGGTCGATAAATAACGTACCAGTCCTTGTGCGAGGTCTTAATGGTATTGTTAAACAGTCGAACGATATGCATTTTGGTTTTTGTTACAGACCTTTACATTCTGAGTTCAAATCCTGCCACGGTCTACTTTGCTGTTCATCCTTCCGAGGTCAATAAAATAAAGTACCAGTTAAGTACTGGGATTGATATAATTAGCTTTTACCTTCCCCAAATATTAGAAAGAATTGGCAGTATCAGTAGAGCGTCGGATAACATGCTTTGCAGCATACAGTTACCTCCCTTTACATTCTGAGTTCAAATCCTGTCGGGGTTAGCTTTGTTTTTCATCCTCACGGGGTCGATAAAATAATGTATGAGTAATAGTGGGGGTGATTTAATCGACTTTTCCCTTCCCCAAAATTGTTGGCCTTGTGCCTAAATCGGAAACCATTGGTGGATTGGCAGTATCGGTAGAGAGTCGGACACCAAGCGTTGACGCATAGAGTTACGGCCCTTTCCATTCTGAGTTCAAACCCCGCCGAGGTCAACTTTGCCTTTCATCCTTACGGGGTCGATAAAATAAAGTACCAGTAATGTATTGAGTAATTGCTGGCCTTGTGCCAAAAGTAGAAACAATTATTATTTTTATTAAAATTTGTATTATTTATTTTTACAGGATATTTCAAGTTTTCAGCGTTTGTTGCATTCTCTCTGGCTGGTTACACTGCATGGAGCTTTCAAGCGAAATATTGGAGGTATACAAGAAAATTATTTAAATATAAAACTGGATATTTCATTATCATTTGTCTGAGTGAGTGAGTGTAGGTCAGCATAAGATGGCAGCAAATTGGTAGAGTCATTTGAGAGTTGAATAAAATATCTTGTAATATTTGTTTTGGCTCTCTGCACCAAGAGTTCAAATGTCACCGAGGCCAACTTTTCGAGATCGATAAAATAAAATACCAGTCCAAAGTAAATGGTGAAATTGTTAAGAGTGCCGTGCAAGATGCCTTGCAGTTGTTTAGGTTCTGAGTTGAAATACTGGTGTGACCTTATTCTATTGTCAGGTTTATCACCACCATCTATTGATAATGTTTGTATCATTGGTTTTGCTATATACAAAAAGGTTACCCAAAAAACACACACACAACAATAAATGAATAATAATCCCTGATTTTAGAACCATCTAACCCATACCAATATGGAAAGGTAGACGTAAATATGATGATCATCATAATTGTTTCTACGTTAGGCACGTGTATGTAGAAGTATAGATAATTATTATTACCATGCTTTGCAGCATAGAGTTAGGGCCCTTTATGTTCTGAGTTCAAATCCCACCTTTCGTCCTTACAAGGTAGATAAAATAAAGCACCAGTAATACACTGGGGTCAATTTAATCGACTTTCCCCTCCACCAAATTTACTGGCCTTGTGCCTATAGTAAAAATGATTATTTTTACATCTAAATAAGGCAGTGGATTGGCAGAATCATTAGAGTATCAGACAAAATGCTTAGCAGTATTTAGTTACAGCTCTTTATATTCTGATTTCAAATTATTCATAGGCTAACTTTGCCTTACATCCTTCCAAGGTTGATAAAATAAAGTACCAGTAAAATGCTGGGATTGGTATAGCTGACCTTCCCCTTCCTCACAAAACTGCTAGTGGTGCACCAAAATTAAAACCCATTATTACATCTAAATTCTCATTCAATAAAAATATAGACCCCTCTTACTTACTCATATTATTTTACTTACAAAGTATTGGTGGATTGGCAGTATCGGTAGAGGGTCGGACGCCATGCTTTCCAGCATAGTTACGTCCCTTTACGATCTGAGTTCAAATCCCGCCGAGGTTGACTTTGCCTTTCATCCTTACGGGGTCGATAAAATAAAGTACCAGTAATGCACTGGGTAATTGCTGGCCTTGTGCCTAAAGTAGAAATAATTATTTTACTTACAAAAACTACCCATCCCAGAAAAGTCCTTAGTTAAGTCTGTTCTAAGCCGAAGGTTCATCAGGCCAGTTCTTGCCCCCGGTTTCCTTGGCGTTAAACAACTGAGAGTACAAGACTCTCCCTGGATATGACACCAGTCTATTGCAGGTTTAACTCCCCAGCTACTGCTGGTACTCACTTTTAGCTGGGTGTACTGGAGCAATGGGAAATAAAGTGTTTGGTTCAACAACACAACGCAGCCTGTCCAGGAATTGAACTGACAGCATTACGATCCTATGTCAAGCTGCCTACACCTACAATATTTGCCATATATTCTGTGTCATGTAACATTTGTGTTCAGTTATGTGATCAGCAGTTAGCTGCAAAACTCAGAGTAGCAACAGAGAGTAATCTCAGCAATGTAATAAATAGAATATACATTATACTCTATATACTGTATGTATCCAGTTTAGAATAAATTCACCATATCCCTGCATATCAAGGACATCTGGATGTAAAATATTGCCTCAAAAAGCCCTGTGCAACTCATGCTGGCATGGAACAATTGATGTAAAAAAAACAATGACGATGATATATGTCATCATCATCATCATATCCATTTATCTACACTGGCATGGGTTAGACGGGTTGTCCTGTTGTGGGTAATGCCAGGTAAGGTGATTGTGTCTTGCTCATACAGAACTGATTTTGGCTTGATTTCTACAGCTGAATGCCCTTCCTAACACCAACCTTATTTACAGTGAGTACTGGGTGCTTTTTTTACTGTGGCACCTACACAACCACTTTACAGTGGGAGAGGAGTGGGGGCATACTGTCTATATGCTTCAGCTTCGGCATGTATAAATAATAAAATATATATTCTTTTCCAGACAGAACAAGCGTGAGATGCAAGATGCCAGAAATGCTGTGGAGCCTCTGTTTTTAGCTGAAGTTGACAGAATGTATGTAAATTTTTTTGTTTCTTTAGTTTTCACTAACAAAGTGAGACAGTAGTATTTGTGAAATGGGGCAGTTGTGGTGGGGTAACAAATACATGAGACTACACTCAAGACTAAATCAAGTGTAAGAAGTGGTAGCTACATAGTAACAACCAATACTACTGTATCAGACTTGATTTCTAACCTTGCTTTAACAGAACATAGATATCTAATGCCTAAAGTAGACATGGCGGAGGAAATTATTGCCAGTGGCTTGGTGAGGGAAGATGTGGACGATACAGCAAAATGGAGAAGCATGTTATGGTATCTGCATGGGTTAGACGAGTCCTCCCCAATATCAGTTGTATTGTTTCTGCTTCAGTACAGTCACAACCATAGAGACTGTTGGTATGTGGATTAAATAAGTGAGTAATGTTAATTGTGCTAAGATGTGTTCAAGGAGGATGACATGAGAAATATGGATTCTGTATATAATATACCATGAGTCATATGAATTCAATATATAATACACCATGAGACATATGGATTCTCTGTAACATACTATAGAACATGGATTTAATATAACATACCATGGGACATACAGGTACAATATAATACACTGTAGAACATGAACTGAATACACACTAAAACATGGATTCTCTGTAGTACACTCTAGAATATGTGGATTTCCTGTAATAAACCATGGGATATGGATTTAATATAACATATCATAGGACATATTCATTCATCATTCATTCAAACCCCTTGCTCTCTGTGAAGCATAGGCCATTGATGACCCTCCACCATCGTACATGATGTTGAGTTCTCTCCACTCCAGTTGGCTTCCAGTTTTCTTTATTCAGCCTCAGTGTTATGAGGCTGGTTTCTCTTCTTCATGTCCTGCATGTTCCAGGCCAGGGCTTGGCGTGTGATGCTTGATGATGGTTTCCTGGGTGTATGTCTAATCTAACTCCACTTTCTCCACAGAATCTGCTTTGCCACTGGTTCCTGTCCCACTCACTTCTCTGACCATTTGATGTTGTAGATGAACTTCAGATAGGTGTTGAAGAATGTCTGGTTCTTCCGCTGCATCTGCTTTGTTGTCCTAGTTTCACTTCCATACAGCAGTACCGTCTTCACGGAGTTGAATATGCGAAGTTTAGTTCTTGGGCAGATGTCTTTTGATGCCCAGACATTCTTCAGCAAGATGAAAGCTGCTTTTGCCTTGTCAATCTTGGCTGTGACATCTAGGTCGGTTCCCCCATGTCGATCAACCACACTTCCCAGGTAGACAAATAACATATTACCTGTAGTACATCATAGAACTTAGGAATTCTCTTAAGAATGAAGTTTGATCATTTGTATTTGAGAATATACAGATGAAATCTTACAATTGTAGCTGTTGAATGTGATTTTATTGCTGAATTTAAAACAAACAACTTTGTGTCATAAAACCAGGATTGGTTTGGTATCAAGAGAGTTATTTAATCACATTGCCAAATGTTTACAGCTTATGCAAATTAGATTCTACATCCTACTTAACATAGCTTTACTGTAGTAAGATTTCTCTTCAGACAGAATCATAGTAATTTTCTGATGAGAAGACAATAATCTCAAAAATGCATACACATAATCACTTATTTTTCTGGGCATAGAGAAATAATTGCAACAAATGCTTTTAATTAAAAAACCCTAAGGCAGTGAATTGAGAACATTGTTTTGGCTCTCTGCTCTGAGGTCAACTTTGCCTTTCATCAATTCAAGGTCATTCAAGAGAGTACCTGTCAATTCTTCCTATATATCTCTAGAAGAAATAGGTTCCACCAGGTTTAAAATGCCCAAGAAATGCCATATGTCAGTACGGTGCCCCTATGACTCCCTCAGGAGTTACGGAACCATGCAAGCATATCTCTCTTACATCTTTTAATATTTTCATTTTTTTTTTTAAAATAACTTAATGTAAATTATTTTCAGTAATGAGTAATTAATAAATGCGGTAATTGATTTCTGTTCTACTTTTCGTGACAGGTATCTAAGAAGACTGAGAGAGAACCGTGAGGAAGAGATGGAACTCATGAAGGATGTCCCAAACTGGAAGGTTGGCACCTTGTATGGTGAACCTATTTATCACAACCTCCGCGATAGATACATGGAGCATTCCTTAAAAGAATATATGGCTCATATCTCACCGTATAATATGTATGACATAATGTTTGACAGGAGGAAACATTAGTAGAGTTGGCAGCTTTGTTCTCTAAATAATTTAAATAAAACAAATAAATATAAACATTATCTACTCTGTGTATTGATTTCTGTCAGTTACTTTTTATAAAACACACATACATACTTACATTGAGAGAAATACTGAACATTAAACGAATCAGATGTTGCGTGCTGGTACAGACATGTAATACATATGGATGATGATTGTTGAGTGTAGAAGTCCCAGGGGTTCCAAGTATATGGTAGTGAGGAATAGGAAAATCAAGAAAGACGTGCCGAAGTGATGAAAGCTAATCCCAAGAAATTTACCCCTCACAAAGGAAAGAGACGAGCTTAGGGAAATAAACTTAAAAACTATGTTGATAGTCAAACTGAACATCAATCATGTCAATCTTACCAGTCTCGTTATGTCGGCCTTCAAATGCCACAAGGACTTTTCTCTATAGATAAGATATAAAAATTGACAAATGCATTTTTGTACTTATTAATATTTTACATCCATTTTTCCTGAGTGACAAAATCAGCAGTGGAGGAGGGTGCTCTGTAAGTGTAGTAGCCAGGTTAAAATGGGATGGAAAAAGTTCAGAGAGCTAATACCGCGTTTGGCCACAAGGGGTTTTTCTCTAAAAGTGAAAGGCAGATTGTATGATGCTTGTATTCGAACGGCGATATTACATGGTAGTGAGACCTGGGTAGATTAGAAAGAAATGAAGCTTGCATGCTCCAATGGATGTGTGCGAACAGCAAAGCATAAACGAATTGAGAGAGAGACTAAGCATAAGAAGTATCAAATGTGTTCTGGAGAAGAGATTGCGTTGGTATGGTCATGTGATGCATATGAAAGACAACAGCTGTATAAAAAAGTGCAGAGCAATCAAAATTGATGGAAGCTACAGAGTGGGTATACCAAGAAAAAATTGGGACGAGATGATAAAAACTGACCTTGCTCACTTACACCGCTATAAGATAATGTCACTGGAACGAGATCTTTGACACCATGCAGTTGTACAGAAGACTCGCCTTCCCTTGCATACAAACCTATAGTCAGTAGGCACTTCTTAACCCAATATACACCCCATCCTCCTATTTCCATCCACTGCGTTGGTGACAACAAAAAGCACCCAGTCCACATTGTAAAGTGGTCGTATAGGAAACACAGTAAAAAGGCTCCCAGTCAACACCGTAAAAGTGGTTGGTGTTAGGAAAGGCATCCAGCCACGGAAAACCTTCCAGAGAGACTTCCGTATGAGCGAGATATGGCCTCCCAACCAATCCTGCATCAAATGGAACAAAACTCATGGAAGATGGACGTTAAACAATGATGATGATGATTTTCATACTGGCATGGGTTGGATGGGCTACCATGAATTGAATCAGTTCTTGTTCGGAATTACTGCCTTCCTAGATGGGTCAAAGGACCATGTCTTAATTGTACATTCCAACTTTTGGCATGGTTGAATGCCCTTCCTAACACCAATCATTTAACAGAATGTACTGCATATATTTTATTGTGACACCAGTACGACAATGGTTTTCAGGACCGTGACAAGACATTCTCCATCCAATTGCCAACCACTTTACAGAGTGTACTAGGTGCATTTCGCCAACATTAGATAATAAATTCTATGTCTTATCAAGACATTCCAGCCATAGCCATCTCTTCTTTTTAAATATCATGAACTACATAGTCCAATTTGCCCTTCTGTAGGACTTTGGAACGCATCTTCAAACTGCAGACCTGGTCCAAATGATTGCAACAAAATGGATCCTACATAAGACACCCAAAAGTCAGGCAGTGATGTTAAGCTGGGCAACAGATTATGTCTACCCCCCAAGTAGTACACAATGGGATTTGAACTCAGAATGCAGAGAACTAACAAATACTGCAAGACATCCTGTCTAAGGTTTTAGTAATTTCACCAGCCCATCACATGAGCCAGAATAAACACCACAAGGCACTTAATCTTGCTGTGGTAGAAATGTTGGACTAAATATGTTTACTCTAATGCATTAGTACCAAAAGATACGCCCTGACCTGGAACCCACTGAAGAAAAGGAAAAGAAGGCCTAGGGACAGTTGAAGTGACTAGCCCAGGATTATTGGGGCTGGAAAAATCTTGGCATATACTTCAGAGGGAGCTCAAGGCAAAACTAATATATATATATATATAATAGTGAAAGAGCATGGCTTAGTGGTAAGGGTGTTTAACTTGCAATCATAATGTGAGTTCAATTCTTGAACTGCATGATGCATTGTGTTCTTGAGCAAAACACTTCATTTTATGTTTCTCCAGTTCACTCATCTGAAAATGATTACCAACAGAAGCTGGGAATTAAACTGGTAATGGACTGATGTCCTGTCCTAGAGGCAGTCTTATATTCTCAGTCACTAAACTCCAATGAAACTGGGATAAGCTCTGGCCTAATGAGCCTCAAGGCAGCAGGGACTGGCTGGATTGAAATATATGTTTAGGTGAGTGATGGAGGGATTAACAGATGAGCCTCTGGGCTTAAAGACAGATTAGATCACAACATATGTTTAGGTGAGTGATGGAGGGATTAACAGATGAGCCTCTGGGCTTAAAGACAGATTAGATCACAACATATGTTTAGGTGAATGATGGAGGGATTAACAGATGAGCCTCTGGGCTTAAAGACAGATTAGATCACAGTATATGTTTGGGTGGGTGAGGGGCTAATTTCCTTAATGGTTTGTCAAAATGACCACAGAGTAGTATATAAGATATAGTTTATAAGTTTCTACACATCAACCAGAGAGTATGTGAAAGGTATAGTATGTATATACATACATATATATATACATAGAACTGGTACTTACATACATACATGGAATAATTGCACTTACATATATACATATAACATAATGGAAGAACTGAAAGAATGGCAAATTCTTCACTTGCGGAGATCAGTGGGAACAATTGTTGTCCTGTTCTCTGTGGTGGCACGTCCTGAGGTGGGTGTAGAGGCTTATCCTGGACCTGCAGGCAAGTATGTGCTTGGTCAGTTGGTAGTTGGGTGGCGGACAGCTTTCTTCTTTGATGTTTGTTTTAAGCTGCTGCTTTCCTGCCCTCTTCAAAGCTGACTGCAGCTCTTTGTCTTCTGCCAGGTGTTTTTATTCCCTGTGATCAATATTGCCTTGGACCTGAAGGAATCTGGGTCCTGTCTTCTCTCCTACTCCCGAGCACTTTAGTTTTGGCTAAGTTTACTCTCAGGCCTTTTGATTCCAAATTCAGTTTCCATAATCAGAATTTATTTTCTAACTCATTTTTGGTTTCAGCAATAAGGACCAAATCATCTGCATAGAGAAGCTCCCATGGGCAGCCCATTTTAAACTCCTCTGTTATGGTCAGAAGAACTATGATGAGCACCAGTGGGCTAAGAACTGATCCTTGATGAACTCCTACCTGTACCTTGAATTCCTCACTAAACTCATTTCCTATTCTCAGACAGCTTCTCTGTACATAGCATGCACTGCTCTCACAAGCTATTCTTCTACACCTAATTTCCTTAAGGACCACCAGATAATAGATTGGGCTGCTCTATCAAAAGCCTTTTCTAGATCAACAAAAGCTAAATATAGTGGTTTATTTTTGGCTAGGAACTTTTCTTGTAGTTGCCTAAGAAGAAGGTATCTGTAGTACTTTTCCCAGGCATGAAACCAAACTGCATCTCATCTATTTTGACTCTTTACCCTAATTAGCTGCACTATAACTCTTTCAGTCACTTTCATAACTTGGTCCATTAGTTGTATGCCTTTATAGTTGCAGTTGCTCCTTTCTAGAGCATCACCTTTGCCCTTGTAACAATTTATGATTGTATTGCTTTGCCAGACATTGGGTATGACTCCATCATATATTACTTGATTTACTATACAGGTTACTATTTTGATTCCTACCTCTCATGATGCTTTCAGCATCTTTGCAACTATTTCTGATAGTCCTGCAGCTTTACTATTTTTCATCTCCTTGATTGCGTCTTTCATCCTAAAACTATTAACTTCAATAGCTGGTCCTTCCTTTAGGTAAGTTGGGGGGTAGTTTCTCTTCCTCCTGTTCATTTTCTACATTCATTAATCTATCATAGTAACAGTTCTGGGCCTCTTTCTTTTGGGCATCAGTGGTGCTAATTGCACCAGCATCATTTCTAACACCTCGATTCACACTAACACACTGCCTTGCAATATGGAACACTTCACGCCTCTGATCCTCACGTCTTAAGACATTGGAAATTTACATTCTTCAGCCTCTCTCCAAACTGTGTATATCTGTCGCATAGCTTCTATCTTAGCTACTTGGCACAACCATTTCCCCCTCCCCCCATTTTTCCAGGCTTTCCATGCCTGTCTCTTGGCTTTAATGGCTCTATCCACTGTGCTGTTCGACCACCAAGTCACCCTCAGTTTGGCTGGTGCTTTACTCCAACCGCAAGTCTCACAAGTAGTTTGCAAAAGGTTGTTGCGAAAGAATTCCCAGTTGTCCTCAATGTTGTATCTAGCTCATCATCCCTCTCATCAAGTACATCCTGTCGAGCGTTTCTAAATCTACATTTGACTGAGTGATCCTTTAGCTTCCATACCCTCTGTCTCCATATTTTCCTGCATGTCTTGTTCTGTCTTTTGTTTATTTTGATGTCACTAATAACTAACTTGTGGTGGGCAGTGCATTCTTCCCCAGGGAAGGCCTTAGTATTTATTACAGTCTGTTTGTCTTGTTGTCTAACAAGTAAGTAATTTGGCTTGCATGTTCTCCAGATTGATATGAAATCAGGAGATTGGTTTCCTGCAATTTGTGTTGCCAATGGTTAGTTTATTTGCATCATAGAAGATTTCCAGCCCCTCTTCATTCCTTGAGTAATAACCATAACCTCCACGAACTCTGCTGAATCCATCCTGGTACTGTTCCACATATCCATTAAAGTTGCCTGCCAGGATGATGAAGTCTCTTTTGGCAATTCTTGAAGTTGTCTGTATAAGTTCCTCATAGAACATATCCTTTTGTTGTTTACCCAGTCCTGCCTGTGGAGCATATGTAGATGTAATTGTCAGCAATCAATTTGCTACAGTTAATCTAAGCTTGATGATTATGTCACTTACTCTACCTTAACCACCTAATCTAGCCATTTCTCAGCCAGTAGAATGCTACACCTCCTGCCCCATTGTCATTTCCTACCCAGTAGAGTTTATATCTAGGTTGTTTGCTCGTAATTAGTCTCAGTAAGGCACCCCTCCATCTCACCTCTTGTACACAGCATACATCTACTCCTCTTCTCTCTAATAGTTCCACAATTTCACCTTATCTGCTTTTCAGGGTACCAACATTGAGGATGGCAGTGCTGAGATGTGTACCTTGTTGTTGTTACTTCTTCGGTTAGAGGTTCTATGTATATATGGGACAGGGAACAAGTTACTCACTGTTGTTGAGGTCAGCTGCATGTGGCACAGGCCTCAAAGAAGTGCATTACCAAACCTTAAATGATCAGTTTCATACAAATTTGTATAATCAAATTAAATAAAATATATAATTTCCTGCAATCAGTAACTGAATCACTAAACATCTTTGCCACATAGCAGTGTTATGGAAATATCTAATACCGATGGAGAGGGTCGTGTGGTGTTTATGACAAGGGTGACTGTGGACTGTGTAGTAGAAAGTGCAAACTTAGTAATTTTCTTTGTGGGGTCACAGTAAGAAGTGACAAAAACAAGGTTTGTCAGCTTAGCAAACTGTTAAGTTGAAATTATCTTATTCGGAAGAATGGGGTATACATGTCAGACTAGCTTAGAGTGCTAAATACCCAGGTGCTAGCCTAGAGTGCTAAATAACCAGGTGCTAGCCATTCCAATGAGATATTGGTCAAACAGCCTAAAATTAAAACAGTTCAAATGTTGCTGGGGTTGGCTTTACCTTGCGTCCCCGATGGAACAGAGAGGGGGGACACATGGCTTCCCCAATAATTATATTTTTCTCCCCAAAATACCAAAACACACATCTATTTGTATATGCGCTACAATTAATGTACGTGTTATGTTTATCGCAATTGACCAAATTTGCCTGCTCCCCCAATTCAGAAATGCTTGCACCGCCCATGTATATGAAGGCATACCCGATAGTGTCTTGCATTCTCACACATGATTACGGCTTAAATCCTTCATAGCGAGACATATATGTTTATTAGGTGGTCTGTGAAGACCCGCCCGACCCTTGCTAGCAGCGAAAATAGAAAACATATCGTAAAATATCTTCATATATACCTCTATGATTAAGAGCTAGCGGGGATTAATTTGACATTGGGACATAATCATTCTGTTACACCGTGTATCTCGAAAGTAAAACTTTAATGTTTTATGACGCAAAAGATATTTTACTCTTCATTTATATTCTAACGGTAAGTTAAATTATCTGGATAGATTTATCTTTAAATGGTTATATTTTCTCCAAAACTATAAAAAGAAAATTGAATATTAATTTAGAAGTTGTAAAGTTATCTCCGCCACAATCTTACTTATGTATCGACTTGTTGGGAAATCATTTTAATTTTCAATCAAAGTATTAATCGAATCTTTTTAATGTACACTCGATATATTGTTTTAATCGATCACTGAATTAAGGCGATATACAAGAAATTATGTGTTCGAATCCCAGTCGAAACTTGCTTATTTGTTGCTGTTTATATCATTTCGCCAACGTCTATGTTTATATTTCCTGCAGATTTAACCAACTTGACACCGTTTTACTAAGTAAAAAACAGTTACAGACTGTCTCTCATTTACTAATTTACACGTTAATTATTATATGAATGTCCCAATAAATACTCACATTTTCCTCTTCCGTATTATCCCCCCCCCCCTTTTTTTTTCTTAGTACTATATCGACAGTCGATCGACAAGATCCCAGACCTCATTCGCTTAACGAGTAGAGTGGAGCTCGTCAAATCGGACCGAGGAAACAATGTTTCCATTGGTTTTTTCCAATTGCTAATACCATCTGTCGGTCACATATCCAGGCAGAAGGAGCAATGTGAATAAAGAGTCTTGCTCAAGGACATAATGCACTGCCCGGTCCGGGAATCGAAATCACAACCTCACGATTGCGAATCCAATTCTCTAACCACTCAGCCTGTATATGTGTGTGTATGCAGTCTTACGCTAATTGAATAAGACGAATAGGTGTGTGTACACATATTATATAAGGTTATTCAGTTACTTTATAGTAAAACCGCGCCGTGTCAAACACACACACGCGCGCACACACATATATATATAGAATACTATTAGCTTCTCGCTAAAACAATTTCTATACCTTTCATTTATATATATATATATACACACATACTTTAACTGCCCACCATAAATAAATGTGAACCGTTAGAGACCTTCCTAAGCCCTACAGGTTCATTCTGTCATTGCCACAGCAGAGGTCCGACGAGCTTTTGATTCCAGAGTCAAGCTAGATCGATACAGATTGAACCTTGAGCTGATCAATAGCGAAACGCGTGTCACTACTCAATAAACGTAATGAAGACATACCAAATCGTCCTTTATATATATATATATCCGTATGTAATTCACAGGATGACTCTGTGAGTGCGCAGGTGAAACTCCAAGGTAATAAAACTCACTATTTAGCCATAATAAATAATTACACGTATATATAATCTTTTTATCTTTTATCTAACCCATCCCAAGCACATGACAGGAAAGGTGTCGAGAAATATACACATACAATCAACAACATATATTTACACACACGCACATACAAATAACTGTATACTTCATCTAATAAATTTACAATCTGGTGCTGACGATAAACTATCAATGGATAGTATTGCAAGCTATGCTGTTTACAAATAAATTTGTTTACTGTTCAATAGATGATATATTTTATTATATCGAAATAAACGATATGCACGAAGTTACACAATATCAAAGTTCACATTTTTCTCCAAACAAATCTGCTGACAATATAGATAGCTTGAAATTACAAACACAAATAACCGCCGGGGCTGTGGAGGGGCCCCATCGCTTAACATTCCATATTTAAGTATGTGCACTATTATATATAATTGTTTCAACTTTAGGCACAAGGCCAGCAATTATCCCAGTGCATTACTGGTACTTTATTTTATCGACCCCGTAAGGATGAAAGGCAAAGTTAACCTAGGCGGGATTTGAACTCAGAATGGCAAGGGCCGTAACTCTATGCATCAAAGCATGGCGTCCAACTCTCTACCGATACTGCCAATCCACCGCCCTTTTATATATTATATATAATGATCACCATCCCTATTTCAGTGGTTCTTTAATACCACAGCTGTCAAAAATCAACACATATATATATTATTTAATTACATATATATTTCACATGAAAATATAGAATCAAAACGAAAGAAAATATGCCAACATTAAGTATATATCTTAAGTATGGTCATTTGGTACCCGGTAGGTGTAATTAGACTCATACCAAGGTAGAGATGATCCTCTTCTGAGTATCGAACATCACTTGGTATCGATGCCTCCCAGATAGGCATCAATACGAGAAGCGATAGTTAAACTTGAGCGGGTAGTTGGTCCACACCTTCTCTTTAAACCTTGACTTTAAAATGTTGACTGAGGGTGCGTCAACTGGTTCTTGAGGTGTATCAATCGGTCACATTCAGCGAAAGTTTTTGAGGCAAGTCAAACACACTGGCTGCGTTACCGCTGGTGATAGCGTGACTAAGGCGCTGGAACCACCAAGCATCCCCCATGGCCATCACCTGATACCGCGGTAAGGCGAGCCGCCAACGATGACAAGAACTTCATTGTCGGCGGCCCAGCTCCTCCACAAATAACTATATAGAAACCGAGAACCGAGAACTTGTTAGAAAGAACAGGCATTAATTTATGATCCATTATACATCCATTCATGCTGCTGAAAAGGGTATGAACGACACAGTTTCACTAAACCTTCTTCTCTGTGAACAGAAACTACTGCTAGTAGTGGTGGTAATGTTTAGAGGAGTATCTCTTCTGCAATAATCACGTCACTTCACTTTCTATTAGGTTCTACACTTTTCTTCCTTGCCTACTTATTCCAGTAATGCACTGAGGTCATCATTAATTATAATATATAATAATAACAACATAATTTTCTTATAATATATAATAATATAATTTTCTTTTTGGTAGGGGGTGACAAGACTTTCGGACCACCCTGTACTTGTGCCATGTGGTATCGGTGGAACGATAGAAAATGATAGTAAATTTAAGTGAAATATGTAATTTTGTTGTTAAGACTAACTAAAAGGGGGTCTGTAAACTATTCTTTTTCACTAACGAACTGATATAAAAATATAAAATAAATTGAGGAAGCATTTTTTTTACTGGATTCATCATTTGAAGGGCTGTGTTGACTAAAAGAGCAACAAATGGTGACTGACTCGTTATCAAAATGGGAGGAAACATTAAAATTAGGTTTTGACAGAAAATTTCAAAAAAATAAGGGCAATAAAATAAAATATCTTTAATTAAATACAATGCTGTAGTCTCTGCATGGTCACCACTTGCTAGAAATAGCAGTCCTCTGGTTTTATTAATGTTAATGAAGTTTGTATCTTTAAAAGAGAACTTACAGCAAAATAACCCCAACCAAATGATTTAAAGTAACACGTATTCAATAATAACAATATAAGGGACTTACCTTTATCACAAAAATATTTTTCCAGGGTAAAATACAATGAGAGGTTTTCCAGTGTTCCTCGCGATATCGTTGCCTTTTGTTGTATATGGTCCAAGATGTGTGTATTACCTGCTTGTGTGTGTGTGTTTTTCTTTGTAATATTGATACAATTGTGAAATAAAATACTTGAGAGTCATGACCCAGGCTGTCACAATGTTTAGGGACCAACATTGCGAAAGTAATGTGTGCGTGTAAACAAAATCCAAGCAAATTTAATTTAAAGAATTCAGTGTATATATGTGTGTGATTGTATATATATATATACATGTGTGTATATAATATATATATACATGTGTGTGTATATAATATATATTGACCACATAGTGAAATAATGTATATACTGTTTCTATGTCTACATGGGTGTATAACCTAACAAGTGATACACCGTTAACATGCTAGATACAGCAGCCAAATGTATATTAAATATAATATAATGTATTCTCGAGTATTACCAGTTATATGGAGGGTCACTTTAGAAGTATATTTTTGCCACTGTAACTATCAGATAGTATGCTGTCCTGACATTCACCTGCTGAGGCTCTAAGCTATATGACATTTTAGGCCCTTCTCTAAAGAATGTTCGTGTACAACAAATTATGAATAATCATACATGACTACTATTTTTTTTTATTAATGCTAATAATAAAGAATAACATATATAATTTTTGATGATATCGTGTTAAAGAATAAAAATTAATAAAATAAAAATATATTATTGAAAATGGGGCCCACGAGGGTGTGTGACCTCAAGCTACAGTTTATTTAGCTCTGATAGTAAGACATATACACGAGGGCCAAGTAAAAAGTTCATAGGCTGACTATGAAGGAGTGATGCTAGAGCTGTGAAAGCTTGCATGCATTAATTTCAACTCATTTTATTTGTAACTGCATTGTTTCTTTCCAGAGACTATGTTGAAAAATAAACCGCATTTGGTCATTCCATGGGAGTATCTTGGTCAGCCTATCAACTTTTAGGCCGAGCCTCGTATATACAATAATATTACTTTAACTTTTTTCCAAACTTCATGGTACTTTTAAAATATAATGTTAATTGAAAAGGAAAAAAGACGTAAATTTTAATAAATGAATAAAATATCTACGGACGGTGTTAGTCTTTGTTCAACAACGTTGTTTTATTCAACAAGTGTTTCAAACTAAACTTGCTAATGTCGTCTGCTTTTTCAGTCACGTGATACTCTCACTTGTTTGTCTCCCCTCTTCCTCCCCCCTCTCTATATTATTATTCTTCTCTCTTATTCCTCCTCTCTATATATATTATTTTTCTCTCTCACTACCCCCTCCATATATAATTCTTTCTTACCCCTTCTCTCTCTCTCTATATATATATACACACACACACAGGGGTTGGACAAAATAATGGAAACACCTAGCATCATAATTTTGAAATATCTATAAAACCGTCAAAAGCTTGTTTATTTTTATTGTTCTCGATGTGGTCAATAAGCTCTGCAGTAATTTTGGGAGAGGTACTTTTGTGATCCTTTCTAATAATTCGCGTAAGAGTCCGACGGTCCCTATCTGAACATTTTGGTTTTCTTCCGGAGTTTTGTTTCGACGAGGAGGTTTTTCCCTCTTTCTCAAAGCCTGTCATTACTTTCGAGACAGTACTTCTTGATACCAAATATTTCGGCTGTTTTCGTTACGCTAGCGCCTGCCATACGAGCACCAACAATTTGACCTCTTTGAAAGTCCGATAGATCTGTCATTTTAATGAATTTTAATTACCTTTTTCTGATGATATCTGAAAAGAAGCAGCAATTTTAACAAAACATATTAAGCAACACTAATAATAAATCAAAAAACATAAAAATAAACAATTCTTGACGGTTTTATAGATATTTCAAAATTATGATGCTAGGTGTTTCCATTATTTTGTCCAACCCCTGTATATAGTGAAGGCACGCCGCTCAGGCCTTGCTCTTCCTCTCAACTACATCATCTTCCGTATTCCCAATCTTTGCTCCCAAATACAGGAAGGCCCTCAACCAATTCTAGCGGCTTCCCGCCTACATTAGTGATCCCCTCTGGCTTCTCAATATTCTCTACCAGATATTTTGTTTTAGTCTCATTCATTCTCAGCCCCACACTCATCGACAAAGTCTCAACCTCCTGCATCAAATCCTCTGCCTCCTTCACTGTATCTGTCATCAAAACTTTGTCGTCGGCAAATTCAGCATCCGATATCTTTTTCGCCTTAACTCCCCTGCTCTGAGCCGGTGTTACAGTAAAGCCACAGCTTGAGATCGGTGTGGAAGTCTGACCTTCGTAAAGACCTGAAAATCCGGCTCTTCATTGCTGTAGTGGAGTCTGTGCTGCTGTACGGGTCTGAGACTTGGGCACTGACCCAGAAACTCACTCAGATGGTGGATAGGTGCTACATGAGAATGCTGAGGATGGCTCTGAACATTAATCAGTATACACTGAGGATGAAAAACTCAGAGCTATATGGGAGCCTCCCAAAAGTCAGCTCAAAAGTGACACAGAGGAGACTGAAGTTAGCTGGACATGCTCACCGACACCCAGAGTTGACATTGCACTCAGTGCTCCTGTGGGAGCCCCTGCATGGACACACTGGAAGAGGAAGACCAAGGTTAACGTATGTTGATGCCCTAAGGACAGACACTGGTCTGTTGGAGACGCAGGACATGGCAGCGATAATGAGGGACAGAGACCGCTGGAGAGAACTCGTCCATAGATCTCGGAAATTTTACCTGCCCTAGAATAGAATAGTGAAGGCGCGTGGTTAATTGGTTAGTGAACTGGATACGCAATCGTGAGGTTGTCAGTTCGATTCCTGGACCGGGTGATGCGTTATGTCCTTGAGCAAGACACTTTATTTCACGTTGCTCCTTCTACCTGGATAGTATTAGCAATTGGAAAGACCAACGGAAACATTGTTTCCTCAGTCCGATTTGACGAAAGTCGATCGACTCTATATATATATATATATTGTCCCCCAAAAATATATACACACTTTGATTGTAAAGGCAATATTTATTAGAATGGTGTATACATTTTCCGCTACACCCTGTATATATACACGAGGGGGTGCTGAAACGTTCCTCGCGAGGGACCTGGCTGGAGTTCTTTTTTACAGGGCTTAAAAAACTAGAACAGCTGTAATAATTGTGTGAATCAGGGGAATATGTTGAATAAAATCATAATTAACTGATCCTCCTGTATTTTCTTTTACCCAAAGCCAGGAACATTGCAGCAACCCCTCGTATGTGTGTATGTATATGTACATGTGTATATATATATATATGTGTGTGTGTTTCTATGTTTACATGGGTGTATGAACCAACGAGTGATACACCGTTAACTTGCTAGAAACAGCAGCCCAACGTATGTTAAATATATAATATAATTGTTTCTACTTTTGGCACAAGGCCAGCAATTATACTTTATTTTATCGACCCCGTAAGGATGAAAGGCAAAGTTAACCAATATAATTTATTCTCGGATGTTACCCGTCATAGGAGGGTCATTTTAGAAGTATATGTTTGCCACTTAACACACACACACACACATATGTATATATGAGGTCAAAGAAACTCACTCAGATGGTGGATGGGTGTTACACGAGAATGCTGAGGATGGCTCTGAACATTAATTAGTATACACTGAGGATGAAGAACTCAGAGCTGTACGGGAGCCTCCCAAAAGTCAGCTCGAGAGTAGCACAGAGGAGACTGAGGTTAGCTGGACATGCTCACCGACATCTAGAGTTGACATTGCACTCAGTGTTCCGGTGGGAGCCCCTGCATGGACACACTGGAAGAGGAAGACCGAGGTTAACATATGTTGATGCCCTATATATATATATATATATATATATATATATAGTATATTTCCTGCGTGTATATATATTATTGTCTTTCTCTCTTTTATTTTTAAAACAGCAGATAATCAGTTCTACTAAACAAGATTTGTCTTTGGGACTTACTGAAAATAAGTGCCTTATGAAGCCTGAAAATGGTCTGGAAGATTTGAAGATGGAAGATATGAAAAGGAAGTCTGAGTTAATTGTAGCCAAAGATACTGACAACAGTGTAAGAAAATCAGAAGAAGTTGTTTCGTCTGCAGACTGCGAGATGGAAGTAAAAGAGAGATCTTTGCACAAACTAAGTCCTGAATCCGATAAACATTTAAAAACTGAAGGGACTTTAAAATTGACAGCATCTTCGAATAAGTGCAACTTAAGCCATAAACTGAAACATAAAAACTGTTTGGTCAGTGGAAAACAGATGAAATTATTTTCTTCTAAAGAATCTGGCAAAATTATGTTAAAAGGTCAGCTTCGACATTTCAAGTTTCTTTTATTTTAGATTTTGTTGTTGTTGTCGTAGTCATTAAGAAGCCGACTTAGGTTATATCTCACTGCATGGCAAGGATCATACTTACATATCAGTATGATGTCATGTTTAGCTATGTATGATGTAGTGAAGGCACATGGTCTAATGGTTAGGATGCTTGACGTAGGATCGTAATGTCGGTTCGATTCCTGAACAGGCTGCTGCGTTGTGTTCTTGAGCAAAATAATTTATTCCATGTTGCTCCAGTATGCATAGCTGTGGTGATCCTGCAGAGCGGTTCGGCTTAAACATATCTAATGTTTAGCCACATCCAATATAACTAAAACACACTCTCTCTTTAGCTAATCTGTTTATCTACCTAATTTCAGTCAAAGGGAGAGTAATCCTCCAAGCTTTTTTCTTTTTTTTCTGTAGCAGTTACTTCCCTTTGACTACTCTCAGTTTATGAATATTATAAACTCTAGCTAGTTTCTCACGATTTCTGAACTTCTGAGGCTAATTTTACAATATGACTGCCACTTATAGAGATAGCTTACATGTAATACAATATTTTGATTAAGACTGAACATTATAATAGCAATGTAACATACCCTTGGGTCACTAATAAAATATAAACCACTCTATATGGCTTGGTTGTGCAAACGGGAAATGCAAAATTAGTGTCTCCGTAGATATATATACTTATATATATATATATATATATGCAATTTAAATACTTGTAGTATTTTAAATTGTACGTGGACTTTATGGACATGCTGTATGTATTTATAGCCTTAAAACAACACCAGTGGCTCAAGACCCATGTGTGTCGTATTTACAGCGCACTTATCGAAGGTTCGGTGAATATACTGTGTCTCAAATCTCTGATCTAGTGTTGTGGCTATAATAAAGTGTGTGTATGTTTATATATATGTGTGTATATATATATATATATATACGATATTAACAAATGGAAACTATATTTATTTCATTATACATATTTCAAGGACACCAAGTTAAATTATGGTGTGCTTTCATCAGATAAAATATAATATAGATCAGTTTTATAAATAAATATTGACATACCCTTAAAAAATGCAACCATTACTGTTGCATTCTTTAAGGGTATGTCAATATTTATTGACATACCCTTTTACATATATATATATATATATATATACTATAGATGTGTGTACAGTGAATATGAAGGTATATACGATACGTTTATGTATAATAAACGTACATAAATCTTGCTGTGAATGTTTTAAGCCGTGATCATGTCACAACTATCTCAATAGCCGTGTGAGAACGCCGGACGCTAGCGTTTTAAGGATGTTTATCAGCTTAAAACATTCTTAGCGCGACTTATGTATGTTTATCATACATAAACATATCGTATATGCCTTACAATAATTATTTCTACCTGTCTTTCTTTGTTCTTTATTCTACTGTTTATTTATTTTTCTGCATTATATATTTCAAAGATCCAAACGAAATATCAACTGCGAAACATGAAAGAAGTCCTAACGTGCTATCTGCAAAGAAACATGATAAAAACAAAATAGTACGAAAATCTTTAAAGTCCTTTAAATATAAATTCAACAAAAGTAAGTAGGAATATGTTTATAAATATCGTCTATCTGCATTTATATGTAAAGTGGTAGTGCTAGTGTCATGATATAAAAAGCACCCAGTGCACATTGGCAGTATTAATGCCCTGATGAAAAGCATGCAGTCCACCCTGTATGGGGGCAGTGCTAGTGCCATGACGAAAACACCCAGTCCATCCTGTTAAGTGGTAGTGCTGGTGCCACAAAGAAAATCCCCCAATCTATCCTGTAATGTGGCAGGGGTGATGCCATGACGGAATGCACCCAGTCCACCCTGTAAAGTGATAGTGCAGGTGCTACGATGAAAAGTACCCAGTCTACCCTGTAACGACATAGTGCTGGTACTACAATGAAAAGCACTGCCCACCCTGTATGGTGGCAATACTAGCACCATCATGAAAAGCTATCGGTTCACCTTATAAGATGGCAGTGCTAGTGCTACGATGAAAATCATCTATTCCACCCTGTGGAGTTTTAGTGCTAGCGCTACATTGAGAAACACTCGGTCTACCCTGTAAAGTGGCAGTGCTGGTGCCACAATAAAAAGTACCCAGTCTGCTCTATAAAGTGGTAGTGCTGGTACTACGATGATGCAGTCATAGTGCTATTTTGAACTTTTCCAGACATTGAGTTAATGTTAACCTCTGAAGTGAGTAGGTTAAACTCTTCTTTGTCTAAAAACAGCATAACAGGAATTGACATAGCTTAATTCTTTAACTTCTAATAATAGTTTCTGGCACAAGGCCAGCAATTTTTGGGGAAGGGAAAGTCGATTAAATCGACCCCAGTGCGTGACTGGTACTTTATTTTATCGACCCTGTAAGGATGAAAGGCAAAGTTAACCTCGGCGGGATTTGAACTCAGATCATAAAGGACCGTAACTCTATGCTGCAAAGCATGACGTCCGACCCTCTACCGATACTGCCAATCCATGAAATTATTGTGTACAGTGCTCAGGTGCACTACAACTCATCAAAGGTGCATGTATAGTACATAGAATAATGTACAAGTGTCAGGAAAGTGAACCACAAAATGCCTTAATATTTGCTTCTTGTACCCAACTTCACCTTTTTTTTTGTTTAATTTAAAAGATCTTATTTCATTTACCAGAGGGACGTCTACGACACATTGAAACCGGGAAACCATTTGAATTTAACATCAGCAACAACAGACAGCAAAATGAAAAGAACTATGAAGAACTAGGAGAGGTAACTAGTGATTACAACTCTGCCTTTACATTGTAGTAGAACTGATAGATAAGTAGACATAGGATAGTTAGGTGGAGGTACTGTTTAGTCAAGGAGAGAAGGACAGTGCTTATGACCCTTTCCAGGGCCTCTGTGACTGTTTGGGGGAGGGGAGAGAAAGGGTTTTTTTCAACAGAATGAATGCCACTAAAGGCTCCCCATGGACCAGGTGGTGGTGTTAAAATAAATAGTACTGTTAAACAATGTGTTAGTAGTGTTAAAATAAATAGTACTGTTAAACCAGGTGTTAGTAGTGTTAAAATAAATAGTAGTTAAACAAGGTGTTAGTAGTGTTAAAATAAATAGTACTGTTAAACAATGTGTTAGTAGTGTTAAAATAAATAGTTCTGTTAAACCAGGTGTTAGTAGTGTTAAAATAAATAGTAGTTAAACAAGATGTTAGTAGTGTTAAAATAAATAGTAGTTAAACAAGATGTTAGTAGTGTTAAAATAAATAGTACTGTTAAACCAGGTGTTAGTAGTGTTAAAATAAATAGTAGTTAAACCAGGTGTTAGTAGTGTTAAAATAAATAGTACTGTTAAACCAGGTGTTAGTAGTGTTAAAATAAATAGTAGTTAAACCAGGTGTTAGTAGTGTTAAAATAAATAGTACTGTTAAACCAGGTGTTAGTAGTGTTAAAATAAATAGTAGTTAAACCAGGTGTTAGTAGTGTTAAAATAAATAGTACTGTTAAACCAGGTGTTAGTAGTGTTAAAATAAATAGTAGTTAAACCAGGTGTTAGTAGTGTTAAAATAAATAGTACTGTTAAACCAGGTGTTAGTAGTGTTAAAATAAATAGTAGTTAAACCAGGTGTTAGTAGTGTTAAAATAAATAGTACTGTTAAACCAGGTGTTAGTAGTGTTAAAATAAATAGTAGTTAAACAAGGTGTTAGTAGTGTTAAAATAAATAGTAGTTAAACAAGGTGTTAGTAGTGTTAAAATAAATAGTACTGTTAAACCAGGTGTTAGTAGTGTTAAAATAAATAGTACTGTTAAACCAGGTGTTAGTAGTGTTAAAATAAATAGTAGTTAAACAAGGTGTTAGTAGTGTTAAAATAAATAGTTCTGTTAAACCAGGTGTTAGTAGTGTTAAAATAAATAGTACTGTTAAACCATGTGTTAGTAGTGTTAAAATAAATAGTACTGTTAAACCATGTGTTAGTAGTGTTAAAATAAATAGTACTATTAAACCAGGTGTTAGTAGTGTTAAAATAAATAGTACTGTTAAACCATGTGTTAGTAGTGTTAAAATAAATAGTTGTTTCTACTTTTGGCACAAGGCCAGCAATTATCCCAGTACATTACTGGTACTTTATTTTATCGACCCCGTAAGGATGAAAGGCAAAGTTAACCTCGGCGGGATTTGAACTCAGATCGTAATAGTACAGTTAAACCAGATGATAGTGTTAAACATTTGTTTGATGTTTTATTGATTAGTTTTTATATTTTATTAGCAGCAATCTAGGAAGGAGTGTTTGTGTAGAGAATATCTCTTAATAAGAGGAACTTTAGTGTAGGCTACATCATCATCATCATCAGTTACATACATGTTTTATCGTAATCAGCAGCACAAACTGCCATAACGGTCAATATCGCCACAACCACCACCGTCGCCATCATCATCACCACATACACCAACATCACCATATCCATCATCATCACCATAACCACCATCACCACTGTCACCACGAACATAACCATCATCATCATCATCACCACCACCACCACTGTCACCATCACTATGACCAACATCATCACTATCATTACAACCACCATCTCCATCACTACTATTATCACCACAACCACTAACTTCATCATCATCACTACTATTAATGTCATTGTCACCTGAAATCTGTCCCCATTACCTTCCAGGCTGTTACAGAGTATATCTACAATATGTTGCAAACTGAGTTGAAGTTGGAGAAAGTCTATGTACCAGTAAGTACAGAACAACTAAATCTATAGTGTGTATATATTATTTATTGAGTGTGTATATATTATTTATTGAGTGTGTATATATTATTTATTGAGTGTGTATATATTATTTATTGAGTGTGTATATATTATTTATTCGGTGTGTTTGTATATATATATACATTATGAAGGACTAGTAGTGTCCGAAACGTTAAGACTCTCTTCCTGCTATTTCAAGCATTAAACTAATATATTTCTTTCATGTACTGTGCCATTTGTTTTGTTATTTTTGTTATTTCTGTTCACCTTTTACATATATATATATGTAAATGTGGTTGGTGTTAGGAAGGGCATCCAACCGTAGAAAACCCGCCAGACAGTCCTATGCAAGCAAGACAACCACTCTTGCCTCAAGTGGGAAAACTCCCATCCAAACCCATGCGAGCGTGGAATATGGACGTTAAACGAAGATGATGATGATATGCAATGCTACATGGCAGTGAGACATGGGCATTGCGTGCAGAGGACCTGCATAGACTGGAAAGGAATGAAGCATGCATGCTCCGTTGGATGTGTAATAGTAATATATGTGAATGGCAAAGCATAAATGAACTAAGTGAGAAATTAGGAATAAGAGGGATCAGATGCTGTTTACTCGAGAGAAGACTTCGTTGGTACGGTCGCGTGATGCGCATGAAAGACGACAGCTGTATGAAAAAGTGCAGGGCGATCAAAATTGATGGCAGTTACGGAGTAGGTAGACCCAGAAAAACCTGGGATGATCTGATAAATTCCAACCTTACACACTTGCACCTCTCTAAGACAATGTCACTGGACCAACATCTTTGCCGCTACGCAGTAATACAGAAGACCCGCCTTGCATATGTACAAAGCGAGACCTACAGTCAGTAGGCACCTCTTAACCAAATATACACCCAATCCACTACCCCTACCCTATCCTCCCACTCCCACCAACACCACCCTCTCTCTATAAAGTTGGTACCACAACATCCAGTCCAAATAAATGAGATAAATGAGATCGAGATCGAGATTGTGTAGGTGTCACGAGAAAAAAACACACAGTCCACGCTGTAATGTGGCCGTGTAGGTATAACGGTAAAAAGTTCCCAGTTCCACACTGTAAATGTGGTTGGTGTTAGGAAGGGCATCCAGCCGTAGAAAACCTGCCAGATAGTAATATGAGCGAGACATGGTCACCCGACCAACCTTGCCTCAAGTGGGACAACTCCCGTCTAACCCATGCTAGCGTGGAAAGTGGACGTTAAATGAAGATGATGATATAATCTGAGTTTTTCGAATATTAATAATAACATTCGATTCGTTTGCAATTATGCAAACTAGTCTCATTTTTAACGTCATGTCAGTAGAATGAACCCTTCATTCTTGCTCTTGTGTTGGCAGACACTAATGTTTCTGGGTATCACCCTTCATCAGTAAACCTCACTGTTCACCTGCCAGAGCTAGTGAAAATATATGCTATTTTCTAAAATATACAGTGACTGATCGGCCTGATTTGCATATTAGCAGATTGGCCGATCATGTTATTATTAATATTTGAAAAACTCAGATTACATTTATTGTATTCAGCCATGTAGAGTGAAATTTTTTTTAATTTTTTTTATTATATATATATATATTCCGACCTCACACACTTACACCTCTCCAAGACAATGTCACTGGACCGAGAGCTTTGGCGCTACTCAGTAATAGAGAAGACCCGCCTTACCTAAGTACAAAGTGAAACCTACTACAGTCAGTAGGCACCTCTAACAAAATACCCCCCCCCCCCCCCCCATCCCACTACCCCCACCCCATCCACACCACCCCTTTCAATGTAAAGTTATGTTGGTACCACAACATCCAGCCCGAAACAAATGAGGTCGTGTAGGTGTCACGACAAAAAAACACACAGTCCACGCTGTAATGTGGCCGTGTAGGCAACACGGTAAAAACCTCCCAGTCCACACTGTAAACGTGGTTGGTGTTAGGAAGGGCATCCAGCCGTAGAAAACCCGCCAGACAGTCCTATGCGAGCAAGACAACCACTCTTGCCTCAAGTGGGACAATTTCCGTCTAAACCCATGCTAGCGTGGAAGATAGACATTAAACGATGATGATGATGATGATGATGATGATGATACACTCAATTTATAAAACAATTTGCATGGTCTTATGCCTTGGAAGGTAACTTTCTAGGTGCAAAACCCATGGTCATTCATGACCGAAGGAGGTCTTTACCCTAGCAAGGGTTGGACATCATTAAATATAGCAGTCAATGGCAACTTCTTTTTCCATTTTTAACTCTTTAGCATTTAAACCGGCCATATCCAGCCAGCATTCTCTCACCTCTTTCTATACAAATTGGTTGTAATCAACCACTTATACCGATATAATATCAAAATCTCATAGATTCGATGTTATGTGAGATAATTATGTGAGGTAAAGCCGTTACCATGAAAATATAATAGCATATATAGAGTAATGCAAATGCTAAAGGGTTTAGGGTCTTTACCCTATTTTATAAGCTATTTTATAGCATCTCTTCGTATGAGCATACCATACTTTACATGTGTATATTTATATATATATTGTGTGTGTCTGAGTGTCATCATCATCATTATTTTATGTTTGCTTTTCCATACTTGCATGGTTTGATACACACACACAGACGTTACACTGTTATATATCCTGACATTGTATGTTTTTATTGTCTTCACAGATTGACCAAATGGGTAATGAACCTCAAAGTTTCATATTTCAAAGTAAAGATGCCTTAAGCAACCCTGACAAGTTATTATTGCTTGTCCATGGCTCTGGGGCTGTCCGGGCTGGTCAGTGGGCTCGCAGGTCAGTAGTTTTCTGTTTGGTCTCTACCTCAACTTCTATCTTGGCTTAGATTCCCTTACAGAAATTAAACTTTTCTCTACTAAACTGGGACTGCTCCTGTTTTTATGAAACAAGACTGTCTGTTTCAGCTCTTGACATCCTGTAATAATGTAGTAGAAAATATCTAAAAATGGGTTTGTTAATTTAAATGTTTATAATATCTTTACAAATGGACAGTTCGTTGTGAAAATTTACAGTGTTAGGATAAAAATTTTAATTTTTAACTCTTAATAATTTAGCAGAAAATATCTAAAAATAGTTTTGTTAATTTAGATGTTTATAGTATTTTTACTAATGGTTGTTGTGAAAATTCACAGTAAACTAAAGTGTAGACTTTAATTTTTAATGTCATGCAATCATAGTGCTGTTTTGAACTTTTCAAGAATGTCTTGCTAATGTGGTTTCATGTGGTACAGGATGTTAAAAGTCCTCTCTTCCCATACTTTTAATGGTTGATATTTCTAAACAGTATTGAAACTGTATTCTGTAAGAATCATAGGTAGAATCCAGATTAGAATTATCCAACATATTTTGACTGCTGTTATCTCACTGAGTTGTTGTGTTTGAAGTGTTTACTTTAATATGTGTCTTTCTCTTTGTCTCTTTGACAGACTTATCATCAATGACTGTTTAGACAGCGGGACACAATCACCATTTATCAAGAGAGCTGTGCAATCAGGTTTTGCAGTTCTTGTTTTAAACACAAATATTAACAGAATTAAAAAAAATGGAAAGAAAATAAGGGTGAGATGTCAGCTGGTTTTATTATTTTTGTTGTATTTAATATTGATGATCCCATATAGGGTTAGCTTATGGGGTCGATGAAATAAAGTACCAGTAATGCACTGGGGTCGATTTAATCAACTTTCCCCCAAACTGTTGGCCTTACGTCTAAATTAGAAACCATTATTTTTGTTGTGTTTACTGAGATTAACACCCTGTGTGTGTCTGATTTGGCTTAGTGGTTAGAGAAATAGATTCACAATTGTGAGGTTGAGTTTAATTCCTGAGACAGGCGATATGTTATGTCCTTGAGCAAGTTACTTTGTTTCATGTTATTCCTTCTACCAAGAGTTGCAACCAGGAGATAATATCATAAATTGTTTCCTTGGTCCAATCTGACGAGTTCCACCCCACTCAGCAAGCGGTTGAGGCCTAGATAAAGGGGGTTAGAGCCAGGAAGGATATCTGGCTGTAAAACATTGTCTTAGAAATGACCCCATGATAAGTATTAAATCTGTAAACACTTACTATTAATGAGATCAACACCTTTTTGTCTTTGTTATTTTATACTATGATCAACAACAGGCAACTGGCTGCAGTGGTTAACACTCTTCTGTATAGTGTGGTTAACATACTAATAACTGTAACTAACATCACAGAAACTATAATGTGAACCTAAATACATATTTCTACTTGATTTTGTGTCACTGTTCACCCAAGACGGGTTGAACTGGCTTCAACCAAAGAATCCAGAACACTGTCAACAGATACCAGATTTTTCTGGCACAATCGATCTCTGACCTAGACCAGAGCTGACTCTGATGACAGACTGCAGCACACATGTGCAGTTGATGCACACATATACCTCGTTTTTACTTTGGTCTTTAACAGTGAAGGTAATGCAGAGATATTTCTGTTGATCAACTTCTTCCAGAATCTCTCTGGAGACTCTTTTAGTAGGCAAGATGCCAGCAGATACTATCTTTGAATCTAGAATGTTCTCAGTAGGAGTCTGGTTCTTCTGTGTTCAGATCTGGTGTACATGTGTGTGTGACAGATGAAGAGAATTAGTGAACCATTGAAATTATATTAAGTCAAATCTGATTGATTTTCATTTGGCATCACTGTTGCTGTGGCACTGTGTGTGTATGTATATATATATATATATATATATATATATATATATATATATATATAAAATGCGTGTGTGATGCAATTAGATTTTTAAAAATTCTTTTTGCACACAAATAGCTGAAACTCAAGTGAATGTCTTCACGGGTTGCCGTTATAATATTTCTTCTTAGATAGGCACAATTGGTAGAGTGTTGGACTAAATGCCTTAGTAGTATTTGTTCATGCTCTTTATATTCTGTTGCTCGAATCACACTGAGGTCAACTTTACTTTTTATCTTTCTGGGATCAATAAAATAAAATACCAGTCACATACTGGGATTGGTATAATCTACTTTGCCTTCTCTGTTATCTTTTATTCTGTGGTATTGTAGGGAAACAGCAGTGCTTTAGATCACCTGTTATATGTGTGGGACCACTTTGTGGTGACAGCAAAAGCAAAACATGTTGCTATCATCTGCCACAGTTATGGTGGTGTGGCCACTGCCAAATTGGTGAGTAATTATTATTTACATATTATATTTTGTTTATTATCATCATCATCATCAACACTACCACCATCATCAACACTACCACCACCATCGTTTAACAGCTGTTTTTTTTCCCTGCTAGCAAGGCCTGGACTTTTGTCACAGACCAGTCAGTACTCAAGTAGAGCTACTGACATTTCAGATAGTGATGTTTGGTACTCCTTCCATCTATTTGATGATGTTTGGTACTCCTTCCATCTATTTGATGATGATGTTTGGTACTCCTTCAGTCTATTTGTTGTTGATAAATGTTTGGTACTATTTCAGTCTAGATGATGATGATGAATGAAGATTTTTGTAATCTGTCAGTCTATATGGTGATGATGATCATGGTAAAAGGTTGCAATTGTTTGGTACTCCTGTTTATATAATGATGATGATGATGGTAGTTGTTTGGTAGTTCTGTTTATATAATGATGATGATGATGGTAGTTGTTTGGTAGTCCTGTTTATATAATGATGATGATGATGGTAGTTTGGTAGTCCTGTTTATATACGGATGATGATGGTGGTAGTTGTTTGGTAGTCCTGTTTATATAATATAATAATAATGAAATTATTGTGTACAGTGCTCAGGTGCACTACAACTCATCAAAGGTGCATGTATAGTACATAGAATAATGTACAAATGTCAGGAAAATAAACAGTGTATGAGTCATGATATAATAATAACAATAAAGAAATATTGTGTACAGTGCCCAGGTGCACCACAACTCATCAAAAAAAAGTGCATGTACAGTACATAGGGCAATGCACAAACATCAGTAAAATGAACAGTGCACGAGTCATGATACACACATGTGTGCATGTGTATGGAAGGGGTACATCAGGTGTAGTTTTGGCGTATTTCGGGAAGCATGAGTGTCTTAAAGGATGCAGTGTCTCGGCAGCTAACAATTGACGCAGGCAGTTTGTTCCATGCTTCAGCAACTCTGAGCGTGAAAAAATGTCTGCGAAAGTCATGGGAGCTGTGCTGTTTTCTTATCTTGTAGGCATGTCCACGTGTGTTAGACACATGGAGATCAAAGAGGCGCTCAGGGTTGCAGTTGGCGAGATGGTTAAAAACTTTGTGGGTATTCACCAAGTCCATTGCCAGACGTCGGAGCTTCAATGAATCCATGCCCAGGGAAGCAAGGCATTCAGAGTATGGTAGGTGTCTGATGGAGGGTATGCGCTTGGTTGCACGTCTCTGAACAGTTTCCAGGAGGTCAATGTTCCGAGCAAGATAGAGGTTCCAGACTGATGATGCGAATTCCAAGTGTGGTCGCACCATAGCTGTATACAGTTTTAAATAGATGGCTGGAGAGCGGCTAACAAAAGTCTTGCTGAGTGATGCCAAGACACCCTCGGCCTTCTTGACAATCTTAGAGACATGCTTTGTCCAACGCATGATGATGATGATGGTAGTTTGGTAGTTCTGTTTATATAATGATGATGATGGTAGTTGTTTGGTAGTCCTGTTTATATAATGATGATGATGATGGTAGTTGTTTGGTAGTCCTGTTTATATAATGATGATGATGATGGTAGTTTGGTAGTTCTGTTTATATAATGATGATGATGGTAGTTGTTTGGTAGTCCTGTTTATATAATGATGATGATGATGGTAGTTGTTTGGTAGTCTTGTTTATATAATGATGATGATGATGGTAGTTGTTTGGTAGTCTTGTTTATATAATGATGATGATGATGGTAGTTGTTTGGTAGTCCTGTTTATATAATGATGATGATGATGGTAGTTGTTTGGTAGTCCTGTTTATATAATGATGATGATGGTAGTTGTTTGGTAGTCCTGTTTATATAATGATGATGATGATGGTAGTTCGGTAGTTCTGTTTATATAATGATGATGATGGTAGTTGTTTGGTAGTCCTGTTTATATAATGATGATGATGATGATGATGATGGTAGTTTGGTAGTTCTGTTTATATAATGATGATGATGGTAGTTGTTTGGTAGTCCTGTTTATATAATGATGATGATGATGATGATGATGGTAGTTTGGTAGTTCTGTTTATATAATGATGATGGTGGTAGTTGTTTGGTAGTCCTGTTTATATAATGATGATGATGATGGTAGTTGTTTGGTAGTCCTGTTTATATAATGATGATAATGATGGTAGTTTGGTAGTCCTGTTTATATAATGATGATGGTGGTAGTTGTTTGGTAGTCCTGTTTATATAATGATGATGATGATGGTAGTTGTTTGGTAGTCCTGTTTATATAATGATGATGGTGGTAGTTGTTTGGTAGTCCTGTTTATATAATGATGATGATGATGGTAGTTGTTTGGTAGTCCTGTTTATGACTACCATCGTAATTGTTTGGTAGACCTGTTTATATGACTATGATGATGATGGTAATTGTTTGGTAGTCGTTTATATGACTATGATGATGATGGTAATTGTTTGGTAGTCCTGTTTATATGACTATGATGATGATGGTAATTGTTTGGTAGTCCTGTTTATATGACTATGATGATGATGATGGTGGATGTTTCGTAGTCCTTCAGTCTAATCGAAGGATCTTTATATTTATTTTCAGGCCAACCAAAGGAGGAATTTCTTATCAAGGGTCTCTGCTGTGGCTTTTACTGATTCTATGCCTGACAGTTATATCTATGATGCTGATGTCAAAGAATTCTTCAAAAAGGTTAGTTCTATGTCTGTCTACTGACATACCACAATGTAATTAGACAGTAATTGTTAAAAATATAATAACAAAGATGTTGGGATATTACCTTGTAGTTGTTTAATACTCCTTATATTTTGGAAAATGACAGCTTCTAATGATGCAGGGACTTTACCTGAAGATATACAAACCAATTGTAAAATACCATCCCAATATATAGGGTGTGGACGATATTTGTTCGCAATTTTCAACTGCTAATTTTATGCAAATTTTTTTTACTTCCGTTGTCACTCTTGTCTTCATAAAAACAGTGACTATATTTCCATTATTTATTTTCAGAATAATTGATTATGAATAATTTTGAACCTCCAAATTTGTGGAAGAGACACGGAGTTCTTCTTGGAATCCGCGCCGGGAGGACAAATAAAGACCAGAAGATCAACTCCCAGAACAACAGGTGGCTCGCTGTCTCATCCAAAGACGTGCCCAGAGTCATGCAGACAAAGTTTCCAGCGACAACATTAGTCTTAGGTGCCGTCATGCCACCTCACTTCCCTGAGGGCCTCAAGCTGAACACCGATGGCTACATCCGCGTTCTGAGTGAGGTAGTAAAGCCCTGGATCGACCAGGTAGCTGCAGGTAGGCCGTACGTGTGGCAGCAAGACTCAGTGCCCTGCCATACCAGCCGAAAAACCCAAGCCTGGCTGTCAGAGAACTTCGTCGATCACACTTCACCTAACATCTGGCCTCCCAGCTCGCCTGACTGCAACGCCCTCAACTTCTTTGTGTGGGGCGCAGTGGAACGAGACACCAACAGATCTATCGAGTGAGATTTGAAAGAACAAGTCATGAAGACAAACTGACCCAAGTTTGATAAATATATCTTAAAAAATAAAACTACTGTGTTACTTTTTCCTAGACAGTAATCTTGCGAACACATATCGTCCGGGGATCGATAAAATAAAGTACCAGTAATGCACTGGGATAATTGCTGGCCTTGTGCCAAAAGTAGAAACAATTATATTTTTAACAATTAATCTCCAATTTACACTATAGTAACCTTCTAACATAGGCGGCGAATTGGCAGATTCTATAGAACCTTGGATAGAATGCTTTATGGTATTCATTTTGGCTCTCTGAGTTCAAATCCTGCCGAGGTCAACTTTGCATTTCATCCTTTCAAAGTCGATGAAAAAAGTACCAAGCTAATACTTAATACTTGAGTAGATTCTTCCTCTATATCTCTGTCTCATTTCCTCTTTCTCTGGAAGAAATCTGCTGTACTCAGGCCAGGAGAGGGATGGACTCCACCAGGCTTAAAATGCCCAAGAAATACTGTATGTCAATATGGCACCCCTACAACTCTATCAGGAGTTACGGGTCCATACATACACACATTCTAATAAAACACTATTTTCTACATTTTGCACAATATTTTAAGTAAACTACAACACACAAAAAGAAATATTTAACCCTTTAGCATTTAAACCGGCCATATCTGGCTAGAATTCTCTCACCTCTTTCTGTTCAAACCGGCCATAACCAGATGCTCATACTTATGTTACGGTATTGTTCTCAAAATAAATAATATCAAAATTTCGTAGATTCGATATTATGTCAGATAAAGTGTTTACTGTGAAAATACAATAGTAAATATAGAATAATGTAAATGCTAAAGGGTTAAATAAAAATATGTAATGTTAATCTTCATATTCAATTTGTAGAAAAGTCGTAACTGGGTTGCCAGTAAAGAAACAATTGATACAGTAGTAAACTCCTCCTTCAGTTCTACAGTTCCTAAAGTATCAGCAGGTAAGGTATTGCTTCCTATTTCTTTCTTTATTAGACAAAGAACAGATAAGGTGAGGTGGATTGGGCATAGAAGGGAATCAGATGTAGTGTGCAAGAGTGGAGAAGATTGTATTGTTATTATAGTATTGCAGGCTATATGTTTGGATGGTGATTGTTGAGTGAAAGAGTGCCAGGAGTTCGAAGTGGAAGGGAGCTGCAGGACAGGAAGACCAAGGAAACCTGGGCAGAAGTGGTGAGGACTGATTTCAACCAAGATGACAACAAAACAATGTAATAAATGAAGGAAAGCAATGCTGGTGAAGACCCACTCAACCATTGCAAATATGGAAAAGCAATGTAAAAATAATGATTGCAATGGTCATTTAATGTATAAACTATGTTACAGGTTTATATATTAGTATAAAATGCACCCAGCTCACTCTGTAAAGTGGTAGTGTTGGTGCCATGATGAAAAACACCTGGTCTACCCTGTAGAGTAATAGTGCTAGAGACATTAATAAAATGCTCCCAGTACATGCTGTAAAGTGGTTTGCATTAGGAAAAGTATCCAGTTGTAGAAACCAAGTGAAAATGGAACATATGAGCAAGGCATGGTCACCTGACTAGTTCAGCCTCAGAACGTAACAACTTGTCTAACCGATGTATGCATGGAAAATAGAGATTAAATGGTGATAATGATGATGATGACAGTGGTGGTGGGCTGATGAAATCATTGTCACCATTTAACATCTTTTTTTTCCATGCTAGCAAAGGGGGACAGTAGTCTAGAAATGTTTAGGGAATTCTGTTATACTAATTCAAATAGATGTTTTTCTTATTCTATTAGTTTGTCTCTCTCTCTCTCTCTCTCTCTCTCTGTTTGAATCACTCTATTGAAGATATTTCTCCTTTCTTTAACAGGACATACAAAACACGAAATGACTTCATGGTCAAGTATCAACTCTATATTTAAATACCTGAACGAAAAGATTCCGGACACTTCTAAAGTTGAGCTTTAAATAATTACCTCCAATCACAATCAGCAACAACACCAAATTCAGTGCCTATGCATTACCTAATTGGTTTAATTACCCTCTGTTCCTGCCCCCACGCCCTTTGTTGTACATACCACCACCACCTCTTCCATCAATGATATAAAGCTTTGTTGAGCAGTTCCACCATTTCAGCCAATAAATGGGAACACCAAGAAACTTCTATCAAGTTATGGTCGGTTTCTTGTAACGATTGCCGATTTAGGCACAAGGCCAGCAATTTGACAGAGGGGGGGGGGGGTCAATTATATCGACACCCCACCCCCATCAATTGACTGGTACTTTATTCTATCAACCCCCTGAAAGGATGAAAGGCAACGTTGACCTCAGCAGTATTTCTACACAGTATGTAGTAAAAGGGTTGTAACTAAATGCTAAAAAGCATTTTGCACCAATGCTCTACTGATTGCCCTTATTTCTTGTAATAATGCTTAGATGGTCAACTGCAGTGAGTCTCTCTCCTTCATTCCCCCTCCCTCTCCTTGTACAAAGATTCACCAATGTTTTTGCTATTCTACATAATATTCTTGATGCAGCAGAAATCTGAAAAAATTGGTTTTGATTTTTTACTAAAAACATTTTTTTAGTTCTTTATAAGTTTATAAAGTTTCTTTATAATTCATTAATATACATACATGTATACATAGGAAATAAAAGGGTTGATAGTGTAAAATTACACACACACATACACCAGGTCTCCCACCCTTCCCATCTCTCACTATTATAAGCAATTCATTAATTCATGGAAGGTTTAAAGTGGTGGACATTGTCTCCTGCATTTGGAGACAGAGTACAACAGCACCTTCAGTGGTAGACTTTCATTACACTTGAGAATTTTGTTGAATGGAAATTACTGGGTTTCTTTTTAAAATGCATTATGAAATAACTTTTTGTTCAAGATTATTTCTAAAAACTGGTGATTTCATAACAGGAGATGCATAGACATCTATCTTTCCAGGGAAGAGGTCAACTCATTTGAATTATTCGATATATTACTGGTACTTTCATTAAAATTAGCCCATGTGGCTCTATTATCTGTCATCTTCAATATTACACCTGGGGAATGGGAAGTTGTGATGTTCCAGCCTTTCTTAATACATGTGAAAAGAAATAACCACAGATTGTATTACAGTTGATAATATGGACTGGCACCATCTAGTTGGATCTTGAGCTAATATTCTGGTCTTCGTATATATTGTGTCTGCCATCAGAATTATTGACTAGTTGACAATATCTACATCAGACGTCAGTGATGGGCAGCCTGTTTGTGTTGCTGTAAATGCACTGGTGGGAACCGGCTCAACATATCCTGGGTGATCACCGATACAAATAAATTAAGAGCACACAGGCTGACTTGAAATTGACACTACATCTATTAGAAGGTTGACCTAAGAATAAAGAATATTTGCTAAATATCCATCAACAGTATCCAAACACGATTCTCACTCTAGAATACAGTAAATCATCAGAAATATCAAATAAATAGTCAAGTAGGTTTGAATAAAACAGATTTATTTTACTTTTAAAAACATTATTTCATTGTCTTTTGAACAGAGTTGACTGAATATATTACTGCCTCACCAAGAGTTATGATGATAGGATTAATTCAAATAGTTTGGATCACTAATGAATGTGTCTAAGAATGGATGACGGTTTAACAGGTACTAACCAATGGTTTCTGATTCAGGCACGAGGCCAACAATTTTTGAGGAAGGGAAATCAATTAAATTAACCCAAGTGCATTACTGCTACTTTATTTTATTGGCTCTGTTAGGATGAAAGGCAAAGCTAACTCCAGCAGGATTTGAACTCAGAACGTAAAGGACATAACTATTGCATAAAGCATGTTGTCCGACGGTCTACCAGTACTGCCAACCCACTGCCCAGGTACTAACCGATGATGAGAAATTTTGTAAAAATACAAAATTACAAAACCGTATAATCCCTAAATATTAGTTTATAATCTAAGACAAATTCTTTATCAATTTAAAGTGGTGAACCTTACATGGTTCTAACTGAAATATCTATCTTAAGCAATGAGAAAATCAGACACATGCACTCTCAAATAACTACCTTCAACTTGGAGATTTAGCTGATGGATGCTTGAGAAAAAAACAAAAAGAAACTACCATACAACTATTTTAAAAGCTGTATGATTTCATCTCACCCTGTACATGTCCGATTTAGAAGTTTGATGAATGTCTAGAGAGGCTCATCCTTTATCTAAGGCAGGGTTTCCAAAACTTCTTCAAACGCGGAACCCTTTTTGGTTCAGAAACTTTTTAAAAATCTAATATTGTTATATGGTCATAATATACATATACTCTACTTTTTTCATGGAACACCAGGCACTCTTTTGCGGAACCCACTTTGGGAACCACCAATCTAAGATATATAAATAAGCTACCTTGGTACTACTTGTGTGTTCAAGTGTTGATTTAGAAGAAAAACACAACCCAGTGTCAGACGGAAGCCATTTTGAATGAATGCAATTTATCAGCATTGTGAATATTGTGTAGATGGAATATAATCATCATCCATATTTAGGTTTGATATTCAAAAGAGTCTGCCAACTGGAGAATCAAATTAAAAAGGAGGGGAAAAAACCTGATAGTTATTTTACATGGTTTATAAAAGGAATATTTTGTTGCAAGAGGGGCAGATTCACATGACCCACACATTCTCCATATATATATAGTGGTAAAAAACTGGGAGGTTATATCCAAAGTTGATAAAGTATTTGGAGATAGAGTACAGCAGCTCCCTCACTAAGTATATATGTATAAATATAATCTGTAGATTCCCAAGTTGCGTCAGGGGTGGGGAGTAACTACAGTTAAAAAAGGTACTCAATACATTGGTTGAGTAGAGGCATCTTTATATATATATATAGACTTCTACAGGACAAGACTGTTTCATTTGAATGAAATCATCAGGAAATCCTGATGTTTCATTTGAATGAAACAGTTCTAGTCCAGTAGAAACCATTTCATTGCTATATATATATAAATCAGAATGGATGCAGTAAAAAAAAAAAGACCAATACTCACCAGAGTGGGTTATATATATATATATATATATCGGACAGAGAGGAAAGGAGATATGCTCTCCATTTATATGTAGACACATACACACTAGTGAAACAGATATTTGAAACTACAATAATAAATGATGAAAAGTTACTGTCCACTGGTGCTAAAAAACAAGACTCACAAGCTACAATTGATGGAAAAAAGAAAACTACAACAAATAGAATTTTTTAAAAAAAATCAAATATGAAAAAAATTTAACATAAAATTACTTTATTTTGTAATTGAACAGGTGCTGACCTTAAACAATTTGACAGTTAAAAGAATCAGGTTTAAAAAAGAAAAAAAAAACTTTTGTTCAAAGATTGAAGTGAAATGGGTTTTTTAATAATTTTATAGATAGTATATGGTCAAATTAATTACCAAGTCATGATAAACACTTTTGTTCCATTGATGATACTGAACATTCCAGAAAATAAGTGTCCTTTCCCATCCCACCCCATATTTATCAGCCTCAGTTAAAGAAAAGAAAAGAAAAAAACAAGGGGGTTTTTGAAGCTCCGCATGTTCAGCTGTTGGTAGCTTGAAATTTAAACAGAACATTGGTGTTGATGGTTAAACAATCTTAACATAACAGCTATGTCAGCTGAGGAAATAGAGAAGTCACATGCAACCAAACACATACACACATGCATACAAACACACACACACACACGCACAAGTAATAATTGTTCAATTCCATGTAAATTATTGAAAATTAAAAAAAAAAATGTTTCGGAAAATGTTTAATTAATCTCTTATAATAATAATAATAATAATAATAATTTCTGATTTAGGCACAATGCCAACAATTTTGGGGGGAGGAGGAAGTCGATGGAATCAACTCCAGTGTATTACTGGTACTTTATTTTATCGATCCCGTAAGGATGAAAGGCAAAGTTAACCTCGGTGGGATTTGAATTCAGAACATAAAGGGCCGTAACTATGCTGCAAAGCATGGCGTCCGACCCTCTACCGATACTGCCAATCCACCGCCCTTAGTAATAATAAAGAAAATAATATGTTATGGGTATATTATTCGGCGTTGCAGATCCTCAGAATCAACACGATCATTACACACAAACCAGATTTCACATTTATTGAGGAGGCAACATGTCGGATATGAGTCTTCAGTTTAAAACAAATAATGTGAGGGGGTGGAGTGGGAGGGGGTCGTTAAAGATAAATTTTCATAGAAAAAAAAAAAGATTTTTTTAAATCCCCAAAATATTTAGCATGCAAAGCAGATTAAATAAAATTCTGTGAAATGTTTTCCGTTGAGTATATTTGACAGGGTGTTGAGGATTATGCTACAAAGTTAGTGAACCATTATTACAGATGCTGACATAGCTAAACTGTTAGACTCTCAGACCATCAGCACTAACATTACTGTTGAGATTTCTGTAAGCAATCACACCATGAGTCCGACAACAGAGAATACAAGTTGCAATCAATCCAATTATCTGGAAAAAAAAAAAATCATAAAGTTAGAAAATAATATTGTGCAACATAGGGATCAGAAGATATAACAAAATATTCACTTAAACTGAATACATTTTATGATCATCATAGGAGACCAACTAAAGGTACATGAGCTGTAACAACAACATGATAGGACTGGTGCCTCTATCATTAAAACACCTAAGAAACCTATTTGTTGCAACTTCATAGGACACTAGCTAAACCTACATTGGTGTGAGTAATAACAAAACAATATAGCGTGGAAGATGGACGTTAAACAAAGATGATGATGATATATATATATACCATATTTCCTGGCATCAAAAAAGCTACTTTTTTCCTAAGTTTCAAAAATCTACCATACGTCCTGGAGGTTGAAGGTTGTTTATTATTTTTTTTCAAATTTTTGGTTGTCAAAATTAGGGTGCATCCTGGAAGACGAAGCGTCTTGGGTGCCGGGAAATATGGTGTATATATATATCCAGGGAGTATAACGTGAAGTTTTTGTAGGTTCACCTAGGTGAGCACTCAATGTTTAGATTCACGTCTGTAGAGAGGTTTAGAGCTAAGCAGAGTGTAAATATAATAATACAAGGATAATTTGTGATGTCTTCATTACGTTTATTAATTGGACCAATCAATAAACGTAATGAAGACATTAACAAATCGTCCTTGTATTATTATTATTATTATTATATATATAAATATATATATATATATTTGTGAGTTTGCAAATACTTTTATTAATAAACAAATTTTGAATGCTAACTCAATAAGTTTTTATGCCAGAAACATTTGTAAATGAATAAACATTTTTTAATGAATGTTAATTGAATCTCCTCCAATTAATTTTGAATATATATATATAAATATTAATTTATAACTTTATAAAGTTAACTGTCTGTAATACGTAAACATCTCAATGAAAGGACAAGATAAATTAATAAATTATGCACTCAGAGAAGTATTAAAATATATTATACTTAAGCCAAAATGGCTTTAAAAAATCAGCTTTAATATATATACAAAGAGAGAGAAAATGCATGTTTAGAAAGCATCAAACGGAATTTGAAAATTGAATTAGATTTAACATTGACTGAAAAAATTAGCCTAATAATAATTGTTTCTACTTTTGGCACAAGGCCAGCAATTGACCAATACATTACTGGTACTTTATTTTATCGACCCCATAAGGATGAAAGGCAAAGTTAACTTTGACGGGATTTGAACTCAGACCGTAAAGGGACGTAACTATGCTAGAAAGCATGGCGTCCAACCCTCTACTGATACTGCCAATTCACCGCCCTTAGTCTAATAATAATGGGGCATATAAACCCACCAAATGGGGAAAATGGGCATCAGTATATATATATGTTAATATCCATCTTCTGTTCAGTGGGTTTATAGGCCCTGTTATTATTAAACTCATTTTTTTAGTGAAAGATACGGCAAAAACTTCCAATTCAATTTTCTTATCATCATCGTTTAATGTCTATCTTCCATGCTAGCATGGGTTCGATGGAAATTGTCCCATTTGAGGTAAGATTGGTTGGGTGACTATGTCTCGCTCGTATAGGACTATGTGGCCAGTTTTCTACAGTTGGATGTCCTTCCTAACACCAACCACATACAGTGTGGATATGGATATATATATATATATATAGATAAGGAAAAGAAATCGAAAATGCAACTGGAGTCTTTTTAAGAATATTTATTTATTTCCTTTACCAGTTTCACAGTTCTTATACTTTTCAAAAGTAGAATTGAGATGGAGGGTTTGAGGTTTGTCGAGACAAACCACAAACCCTCCATCTCAATTCTACTTTTGAAAAGTATAAGAACTGTGAAACCGGTAAAGGAAATAAATAAATATTCTTAAAAAGACTCCAGTTGCATTTTCGATTTCTTTTCCTTATACTTTCACCCGTGTAGGACATCTTGTTTTATTAAAAGAAACCTCATTTTCTTATATGCGTGCATGTGTGTGTGTATCCCAATTTTTAGAATAGGTACACTGTGTCCCTATGTGTTGTAAGAGACAACTAAAAGGGTTAGTATCAAAAAGAGCATCCAACTGTACCTCACAACCAAGCCAAGCATTTCATTCAACTTCAAAAGATTGTTTTAATATATACAAGCTGTAAAACAATGGAAAAGAAATAAATTTACCTGAAGGAGAGCAAATGTAATCCCTGCAGAGGTTATGTAAGTCAAGTTGTCAAGAAATTTCATTTTCAAACGTTTATAACAGCCCTGCAATTAGAAAAAGGTAGTGAATATTTCGGCAATGTTGGAAAAGATTTATTATTCTAACAGGAAAGACAAAACTCACATCAATATCCATATCATATTATATAGACCTGTATGTGTACATGTGTTTGTAGTTAGGAAAGTTTTTTTTAACAGGAAAGACCTGTTATTCATATATGTACATACATACGAATGTATATGTGTGTGTTTGTGTGTAAATAGTGGTTTCAGGTTTTTTCCCCCTCAGTGTGACACCTTGTGTAACTGTCTCCTACTATAGCCTTGGAATGACCAATGCCTTGTGTTTTACATGCTAGTATGCGTCGGACAAGTAATCATGGTCCGAGACAGATAGGTCAGTGAACCATGTCTTATTCAGACATTTCATTTGGCCTGATTTCTAACACCAACCACTTTATAGAATATAGCAGGAGCATTTTATTATAGCATCAGCAATAGAAAGGCTGTCACGTTCTCAGGAAGACTAAAGAAGACTACTCATAGTTGTCTCATTCGTTCAAGCAAACAACTGAGATGATGAATAGAAGATGTCGTCGTCGTCATCATCATCATCATCATCGTTGTTTAACATCCATTTTTCCAAGCTAGCATGGGTTAGATGGGTTGTCTCGTTTGAGGCAAGTTGGGTCAGGTGACCATGACTTGCTCACACCGAGCTGTTTCTGGCTTGGTTTCTATGGCTGGATGCCCTTCCTAACGGCAACCACATACATTTACAGTGTGTGCTGGATGCTTTTTGTCATGACACCAACATGACTGACCACTTTACAGTGAGTCTGAGTGATTTTTGTCATGACTCCTACACAACCACTTTACAGCGTGGGCTGAGTCTTTTTTGACGTGAATCCTACACAACCACTTTATAGCATGGGCTGGGTATTTTTGTCGTGACTCCAAGGAGGACCACTTTATGGAGTGAGTTGGGAACTTGGGTGGGGTGTGGAAGAAGCTTGGGGAGATTAGGGGTGGGCAGATTACAGCAGAGGAGGTGTATGGGAAGGTGTTGCCCACTAGGTATAAGTATTAATATGAATATTAGGCATTGAAATATAAATAAATTTGAAAAAAATTATTTACCTGGTGATAAAGATCTGTAGAATAATGGTCGAGTTTTGTATCACAAGTAGTAGTATTACGCATGGATTGTGGTAAACAACAGCTTTCTGGCACTGCCTTGTAAGTCTTGTACCATTTTGTGTTACGCCAATCTGTGGCATTCGTTACACCACAGCATTTCAACTGAAATATCACAAGTAGACAAATGTAGATGAACACACAACAACAGGCATTTTTTTTTTTTTATTGTAAATGCAACTTATGGAAGAATATTATTCAATGTTGAGAAAGTTCTTTTTAAGACACATCTGCGAAAGAGATTTCTTCCAGACATATAGGCAGTTACCTTATCTAAACAATTGGACAATATAACTGAAGTCACAAAAATAAAACTTAAATCGGATATACACTCACCCACGACATGAACTGTGTTGCTCTGTGTTTGCTGTTAATCATCCCCCCCCCCCACCCCATAAAACAGGGGTTAGATTTGTGAACCTTGTTACAAGCTTCTCAATTTTGCCCTATTGGCTGCATCCCTTCTCACCAACCCTCCAGCTTTCATTCCCTCCTCACCAACCCTCTACCTTTCATTCCCTTCTCACTAACTCCCTACCTCTTGTTCCCTTCTCAATCACTTTTAGCCATGTCTTTCTTGGTCTTCTGTTTCCTAAGCTCCCTTACATGTTTATTTCCATCCCTCCTCTCACCCTGTCACTTTTGTCCTCCCACAACACATTACCCAGATTAACAGACACATTGATATGTTATGTCAGATGGTAAATAATATCACTTATATCACCATCGAAACCTTATATCTAGAGAAGAAATAATTGTTTCTACTTTTGGCACAAGGCCACCAATTACTCCAGTGCATTGCTGGTACTTTATTTTATCAACCATGTAAGGATAAAAGGCAAAGCTAACCTTGGCGAGATTTGAACTCAGAACGTAAAGAGCCATAACTCTATGCTGCAAAGCATAGTGTCTAACGCTCCACCGATACTACCAAACCACCGCCCTTCGAGAAGAAATAATAATGATTTTTGTGTATAATTAATAATTGCTAGGATAAAGAACCCCTTTGGCCATGAATGGCCATGATATTTGCACCTAGAAAATTCCCCTTCAAGGTACAAGTCCGGGCAAGGTTGTTTGTAGAAGACCACCAGTCACCCATGCATACCAGTCTCCCATCTCCAGGCCACAGATGTTGTCCAAGGGAAAGGCAATGGCCAATACAGCTGGGTGCTAGCGACATCGCAACTCATTTTTACAGCTGAATGAACTGGAGCAACATGAAATAAAGTGTCTTGCTCAAGAACATAATGCAAAGCCCGGTCTGAGAATCAAACTCACAACCTCACAATTGTAAACCCGAGACTCTATCCACTAAGCCATGTACCTTCAAATAAATGTTATGTGAATTATTTGTAAACTAGCAGGACACATGCAAGCTTTATGTTTAATAAATGTTCTTATTTCTATTTTGGTTCCTGTTTACAAGTAAGCAGACTGGATATATCTGTTTACTATATATATATATATATCATCATCATCATCATTTAACATCCATCTTCCACTCTAGCATGGGTTGGACGGTTTTGTCCCACTTGAGGCGAGACTGGTCAGGAGACCAAGTCTCGCTCGTACAGAACTGTCTCTGACAGGTTTTCAACGGCTAGATGCCCTTCCTAACACCAACCACCTTTACAGTGTGGACTGGGAGCCTTTTAACCGTGTATCCTACATGACCACTTTACAGTGTGGACTGGATGCTTTTTATCATGTCATCTACACGACCACTTTACAGCGGACGGAAATGGGAGGATGGAGTAGAGTAGAGTCAATAGAACTTTGGATAGAATGTTTTGCAGTATTTGTTCTGATTCTCTTTGCTATTTGAGTTCAAATTATGCTGAGGTCAAATTTGTGTTTCGTCTTTTCAAGGTTGATAAAAAAAAAAGAAACAGTTCAGTACCAGGGTTGCTTCTTCTATATCTCTTTCTTACTTCCTCTATCACTTACTCTCTCACCTTCTCTAGAAGAAATTGGCTGTGTTCAGACATGGAGAAGGGATGAGCTCTACCAAATTTTAAATGTCACTATGGCACTCCTATGACTTCATCAGGAGTTGCCGGGTCCATACATACAAAGTATATCTGTAACTAAGTGTGAGAACAATAGTGTGAGCATGAAGCCTTTCCCTGATTATAAAATACTATATCTCAGATACTATTTGAGATTTTACTTTTTCATTGTTTTAATTTATAAATTTAAAGTTTTTCTGAACAAGTTTTACATTTTCTCTTCTACAGGAAGTAGTTGTAATTTCCAGTAACAAAATGGCATCTATGAAACAAAAGGCTCAGTGTTTTTTGTGGTTTCAAAGACTTTATGCGCACCCTGTATAAACAAATGTTTAAGTTTGCTTCACTATCATAACATTCCAAGTTTGCTCCCACTGTATGGTATCTTCCACCATAGCTTAGGGTCAACTTAAGTTTTCTGAGTGAAACTGTTTGAAAACCTGTTGAATCGACTGTACCTGTAATTTAAAGGGCCAACTTTGTCAGACATTGAATCTCCCTGAGGGTAGACATCTGTAGAATATTCAGCCCCTTACACATTAATTTAATGAGAAGGCAGTTCCATTAACCAAACATCACTTAATGAAACAGATGGAGAAACAGTCAAGGGATGAGATATGTGCCCTTAAAACAAAGACAAGATCCAAATGCTTGCAATAGAGTGAACTTCGCTAAAAACACCCCAAAGACCAGGAGATGGTGTCAACCCTTTTGTTACCAATCCAGCCAAAACCAGCTCTGATTCTATGAAATTAAACCCATCTTAAAGGTTTCCAATTTAAATTAAAATCTTCCAACATAATTTTATATAAAAACCTTATATTAAGTTATCATCATCATCATCATCATTTTACATCCGCTTTTTCCCTGCTTGCAAGGGTGAGACGGGAACTGATTCTGGCTTGATTTCTACAGCTGGATGCCCTTCCTAACACCAACCTCATTTACAGTGAGTGCTGGGTGCTTTTTTGCCGTGGCACCTCCACGACCACTTTGCAGTGGAATGATATGGACCCCAGTCCCCATCATCTCATTTCTACAGCTGAGTAAACTGGAGCAATGTGAAATAAAGTGTCTTGCTCAAGGAAACGACACATCACCCGGTCTGAGAATTGAACTCACAACCTTTCGATTGCAAGGCCAATGCTCTAACCACTAAGCCATGTGCCTCCATTAGTTACTATTTTAGTAAAGAAAAATTTTAGTAAATCCCTCAAAATACTTTATTCATTAATTGAAATAGAGTGTATTTCAATTAATCAATGAAGAATTATAGGGTTAAACTAGATACCTGATTAAATCCCAAGAAGACCACAGCAAGGTTTCAACCATAAGGCATCTTATCAAATGCTCTAACAATTCTGCCAAAAACACTACCCTGGATTGGTTCTTCATTTTATCAACCCCCAAAAGGATGAAAATCCTCAAAGTTAACCTTGGTATGATTTGAACTCGAAGTGCAAGGAACCAGAACTAATAGCAGAAGGTATAAACTTGTTGACCTTTACTTACCTCTATCTGTACGTAATCAATCTGATCATGATCAATACTGCTGACATTGTCGTATTTGTTGATAGCATGCTGTAATCCATCTGATACAGCAGATGTCACCTGTGAAGAACAGACATACATACAATATATTTGTTTATCACACAAAAGTTCCCATATATACTCGAGTAATAGTCAATCTCATATAAAAGTAGACCCCTTATTTTGGGCCAAAAAATTTGGAATTTTCCAAGGTTAAGGTATTGTCCTGTACATAGAAATAACACTTACAAAATCATGAGTTTAACCCTTTAGCATTTAAACTGGTCATATCCAGCCAGAATTCTCTCACCTCTTTCTGTTCAAACCTACTGAAACTGGCCACTCATAATGATGTATTATCCTCAAAATAAATATCAAAATCTTGTAGATTCAATATTATGTGAGATAATTATGTAAGATAAAGCATTTATCACAAAAATACAATAGTAAATATAGACTAATGTAAATGCTAAAGGGTTAAACAAGAGACCGTAGTCCATGGGCGATATTGAAGGCAAATTTACATTTACACTATTGCAGATACTAGTGTGAAATTGAAGATTTATCTAAATGTGTGCTAATGAGTAAAAGAGCAAATGTAATTATTTATGAGCTACGCGGCCTTGTTTATGTATTTTGTTATCTACTAGGACGTGTGTTTTGATACATAGTATCGATAATATTACTATAATTCATTAGGTTATTGCCTTTATTCATTTATAGATCAGTTAGGCTACTGCTACTAATACAGTACTTTGGATTCAAGCTTGAATTTCAAGCCCCTCAAAAGTAGTATTCATGTAATAGTTGACCACATAAATTTAAACTTTAAAAAATGGTCTAAAATATTTGACTTTTACCAGAGTATATATGGTAGATTAAATGAATTTATAAAAAAAAAAGACAAAAATGAAATTTACAGCTGACACCTAATGCTGGTTTAGCTAGTGAGTTACAAAGTTGTATCTGATAAGAGGTTTCTCAAGTGTTTTGAGGCACTACTCATATCATCAAAAGCAATGTGAAATGAAATATCCTACTCAAAAATGTGCTACTCAATACAGGAATCAAACCCACAACCTTATGATCATGAGCCCAGCCTCCTCACCACTAAGACATGTGCCTTCACACTTGAGTAGAATGTTTGTAGAAATGTGACCAAACTGTGATGTAGACACAATGGAAAGCGAGAAGAAATGATTTGTTACTTACATGTGATCTGTAGAGGTAAGCTAACAGACCAGCTGTGACTTCAGCGGTGAGGACCACAAGCAAGGCAATGAAGTACTGAAATAACAAGAGAAATGGTTAGAATGTAAACAATACAAGATTCTTCAGTTATGTATAAGACATGACAACCTCCATAGTGTTGGCGATCTACATGATAAATGCACCCAGTACAAGCTGTAAAGTGGTTGGAGATAGGAAGGGAATGCAGTCGTAGATGGGTTGTCAAACAAAAGGTTGGGAGGACCTTTCAGTTTTGTCAAGGATTTACATGATAAATGCACCCAGTACACACTATAATGTGGTTAGTGATGATGGAAGGGCATAAGTGATGATGGAAGGGCATACAAACAGAGAAAACCTGCCAAAGTCATTGCAAAGACTCTTCAGCTGCGACAAAGATATGACAATTTCCCTAATACTAGCATCATGGTAAAATGTACTTACTGGGTGAGATCATATGAGTTGCAGACCACCTGCTCCTCTAAGCATTCAATAGGAGGGTGCAGGACTGTATGTAAGCAAGATGCAAGGTCCTGGCCCATCTGAGAGGTCAGTAGCTCCGCTTGAGCGCTCACCTGATCTGCTGAAGACATTTCAAATCCTTACTACCAGAGAAAGTGTATGTGAAACAATGATGATAATTGCATGATCACAGGTTAAACCTCTGTATCAGAGGCCTCTATATGTCACAGAAGATCAGGGATCTACACTGGAAAAGTTCCTCTCCAAGGCAAAACACTAAGGTTTTGTTATTTTGTGGAAAACCAGCATACAAGTCTCCCCTCTCCACACCAATAATGTTGACCAAGGGAAAAGCAAGGGACAACACAATTTAGTACCAATAATATAATAGGAAAATTCAGAACACTAAGAAAACCTGAAAGAGACACCAAAAGGTATTATGTCTGACACTAACACTTCCACTAAACCATCCTGTTCTGGTACTTTATTGACCTCCAAAAAGTATGAAGAGTAAAGATCACATCAGTGTTAAATCATCAGATAAAATGTCTTGTGGCATTTGTTCTGGCCCTTTGTGGTTTGAGAAAAACCCTTTAGCATTTAAACCGGTCATAATTCTCTCACCTCTTTGTGTTCAAATTGGCTGTAACTGGCCACTCATACTTATGTTAAGGTATTGTTCTCAAAATAAATAACATGTAAATCTCATAGATTCAATATTATATGAGATAATTATGTAACAAAGACTTAACCATAAAAATACAATAGTATATATAGAATAATGTAAATGCTAAAGAGTTAAATCTCGCAATGGCCTACTTAGCTGGTTGACATAATTGGTTGTCTGGTTAACCACCTACTGACCCTTAGCTGCTTTTAGCAGAGTCTATTCTGTTGCAATTTTTAGGTCAAGTTTCCAAGATAAAGGATACCTTCCTCCCTCCCACCCATCTAGGATGTCCATAAAATGGTCATGGGCACAACCTTTCCTTCCTTGACTAAATAGTAAAAAAGAAATTGAAAACAATGCTAAACAAGTGAACACAAAAGTCATCACCAAGCAGTTTATAAATACATTTCAACAGTTAACATAATATTTTTTAATAAACAGTGAAATAGTATGCATATCAGAGAGTCACTCCAGGTAAAGCAGCTACTTTTCCGAATTGAGAGATCACATCTCCAATACTATGGACACGTGGTTAGAATGTCTCAGGAAAAAATTATTGGACAGATTTTACAGACAGAACGAACCAACAAGAGACCCAGGGGTAGATCATGAGCAAGATGGTTGGATAACATCTATGAGCTTGGCTGGTCATGCCTGGGGATCCAGCCGGCTCAGTTGGAGACAAGTGGCTGAAGAAGTGAAATAGTAGATAGACCAAGTAAAATAAAAGACAAGGCTAACCAGAACTTTACTTATT
>OZ024751.1:15121225-15228725 GCA_964016885.1 Eledone cirrhosa
GACAAAAATACCCTCACTTTCTTACTTGGAAAAAGTTACATCTATGGTGCAAATTTGGTGCTGTTTAGTCCAGCCGTAGGCGAAAAGTTTGTTACATACATACGGCCGTCAGCTTTATAATATAGATTATGCATGAATGAAAGACAGAAAATGTAGACAACAAAGGAATGGCAGTATTTATTTGCTGGTACCCTGATGGCAGCGAATTAGCAGAGTCGTTAAGACATCAGATAGAATGCTTTAAGGTATTCGTCCCACCTCATTGTGCACTTTGAGTTCAAATCCTGCCTTTCATCCTTTCGAGGTCAATAAAAAAAAAGTATTGGGGTCAATTCTTCCTCTATAGAAAAAAATCAGCTGTGTTCAGACCTGAAGAGGGTTGAACTCCACCAGGTCTAAAAGTGCCCTAGACATGACGGTGCCTCTACAACTCTATGAGGAGTTAGAAGATCTTTATCCTTTTGTCCTTTTACCCTAATAAAACACACCCAGTCCTCTCTGTAAAGTGACAGTGCTGGTGCCACAAAGTAATATACCAATATACCCTGTATAACGATTAGTGCTAGGGAGGACATCCAGCCATAGAAACCATGCCAATTATGGAATGTAAAAACAAGACATGCCCACCTGATTGGTCTAGCTTCAGAACCTGACAATCTATCCAGCCCATGCTAACTTGAAAAGTGGACGTAAATATGAGGAATATGATGATGATGACAGGCAAAGATGAAAAAATATTACAAAGACAAATTACAAAATTGGTTGGGGTTTACTTAGAATTGAGTATGAGAATCAACATGAAATGTCCTCATAGAAAACACATCCAATCAGGGGCCTCATCCAGGATTATTACCATTACTACTCACCCAGCTGTGTTCTCCAGTCTATATGGTACATACTGAGAGTAGACCTATACTACTTTCACCTTCATCTCAAAGGGAAACTTGAAGAGAAGAATTTGATAAGATTTGGACCCAAGAGAAAAATGTCTGTCCTTAGTCCTTCCAATTACAGCCATTATACAAGCTATTTGACCGTAATCACCAGATAGAAGAAAACTGTCCTTCCTGGCTAAAAGGCAACAGCAGTGATAATAATTGTTTCTACTTTTGGCAAAAGGCCAACAATTAATCAGTGTATTACTGGTACTTTATTTTATCGACTCCATAAGGATGAAAGGCAAAGTTAACCTTGGCGGGATTTGAACTCAGTCCGTAAAGGGACGTAACTGTGCTGCAAAGCATGGCGTCCGACCCTCTACCGCTGTGATAATAATAATAATACTCATCATCATTTAACTGGGTGCTTTTTGTAAGTGATACCTACACAACCACTTTACAGTGTGGACTGCGCACATTTTGTTGTGACACTTACACAACCACTTTACAGTGTGGATTGGGCACTTTTTATGACACCTACACAATCACTTTATAGTGTAGACTGGGCACTTTTTGTCATGACACCTACACAACCACATTAGAGTGTGGGCTGGGTGGTTTTTGTTGTGTCCCCAACATGAACACTTTACAGTGTGGACTGAGCACTTTTTATCCTGACACCTACATGACCACTTTATAGTGTGGGCTGGTAGCTTATTGTCGTGGAATCAAGATGGTCGCTTTATGGTGTGGATTGGAGACTTGGAGGGGGGTGCATGGGGAATTGGGGAAGTAGATAAAGGGGTGGGATGATTATGTGGAGGGATGGGTGGCAGGAAGGAAGATGGTGCACACTAGATGTATGTCTCAGCTCCTGCATATGAGAAGGAATGTTAACTAGTTTCTATCATAAACTTATATTATGTTATGTTATAATACAATAGTGACATTGTGTATGCTATTAGCTGCAATAAAGAGCTCCTCTAAACAATACTTTAGAGTTATTGTAATGGTAATGAAATTAGTGCTGTAGTGGTGGTAATGAAATTAGTGCTGTAGTGGTGGTAATGAAATTAGTGCTGTAGTGGTGGTAATGAAATTAGTGCTGTAGTGGTGGTAATGAAATTAGTGCTGTAGTGGTGGTAATGAAATTAGTGCTGTAGTGGTGGTAATGAAATTAGTGCTGTAGTGGTGGTAATGAAATTAGTGCTGTAGTGGTGGTAATGAAATTAGTGCTGTAGTGGTGGTAATGAAATTAGTGCTGTAGTGGTGGTAATGAAATTAGTGCTGTAGTGGTGGTAGTGAAATTAGTGCTGTAGTGGTGGTAATGAAATTAGTGCTGTAGTGGTGGTAATGAAATTAGTGCTGTAGTGGTGGTAATGAAATTAGTGCTGTAGTGGTGGTAGTGAAATTAGTGCTGTAGTGGTGGTAATGAAATTAGTGCTGTAGTGGTGGTAATGAAATTAGTGCTGTAGTGGTGGTAATGAAATTAGTGCTGTAGTGGTGGTAATGAAATTAGTGCTGTAGTGGTGGTAATGAAATTAGTGCTGTAGTGGTGGTAATGAAATTAGTGCTGTAGTGGTGGTAATGAAATTAGTGCTGTAGTGGTGGTAGTGAAATTAGTGCTGTAGTGGTGGTAATGAAATTAGTGCTGTAGTGGTGGTAATGAAATTAGTGCTGTAGTGGTGGTAATGAAATTAGTGCTGTAGTGGTGGTAGTGAAATTAGTGCTGTAGTGGTGGTAATGAAATTAGTGCTGTAGTGGTGGTAATGAAATTAGTGCTGTAGTGGTGGTAGTGAAATTAGTGCTGTAGTGGTGGTAGTGAAATTAGTGCTGTAGTGGTGGTAATGAAATTAGTGCTGTAGTGGTGGTAATGAAATTAGTGCTGTAGTGGTGGTAATGAAGTTAGTGCTGTAGTGGTGGTAGTGAAATTAGTGCTGTAGTGGTGGTAGTGAAATTAGTGCTGTAGTGGTGGTAATGAAATTAGTGCTGTAGTGGTGGTAGTGAAATTAGTGCTGTGGTGGTGGTCGTGAAATTAGTGCCGTGGTGGTGGTAGTGAAATTAGTGCCGTAGTGGTGGTAGTGAAATTAGTGCTGTGGTGGTGGTCGTGAAATTAGTGCTGTGGTGGTGGTCGTGAAATTAGTGCCGTGGTGGTGGTAGTGAAATTAGTGCCGTGGTGGTGGTAATGAAATTAGTGCCGTGGTGGTGGTAATGAAATTAGTGCTGTAGTGGTGGTAGTGAAATTAGTGCTGTGGTGGTGGTAGTGAAATTAGTGCTGTAGTGGTGGTAATGAAATTAGTGCTGTGGTGGTGGTCGTGAAATTAGTGCCGTGGTGGTGGTAGTGAAATTAGTGCCGTGGTGGTGGTAATGAAATTAGTGCAGTGGTGGTGGTAATGAAATTAGTGCAGTGGTGGTGGTAATGAAATTAGTGCAGTGGTGGTGGTGGTGGTAATGATATTAGTGCTGTGGTGGTGGTGGTGGTAATGATATTAGTGCTGTGGTGGTGGTGGTAGTGAAATTAGTGCAGTGGTGGTGGTAATGATATTAGTGCTGTGGTGGTGGTGGTGGTAATGATATTAGTGCTGTGGTGGTGGTGGTAGTGAAATTAGTGCTGTGGTGATGGTTTTCATCATCATCATTTTACGTCTGCTTTTCCCTGCTTGCACGGGTGGGACGGGAACCGATTCTGGCTTGATTTCTACAGTTGGATGCCCTTCCTAACACCAACCTCATTTACAGTGAGTGATGGGTGCTTTTTTCCCCATGGTGCCTACACTTTCACTTTACAGTGTGGGCTGGGTGCTTTTTTGCCGTGACACCTACACGACCACTTTGCCGTGGAATGATATGGACCCCAGTCCCTATCATCTCATTTCTACAGCTGAGTAAACTGGAGCAATGTGAAATATAGTGTCTTGCTCAAGGAAACAACACATCACCCGGTCTGAGAATTGAACTCACAACCTTTCGATTGCAAGGCCAATGCTCTAACTACTAAGCTATGTGCCTCCATAAGAAGGTGGTGGTAATGATATTAGTGATGTAGAGTTGGAGGTCGTGATGGTAGTGGTGGTGGTAGTAATGATAGTGCTGTGGTGATGGCAGTGATGGTGGTGGGGGTGGTGGTGATAATGAAACTATTGGTGACCAGTTTATCAGTCATGTGCCAAGTAAACAATTAAGCTGGTGTCACAACTTCTTCCTGTATACAATCAATCAATCAATTTATTTATTTCAGTCAAGGTTACACTGGTTGTAAAACAATTGATGAAGTCCTGTTAGCAAGGACGGCTCTCTCTCTCTCACATGACCGGCATATGACTAACAAGGGAATGAATAAACAAAAATGAAGGCAGAGATTATCAAAATAAAATTCCAGATATCAACTAACCAGCCCCTCTCTCTCTCTCTCTGTGTGTGTATATATAAATATGTGTGTGTCTGTATATAAATGTGTGTGTAGTGTAAATGTGGTTGGTGTTAAGAGGAGCATCCAGCTGTAAACCCCCCACCCCGCCAAATTTACTGTCTGGTCAGAGCAAGATACAGCGCGGTTAATCCTGGCCAGACTTGTCTCTCAACACGAATGACTGTCTGATCCATGCAAGCCTGGAAAAATGGATATTAAACAGTGATGATGATGATGATGCTATATATATGTGTGTGTGTTCATGTTTGTGTTTACATGTGTGTGTATGTGTGTATATATGTGTGTGAATGTGTCCATCTCCATGTTTGTGTGCGTTTATATCCCATAACTTAGCAGTTTGACAAAAAGAATAAGAGATCAATAAAATAAGTACCAGACTTGAAAAGATAAGTATTGGAATTGATATGAATGACTAAATCAAAGCAGTGCCCCAGAATGGCCACCGTCTACTGACTGAAACAAAACAATAAAAGTATATAACAAATCCATCTTACTGCACCATAAAAGTTGGCATTATTGACCGTTTTATTAATGTTAACAATTAATTCCTCAACTATTTATATCGTAATAGCTTTTACAAATACATTTTATCTTGACACGAGCCACACTTGAGGTATGCAGATAAGTATTGTGTTTTATCTCTAGATACATTTATAACATTATACTGAACTTCTTCCTCTCCTCCCTGTCCCCATGTATGTAGAGAGTGCTCTCTTTACAGCTGAGTCAATGCCCAACTACCTCTTTAGAGCTGGTGCCATGAAAAATGTATCCAACACAGACTGTAAGAAGGGCATTATGCTGCAGAAACCATGCCAAAAAGGGTCAAGAGGAAGCTTAAATTGTGTTAGTAGTGCAACAACCTCTTTAGTGTTGTTGGTGATCTACATGATAAATGCATCCACTACACTTAAAATGGTTGGTGATAGAAGGGCATCTAGCTGTAGAAAGTTTGCCAAATGAAGGGTCGAAATAACTCTTTAGTTGTGTCAAAAACACAACACCCTTCCAATGTTGGTGATCTACACAACAGTCAGTATACTCTGGTAAGTGGTTGGTGATAGGAAGAGCATCCAGCCTGAGAAAACTAGCTAAAAAAGGGCCAGGAAGACTCTTCAGTTGTGTCAAAGACATGACAACCTCCCTAGTGCTGGTATCATGATAAAATGCCCTCTGTAAAACAGATATTTGAGCATAGGACAAAATGCCTTGTGGTATTTGTTCTAATTATGTAAACTAGAACAAATACTTCCCACCATGGGCAACTTTGCCTTTCATCTTCTCAGAGTTGATAAAGTACTAATCCAATGTAGTGAATTGATGGAATTCTTAGATCATCGGAAGAGATGCTTTGTGGTATTTCTTCCAGTTCTTTGTGATCTAATTTCAAATCTTACTTAAGTGGTAGACCCAGTTTGACACTGAAGCCCAGTTTAACACTATCATCTGGCCCTTATAAGCCTTTATTTAAGTCCACTCTTTTGCAAGCATTCAGAAGAGGTATCTAAATTGAAAATTCCACCCTCCTTCCTTCCAACCAGTAAGGGAGGCCCTGCAAAAGAGCATGGACACTGCCCTACCCTTTGAAAGAACAATTGTTTTTAACCTTCTGGACACTACAGGCGCATTATGTCGCTGATAGAGTAATCTCCCTTTAATACATAATGCAGAGTCAAGGGAAGCAACTCATAAACATTTCTAGTATGTTAAAGGTTAATCACTGCACAATCTCGTTTATGGAAAGCAGTTTTTCACTAATAGTTTCCAATCCAAATTCAAAGTATGTCTCAACCCAATTTAATCTACTTCCAGCAGTGTTACTAAAATTGTGTTAACTAAATCACCACAACGTTTCATACTTTATTTTCATTAATTATTACACTTAGAGATTAAACTATATTGATAAAATATTTATCAGTAGAGGAACCCAAAAATTTTAGTATTTATTCTTATCAACATTTTTATATTTGAAAGGCAGTAGATCATTGGAATTAGAGCATTGGACAAAATATTTTAAACATAGTTTTCCTTTCTTTTTTAAGGAGGGCTGCAACTAAATGCTACAGTGAACCCAAATGATAGTGGTTTTGACTAAATTTCTTATCAATAACAATATAATAAAATGTTGTGGTTTGTTTGAAGCATTGTGTATAATATATTATATAATGTTGATATATATATAATATATTATATGTGGATATATGTGTAATATATTATCATCATTTCATTTTACGTCCGCTTTTTCCCTGCTTGCAAGGGTTGGGACGGGAACTGATTTTGGCTTGATTTCTACAGCTGGATGCCCTTCCTAACACCAACCTCATTTACAGTGAGTGCTGGGTGCTTTTTTGCCGTGGCACCTGCACGACCACTTTGCAGTGGAATGATATGGACCCCAGTCCCTATCATCTCATTTCTACAGCTGAGTAAACTGGAGCAATGTGAAATAAAGTGTCTTGCTCAAGGAAACAACACATCACCCGATCTGAGAATTGAACTCACAACCTTTCGATTGCAGGGCCAATGCTCTAACCACTAAGCCATGTGCCTCCATTATATGTGGATATATATATATATATACACATACATATAGACACACACATATATATACATATTCACATACACACAAACACACACATATATATATATATATAAACTTGTTGACCAATAAACCTTTGATGCAAACAAAGCGCTAAAAAACTGTAAGCAGAGGGAACTGACACAGATATTGTTATCAGTACAACAATTTTAATATTTTGCATAAAAACATACAAAACCTATAGTCAGTTAGGAAATGAAATATTACATTATATAAGCAATAAGATAGGTACAATTCAAAATTCAAGAAAACCAAGAACCAAGGATAGAACTATTATTATTTATTTATACATCGCTACAGAGGTTTCAAAGCAGCTAGAGTATCTCATCTTACCAATTGTTTTATATATATATATAGTAATAATAACTGTGGAGACTAAAATCCAAAGAGGGCTCGATAGGGATTATGTATATATATATATATATATATATATATATCATCATCATCACTGTTTTACATCCGTTCTTCCACGCTAGCATGGGTTAGACAGGTTGTCCTGTTGTGGGCAGTGTCTGGTCGGCTGACCATGCCTTGCTCATACAGGAACTGATTTGGCTTGATTTCTACAGCTGGATGCCGTTCCTAACACCAACCTCATTTACAGTGAGTGCTGGGTGCTTTTTCGTGGCGCCTACACGTCCACTTTACAGTGTGGGCTGGGTGCTTTTTTGCCGTGGCACCTCCACAACCTCCTTGCAGTGGGAGGGTGTAGGGGTATATTGTCTATATGCTTCAGCTTGTACCCATGGGAGGTCGGGTACTCTGTATTACTGCGTGACGCCAGAGGTCACGGTCGTGTGTCATCGCCTTTGAGAGGTGTAATTGGGTAAGGTCGGCTTTTATCACCTCATCCCAGGTCATCTTGGGTCTCCCCACTCCGCGGTTTCCATCGACTTCTAGTGTTCTGCACCTCTTTAAGCAGCTGTCATCCTTCATATGCATCACATGTCCATACCAATGCAACCGCCTCTCCTGCACACAGCATTTGATTCCTCTTATGCTCAGTCTCACTCTCAATTCATTTATGCTTTGTCGGTCGCGTATATTACTATTACACATCCATCGGAGCATGCAGGCTTCGTTTCTCTCTAATCTACGCAAGTCTTCCACCTTCAGCGCCCAGGTCTCATTACCATGTAACATTGCTGTTCGGATACACGCATCATACAGTCTGCCTTTCATTTTGAGAGAGAAGCCTTTTGCAGCTAGCAGTGGCAGTAGTTCCCTGAAGTTCTTCCATCCCGTTCTTACTCTAGTTATTGTACTTTCTGAACACCCACTTCCGCTGCTAATTCGGTCACCTAGGTAGCAGAAGCTGTCTACTGTCTCTACAGAGCCCTCCCAGAGATTGGTGGTACTTGTTTCCTGTGGCTGTTTGCTGCTTGCTGTCCCAGTACAGCTGCTGCATGTGAAGCCTACATTCTTAATTAAGCTTCCTGAGATCCCGCTACATCTCTTGTCTACCCATTGTTTGCATTTGGGGCAGAGAATGGAGTTCCTACCTACATCTTTCCTACATACTGAGCAAGGCCATTTCTCTGAGGGGATCTGGGTTCTGTTTTCTCGTCTACTTACAAGGACCTTAGTCTTTGTCATGTTAACTTTGAGACCCTTTCTTTCTAGTCCCTGCTTCCAAGTTTGGAATTTCTTCTCTAGTTCTACCATAGATTCAGCTATAAGTGCGAGGTCATCAGCATACAGGAGTTCCCATGGGCATCCGGTCTTAAACTCCTCCGTTATTGCCTGCAGGACTATGATGAACAGGAGAGGGCTAAGAACAGAGCCCTGGTGGACACCAACCTGTACGCTAAATTCTTCGCTATACTCATTGCTAATCCTAACTTTGCTGACTGCTCCCCTATACATGGCTTGTACAGCTTTCACAAGCCATTCATCTATTCCTAGTTTTCTAAGAGCCCACCAGATTACAGCACGTGGAACTCTGTCAAAGGCTTTCTCGAGATCGACGAATGCCAGGTAGAGTGGCTTACTTTTAGCTAGGTACTTTTCCTTAACTCCTTCACAAGGAAAAGGGCATCAGTGGTGCTTCTTCCTGGTACAAACTGCATCTCATCTAGTTTCACCCGGTCCCTAATCAACTGTGCTATAACTCTTTCTGTTACTTTCATGACCTGGTCCATCAGCTTTATACCTCTATAGTTTCCTCTATCGAGTGCATCACTTTTACCTTTGTAGCAGTTGACAATGATGCTACTGCACCAATCTTTTAGTATGACACCTAGTATTACCTGGTTAACAATACGTGTGGTTATAGTGTGATCTACAGACCCAGATGCCTTCAGCATCTCGGCAGCTATACCTGATAGATCCGTTGCCTTCCCCATCTTCATATCTTTGATTGCCTTACTTACTACGCTGCTGCTGACTTGTACTGCTGGCCCCTCTATAGGGTCTACTTGGGGTAGGGTATCTTCTTCCCATGCATTCTCCTCATTTAGTAATCTATCATAATGACTCTTCCATGCATCTTTCTTCTCAGCACTTGTGAGGGTAAGCTCACCTTTATCATTCCGGATACACTTCTCTCCAATGACATCACAATTCTCTCTGACACACTGCCTCGCAATCTTGAACACCTCCTGTTTCTGGTCCTCACATTGCAAAACATGCTTGAATTTTCTATCCTCTGCTTCCCTCCTAGCTAAGTATACTTGTCGCCTAGCTTCCCTCTTGGTCTCTATGTAATGTACCCTGCTCCCCCTGTTCTTCCATTCTTTCCATGCCTGTCTCTTGGCCTTAACTGCCTCATCTACCTTATTGTTCCACCACCAAGTCACTCTCCTCCTGCTTGTGGTCTTACTCCAGCCACAGACCTCATCCGTCGCCTCTAGTAAGTTATTTTTTAGGAACTCCCAGTGTTCTTCTACATTGAATGTCTCTATCTGTTCTTCTCTACTGTCGTAGGCATTGAGTAAAATATCTTTAAATCTGTTACTGGCTGAGGGGTCTTTCAGCTTCCAGATCTTTCTTCTCCAGGTTGGCCTCTGTTTCCAGGTTCGTCTAGTTCTGACCGTGAGGTCGCTGACAACTAAGCTATGTTGGGAGGTACATTCCTCACTAGGGAAGGCTTTTGTGTTTATGACCGTCCATCTGTCACGTCCTCTGATGAGGATAAAATCTATCTGACTAGAATGCTCCCCTGATCTATAGGTGATCAGGTTGTTGTCGGGTTTTTTGAAGTTTGTGTTACATATCGACATGTCATTGGCGTCGCAGAATTCTAGAAGTCTGAATCCTTCTTCATTTCTTGTGCCAACCCCATGGCCTCCATGGACTCTATTGAAGCCATCACAGTGTTTACCTACCTGTCCGTTAAAATCTCCTGCAATGATTAGGAAGTCATTGTCATTTGTTAGAGCAGTAGTGTGCATTAGGGACTCGTAAAATCAATCCTTAAGTTCGTCTGGCAACCCCGATTGGGGTGCGTAAGCTGATATTATTATATATAAAACCCGTAGAGAAAATATCTATTTGCTCTACGGGTTGGTCTCAATAGTAAGGTCATGAGACAGTCTGTGTTGGTGTCAATGACATGGTCATGAGACAGACTAGTGGTTGAGATGTTGGTCTCATTGGTATGGTCATGAGACATAGACTAGTGGTTAGGATGTTTTCAATGGTTAGGGTGTTGGTCTCAATGGTATGGTCATGTATTTGAAGCATAGACAAGTGGTTGAGTTGTTGGTGCCAATGGCAAGGTCATGTAACAGACTAGTGGTTGGCTTGTTAGTGTCAATGGTAAGGTCATGCTCGAGACAGACTAGTGGTTAGTGTGTTGGTGTCAATGGTATGGTCATGATATAGACTAGTGGGTGGGGTGCTGGTTTCAATGATATGGTCATGAGACAAACTAGTGGTTGGGGTACAAGTTTCAATGGTATGGTCATATGGCAGTCAAGCTGTTGGGGTACTGGATTCAATGGTAAAGTCATGTATTTGAGACATAGACCAGAGGACTTCAATTTCAGTGTTAGTAACAATGGAAGATATTTCAATGTTATGGTGTTGTTAATTACCTTGTTGATTGGTTGAATAACTTTTTACAAAACAGATTGTAAAAATGACTATGTGCCTATGGTTCTCTGTGTGAATTTGTGTGTATCTGTATGTCCATGTGTGTGTGTGTGTGTATCTGTATGTCCATGTGTGTGTGTGTGTGTGTGTGTGTGTGTGTGTGTGTGTGTGTGTACAACAAATGAGATCGTGTAGGTGTCACGACAAAAAAACACACAGTCCACGCTGTAATGTGGCCGTGTAGGCAACACGGTAAAAACCTCCCAGCCCCACACTGTAAATGTGGTTGGTGTTAGGAAGGGCATCCAGCTGTAGAAAACCCGCCAGACAGTCCACGCTGTAATGTGGCCGTGTAGGCAACACGGTAAAAACCTCCCAGCCCCACACTGTAAATGTGGTTGGTGTTAGGAAGGGCATCCAGCTGTAGAAAACCCGCCAGACAGTCCTATGCGAGCAAGACAATCACTCTTGCCTCAAGTGGGAAAACCCCCGTCCAAACCCATGCAAGCGTGGAACACGGACGTTAAACGTTGATGATGATGATGATATATATATATATATATATATATATATATATATATATACATATTTGTGTGCGTGCATGTGTTACATTATCAACTATCAGTCCAAAGACTATAGTTGTTTACTCGCTGCTTTAGTATTTATTTATCTATGAGGAAGATGAGGAGGGAAGGTGGAATAGGGACTATTATGTAACAAAGTTCATAAGCTGAAGAGGAATAGTTTTCAGAGAGAGAGAGAGAGAGGTGAGGATAGGAGGATGAAAGAAGTTGTTTAGTCCAAAGTCAGCCCTGGTCCAGCAGACTTGTAATAGAAACTATTGCAACAGTGATCTTCCCTTCTTTAACCCTTTAGCATTTAAACCAGCTGACCAAAATTCTTTCGCCTCTTTCTGTTTAAACCAGCTGTAACTGGCTGCTCATATTCATGTTAAGGTATTGTTCTCAAAATCTCGTAGATTCAATATTATGCAAGATAATTATGTAATATAAAGCCTTCAGCACAAAAATACAATAGTAAATATAGAGTAGTATAAATGCTGAAGGGTTAAACTATATGCACAACTACATCATCCAGAGAGTCCCATTCTAAAACAGTAAGGTATAATTTGAGGGAAATTTGGTTACTATTTCTAGCAGATTTGGCAACTATATAGGTAACCTTCTCAATGTATTCAAGATAACATGGGAGGGGCCCAGGTGACATAATTCAGAGTTACAGTTAAAAGTAACACAGAAAGTAGAGAATTAGTGGATAAACTTCGTCAAAGCTTATACACTGAGATGTGAGAATTCCATCATATAAACCTGAGCAAGAAGTGGCTCACCATCACTATCATCATCATCATCACTTTAACCCTTTAGCATTTAAACCGGCCATTCATACTGATGTTAAGGTATTGTTCTCAAAATAAATAACATCAAAATCTCAGATTCGATTTTATGTGAGGTAAAGACTTTACCATAAAAATACAATAGTATATATAGAGTAATGTAAATGCTAAAGGGCTAAAGTTTATTTTCCATGCTTGCATGGGTTAGATGGGCTGTCATGTTAGAAGGCTAAACATGTCAAGTGACCATCTTGCTCATATGTTACATTTTGGACTAAGCTATCTACAGCTGAATGCCTTCCCTAGCACCAACCGCTTTACAGAGTTAACTGGGTTCTTTTCGTTGTGGCATCAATATGACCATTTTAAAGAGTGGACTGGGTGCTTTTTATCATGGTATCTAACAACTCTATACAGCCTATATATCTAACAAACTCTATACACAGCCTATATATCTAACAACTCTATACACAGCCTATATATCTAACAACTCTATACACAGCCTATATATCTAACAACACTATCTCTCTCTCTCTCTCTCTCTCTCTCTCTCTCTTTTATCCATAACTCCTAAGGGAATCTTAGGGGGCCTGTATTAACACATGGCTTATCTAGGTCATTCTTTAACCCTTTAATGTTCAAACCGGCCAGAATCCTCTACCTCTTTCTGTTGAAACTGGCTGCTCAAACTGATGTTAAGGTATTGTTCTCAAAATAAATACTTTCAAAATCTCATAGATTTGATATTATGTGAGGTAAAGCCTTTACCATGAAAATACAATAGTATATATAGAGTAATGTGAATGCTAAAGGGTTAAAACCTGACAGAGCCCTTCCCCTCTTCAAGTTTAAATACAGCAGATTTCTTCCACAGAAGCATTGACCCCAGTACTAGACTGGTACTTTTTTTTTATTGACCTTGAATGGATGAAAAGCAAAGCTGACTGCCAAACAACGCTATACACTGCCTATACATCTAACAACACTAAAGACTAACTGCATATATATATATATATATAAATATATATAGAATAAGTAAAAGCGAAGTAGTTTCAGATGTTCAAGTCCTTTAATAATAATGCTGTGATATATATTTCAATGACGACACTGGCCACACTGTTCTGTGTGCGAGTGTCGTGACATCATCACACAGCTTGTTACATAATAAGGTTACGTTTCCGAGGCAATCCAAGTTGAATCGACATGGGAACAGATGAAGTGTGTGCTTTTGGGTTCTTCATCCGTTCCCCTGTGGGGGAACATCTAAAACTACTTCGCTTTTACTTATTTGATATTTACTCCGTCACTCCTATGTGGAAAAAGTACGTTGAGTGCTTGAATTGAATTGCATCAATATTTACCCTAATAAATATATATATATATATATATATAACATTGCACAAATAATTGCTTAAACAATTTATGAAAATATATATATACAGTATATACTCAAATAAGCGAAGGAATATATGACCCCCCAAAAAAAAGAAAATTGGGGTCAATATTTTGATGAATTTTACAAACTTCAACTACATAAACAAGGTTTAAATTTTTGCCCCTTTCTCAGATATAAAATAGTGGGGTCGGTTTATATTCGTATCAGCTTATATTTGAGTATATACAGTACATCTGGAGCAATATCTTAGTCATGTTAAGTTGGAAAATACCAACAATAGAAAATGTATTTATCATTTTATTGTCATTTGATTGAATGGCACAAGTCAAACAAAAACACTTTACAAATATTTCTGCTAATTGGAAAAAATAACAAGACAAAACTGCCCAAGTAATAATTCTTTCTAACATTGGCATGTGATGCGCATGGAGGGTGACCGCTGGGTAAAGAAGTGCCAAGAAATCTCAGTAGAAGGAAGACGCAGTAGAGGTAAACCACGTGGGCAGAGGTGGTGAGAGCAGACCTCAGATCGCTGAAACTCACCGAGGAGATGACGAAGGACCGTGACAAGTGGTGAGATGCTGTGCTGAATAGAACCTGTCCAACCCTTGCAAGCAGGGAAAAGCGGACGTATGATGATGATGATGATTGGCATGAGGCCAGCAATTTGTCGGAAGGGGAAAGGTGATTATATCAACCCAAATACTTAACTGGTACTTTATTTTACAGACCTCGGAAGGATCTTTTTTTCTTCGCCTACTTATTCCTGAGAGGGTCATGGGGGCAGAGTCTCAAACACTCCTTCCAGCGGGTCCTGTTAGAAGCAACCGTCTCCATCTGATCCGGCTGGATCCCTAAGTGTAACCAGCCAAGCTCATGGATGTTATCCAACCATTTTGTTTGGAGACTAACCTTGGGTCTCTTGCTGGTTGGTTTCGCACATACAATTTGTCCAGCGATTCTTTCCTGTGATCTGTCAATTTGGAGAAGTAGCAGCTCTACCTGGAGTGACACTGATCTCCGAGCTATGCACTTTATCAAGTAACAATACTCCAAAAACCCTTCGGAGGAATCCCATTTCAGATGATGAAAGGCAAAGTTGATCTTGGCAGGATTTGAGCTCAGAACATAAACAGTCTCAACTAAACACTGCAAAGTATTTTATCTGATGCTCTACTGATACTGCCAATTCACTACCCTTGCCAGAGTAATTATAAACTTATATGGCCATCATTTAACATACTTTTTCCCTACTAGCAAGGGTTGGGTGGGTTGTCGTAGACAAAATCAGTACTTAATTGGAACTACTGACCTTTCAGACAGGCCAGGGAGAGGGGGGAGGTTCACACTATGCTTACATATGCTCATATACTATCAATATATATACATGCACACACACACACACACACACACACATATAGATATATATATATAACAGCTGTCGAATTATTAACTCAATTTATGCATTGTAATTAGAGAATAAATTGCTGAATTGTTTCAATTTAAATATTTAATTATATCTTCCCATATCTCTCTTTCCTTTCATCCATCCCCTCTCACTTCTCCCCTCCCTCCCTCTCTCTCTGCCACACTAACCACAGTATACCATTCACTACCCCCACAAAATATTTCAGACATGACCTCAATTAATGTCAAATATTCAACCATTAAAACTAGATTATAGATTTTATTGTTGCCTAAAAATATTCCACTTTGGTTGAAGTAGGGGGTGAAAAAGGGTGATGATGGGAAGAAAGGGGGACAGAGAGATGGGGGTGTCAGTAAAGAGGGAGGGTCAGAGGCATAGGAGGATGTAGGGGTGAGTAAAGAGCAATGAGATGACGTTGTGGAGGAAAGGAAGAGGACAGACAAAGAAGGATGAAAATGAGAATATTACATTTCCAGAGAATGTCAGTCAATAGATTTCAGTTCATTAGACTGATTGCATTGATCATCATCATCAACATCATTTTTACATCAGCATTTCCAAAGTGTTATAGTTGGATGTACTTCCTAATATCATCCCTGTTAGTTACCTCTAACGAGACACAGGAATACAGCGTACCTTGTCTAAAAACCAGGATGGATATATATATAAAGCTAACCTCAATGGGATTTGAACTCAGACCGTAATAGGATGTAACTATGCTAGAAAACATGATGTCCAACCCTCTACCGATACTGCCAAATCGCCGCCCTATAATAATTGTTTCTACTTTAGGCAAAAGGCCAGCAATTACCCAGTGTATTACTGGTACTTCATTTTATCACCACCCTATAATAAGCACCAGTCAGCCCTATAAGGTGATAGTGCTGGTGTCAGGACAAAATGCATCCAGTCAACCTGGTGCCATGACGAAAAGCACCCAGTTCACCCTGTAGGGTGGTAATACTGGTGCCATGATGAAAAGCACCCAGTTCACCCTATAGGGTGGTAATACTGGTGCCATGATGAAAAGCACCCAGTTCACCCTATAGGGTGGTAATACTGGTGCCATGACGAAAAGCACCCAGTTCACCCTATAGGGTGGTAATACTGGTGCCATGATGAAAAGCACCCAGTTCACACTGTAAGGTGATAGTGCTAAAGTTATAAAATAATCCCGGTACACACAATAGTGTGATTAGTGTTAGGAAAGGCATCCAGCCATAGCTACCAAGTTAAAAATGGGAGATGTGACACCAGAATATCTAGCTTCAGTGCAGGACAACCTGTCAAACCCATGCAAGAATGGAAAATAGATGTCAACCCTTTAGCATTTAAACCGGTCATATTCAGTCAGAATTCTCTCACCGCTTTCTGTTCAAACCAGCCACTCATATTAATAAGGTATTGTTCTCAAAATAAATATCAAAATCTCATAGATTCAATATTAAGTGAGATAAAGCCTTTACCACAAAAATACAATAGTATATAGAGAGTAATGTAAATGCTAAAGGGTTAAATGGTGATAATGATGTATAATGATTTATGAAACAAAAGGTTTTATTCAGTACTTAGTAATTTTAGAAGACTTGGAACACCTGATTTTTTTTTCATCATGAAGTTTTTTGGGGTTTTTTTAAACGTATTTTATTATATTACATTGAGTTATGCAAATGTTTCATGGTGCTGGAAAACAAAATGGCAAATATATTACCCTGACAGAATGGTAAAGGACATGCACTGAAAGAACTATTCCACTTTACAGGGACTATTACAACAGCTGACTGTCTCTCCACTACCTAACTAGGGTAGGGAGGTATTTCGGAGGCCCAGGATGCTATGTTTTAAAGGCACCCCTGCCATGACCATCCCATCTTTTTATCAGACATTTAGTGTATCTAGAAACTCATTATCAAATGTGTCCCTCTAAGGATGGTAAGTAAAGGTCCAAAATGAGAGGGATTTGGCTGTTATTTTAACAAGTTAAACAAGCATATATAGAATCTCCCTCAGTCTCTTCTGGTGCGATTCCAAAAGATGATAATCCAAACTAACAATTGCTCCTCTAAAACTCCAAACATCACACATATCCATCATTTACTGACAGAAATATAACCAACTATGTAAGTAATTATTTCTGGTGATTTCATTAAGTGTCCTACATTATTTCCTAGAGTTACGGCCCTTTACAGTCCGAGTTCAAATCCTGCCGAGGTTAACTTTGCCTTTCATCCTTACGGAGTCAATAAAATAAAGTACCAATAATACACTGGGATAATAGCTGGCCTTGTGCCAAAAGTAGAAACAATTATTTTCTATAGATTTCTATATACATTTTATATAGAATCTGTATAGAATCCTATAGATTTAAACAGATATAAAGAAAATGTTTATAGATTTCTATATACCTTTTATATAGAATCCTATAAATTTAACCAGATATAAAGAGAATGTGTGTAGGTTTCTATATACATTTTATGTAGAATATGTATAGAATCCTATGGATTTAACCAGGTATAAGGAGAATGTGTGTAGGTTTCTATACAGGTAAAATTCCATTATAACAAATTTTTTAGTATAACAACATTTTTTTCAATCCACGATGTAATAACAAACAAGAGCTCAATTTGTTTCGGTTGATCTCATTATAAAGAAATTTTTGTTACAACAAATTTATTTTTTATGCCCCATGAATTTCATTATAACGGAATTTCACTGTATACATTTTATATAGAAATCAAATCATCATCATCATCATTTTACGTCTGCTTTTCACTGCTTGCAAGGGTGGGATGGGTACTGATTCTGGCTTGATTTCTACAGCTGGATGCCCTTCCTAACACCAACCTCATTTACAGTGAGTGCTGGGTGCTTTTTTTTTTCCGTGGCATCTACACGTCCACTTTGCAGTGGAATGATAGGGACCCCACTCCCTATCATCTCATTTCTACAGCTGAGTAAACTGGAGCAATGTGAAATAAAGTGTCTTGCTCAAGGAAACAACATATCACCCGGTCTGAGAATTGAACTCACAACCTTTCGATTGCAAGGCCAATGCTCTAACCACTAAGCCATGTGCCTCCATAAACTGTATAGAATTGTTTAGATTTAACTAGGTGTAAAGAGAATGTATATATAATTCTATATACATTTTATATAGAAAGTGTATAGAATTCTATAGATTTAACTAGGTGTAAAGAGAATGTATATATAATTCTATATACATTTTATATAGAAAGTGTATAGAATTCTATAGATTTAACCAGGTGTAAAGAGAATGTGTATAAAAGCTTATTTATATTAAACACCAATAGTTTTCATTATCATTAGATTGTCATGCTGTTCTAGATAATCTAATTAGATTTACACGTGTTTCAGGATATATAGTTTTGTAGTTTTTTCATAAATTCTAATTGTTATTTTTGCTTACAGCAGTATCAGAGAAGATTCATGATTAATCGATCACTTTATTTTTTTTAGGTTAACCTTTTAGCATTTAAACCGGCTGTATCCAGCCAGAATTCCCATGAGAGGCCAGCCTGCTGGGGAAGAGGTATACCATCTACTGGTCAGTCATAACTTCTAGCAGAGATGTCACCAGTTTTACAGTGACAGGAGACAAGATTTGAACTCAGAACACAGTCATAACTTCTAGCAGAAATGTCACCAGTTTTACAGTGACAGGAGACAAGATTTGAACTCAGAACACAGTCATAACTTCTAGCAGAAATGTCACCAGTTTTACAGTGACAGGAGACAAGATTTGAACTCAGAACACAGTCATAACTTCTAGCAGAGATGTCACCAGTTTTACAGTGACAGGAGACAAGATTTGAACTCAGAACACAGTCATAACTTCTAGCAGAGATGTCACCAGTTTTACAGTGACAGGAGACAAGATTTGAACTCAGAACACACTCATAACTTCTAGCAGAGATGTCACCAGTTTTACAGTGACAGGAGACAAGATTTGAACTCAGAACACACAGAGCCAGAGGAGATACTACAATCCACCCCAACCAACTTTAGATTTGTCATCATCATCATCGTTTAACATCTATCTTCTACGCTAGCATGGGTTTGGTACTTTATTAAAGCTGAAACGATGAAAGACAAAGGACACCTTGGCCCAACTCCAGATAAATAGGCACAACCCAGTAGCAATAGCACCATGTGGGCTCTCAACTCATTTTTCTGTCCACACTCTTCTCCTCGGGGATTAAAAACACGAAGGAGTGAGGGAGAGACAAAGATGATAGAAGAGCTAGAAAGCTAAGCTAAATACTTAGTTCCGGGATTACTAATACGCAGATGTTCAGGTACTCAGTTTTTCTAATCCTTTTAGTCAAGGATCTGTTGCAGTCATGTCCATCCTTAGCACCACTCTCAGTCTAAGAACTACAATACTGCTTACAAAGAGGGGGAAGAGAAAGAAAGAGAGAGAGAGACTTACGTGCAGGTATGGATTAGCTAGATTAAGTAGTTAGTAGTTCATCGGCTTAAAAAAACTAAGTGAATTAAATAACTATATACCGTAAGAGAATGTTACCAAAACCCTCAAACATTGTAATAGATAAATTCACAGTTACAACTCAAGAAGCTACAGCTAATATAGACATTGGTGTATACATTGAACACTTTGTTCTATTTGTAAACACAAACAGAGTGAAACAAAGCAGTGAAACAAAGCAATGGTTTTGACTAAATTTGTTATCAATAACATAATATATAAATATAACATTCATTTTTGCACACTAGCATGGGTTAGACGAGTTGTCCTGTTGTGAGACAAGTCAGATCAGGTGACCATGTCTTGCTCATACAAAACTGTTTCTGGCTTCGATGCCCTTCTTAATGCTAACCACATTTACAGTATGGACTGGAAACTTTTTATCATGGCACCAAAACAACTACTTTTCAATGTGAACTGGGTGCTTTTTGCTGTCACTAACCTGACCACAAGAACACACGTGTGTGTGCATGTGTGTGGAGGGGGAATTGATTTGATTAAAACAACAGTTCTATCCATTGGTGAACCATGACTCATATATATCATCATCATCGTTTTACGTCTGTTCTTCTACACTAGCATGGGTTAGACAGGTTGTCCTGTTGTGAGCAGTGTCCAGTCGGCTGACCTTGTCTTGCTCATACAGGAACTGATACTGGCTTGATTTCTACAGCTGGATGCCCTTCCTAACACCAACCTCATTTACAGTGAGTGCTGAGTGCTTTTTTTCCGTGGCACCTACACGTCCACTTTACAGTGTGGGCTGGGTGCTTTTTTGCCGTGGACCCTCCACGACCAGTTTGCAGTGGGAGGGTGTGGGGGCATATTGTCTATATGCTTCAGCTTCGGCTTGTTCCTGTGGGGGGATATATATATCATCATCATTTTACGTCCGCTCTTCCCTGCTTGCAAGGGTGGGACGGGTCTTATTCAGCACAGCATCTCTCCACTCGTCACAGTCCTTCGTCATCTCCACTGTGAGCTTCAACGATCTGAGGTCTGTTCTCACCACCTCCGCCCATGTTTTTCGTGGTCTACCTCTACCATGTCTTCGTTCAACTGGCATTTCCTGGCACTTCTTCACCCATCGGTCATCCTCCATGCGCATCACATGTCCATACCACCTCAGTCTCCTCTCCCGTACACTACATTCTATCCCTCTCAGACAGTTTCTCTCTCAACACATTCATGCTGGGTCGTTCACGCACATTTACACTGCACATCCAACGGAGCATGCTTGCCTCATTTCTCTCCAGCCGTCGCATATCCTCTGCAGTTGCTGCCCATGTCTCACTACCATGCAGCATCACGCTCCTCACACAGGCATCATATAACCGGCCTTTCATACGCAGGGAGAAACCCTTCTTCGTCAGCAGAGGAAGCAGCTCCCTAAACTTCTTCCAACCCGTCCTTATTCTAGATACTATGGCCTCGGAACACCCTCCTCCCTTTATAGAATTTATGTCAGTTCCTTTTCTGCATATCGAACATGGCCATTTCCCTGATGGAATCAGAGTTTTGTCCTCTTTTCTACTCATCAACACTTTTGTCTTAGCTAGGTTCACTCTCAGTCCTCTTGCTTCCAACTGCTGTTTCCATAGCCAGAATTTATTCTCTAGCTCCTCTACTGATTCTGCTATAAGAACCAGATCGTCAGCATAGAGAAGTTCCCATGGACAGCCAGTCTTAAACTCCTCTGTTATGGCTTGGAGGACTATAATGAACAAGAGCAGGCTGAGGACCGAACCTTGATGTACTCCTACTTGTTTCTGGAATTCCTACCCTGACTTTACTGAGAGTACCTCTGTACAAAGTTTGCACTGTCCTCACAAGCCATTCAACACCTAGTTTCCTTAGGGACCACCAGATGAAGGTCGGGGTACCCTATCAAAGGCCTTCTCTAGGTCAACAAAGGCTAAGTATAGTGGCTTATTTTTCTCTAAGAACCTCTCTTGCAATTGTCTCACCAAGAAGAGGGCATCTGTTGTACTCTCCCCAGGCACAAAACCAAACTGCATCTCATCTAGTTTGACCCTTTCTCTAATTAGTTGTGCTAATATCCTTTCTGCCACTTTCATTACCTGATCCATCAGTTTTATACCCCTATAATTGCTCCTCTCCAGAGCATCCCCTTTACCTTTGTAGCAATTTATGAGAATACTGCTGCACCAGTCTTTGGGTATGACACTACCATATATAGCCTGATTGATGATGCGTGCAACCAGTTTAGTGCCTACGTCCCCTGATGCCTTCAGCATCTCAGCAACTATTCCCGATGGTCCAGCAGCCTTACCATTTTTCATTTTCTTAAACGCCTCTTGGACCCTATATTCGTCAATCTCAATAGCTGGTCCCTCTGTCGGATCTACTAAGGGTAATTTCTCTCTCTCCCATTCGTTCTCCACATTCATCAGTCTCATAATGACATTTCCAGGCCTCCATGTTCTGATCATTCGTGACACTAAGTACACCGGCATCATCCCGGACACATTTATCTCCAACAACATCCTGATTTGCATTGACAGACTGCCTTGCAATGTGGAACACCGCACGCCTCTGATCTTCCCATCGCAGAACATTGGCAAACCTCCCACTCTCAGCCTCCCTGCATGCTAAGTACACCTGACGTCTAGCTTCTCTCTTAGCGGCTGTATATTCTTCCCTACTCCCACCCTTTTTCTAAGCCTTCCATGCTAGTATTTTGTCTCTAATGGCCTTATCTACTGTGCTGTTCCACCACCAGGTCACTCTCTGTCTGGTTGGAGCTCTGCTCCAGCCACAAGTTTCATCAGTAGCCTGCAGCAAGTTGTCACGTAAGAAATTCCAGTTATTATCTATGTCATACATCTCTAAATCGTCTTTTTCATCATATACATCTTGAAGGGCTTTCCTAAATTTGTATTTTAGTGAAAGGTCTTTTAGCTTCCAGACCTTTCTTCTCCACACCTTCCTGTATGTCTCATTCCATCTCTTGCTTACTGAGATATCACTAACAACTAACCTATGCTGTGGGGTACATTCTTCCCCAGGGTATGCCTTGGTATTAGACACTATCTGCCTGTCCCGCTGCCTAACTAGTAAGATATATATATATATATAATAGTAGAACACTGGAGGGTTATATCCGTAGTAATAGAGCACTAAGTCCATGGGACGAATTTGGTAGAATTAGTTCCACAACAGTTAGTTCACCATACCAAGAACAAATGTTTCACCTTAAGCAGATCTTTAGCTATCTCAAAAATGTAAAGATATGTTGAAAATTGTAACCAGAAACATAGAAATTCAGGTTGATCATGGCTCAAATGCCTTTGAATCTCAATCTAATGGGTTAGGGTCAACCTGGTGTTAAACAATAGCAACAACAGTTCAGGGACAGAAAAATGTTTATGGAATATAATTGTTTCTACTATTGGCACAAGGCCAGCAATTATCCCAGTGCATTATCAACCCCGTAAGGATGAAAGACAAAGTTAACCTCGGCGGGATTTGAACTCAGACTATAAAGGGGCGTAACTATGCTGGAAAGCATGGCGACCGACCCTCTACCGATACTGTCAATATAATAATGATTTCTTATCTAGGCACAAGACTTGCAATAGACCCCAGTATTTGACAGGTACTTTATTTTATCAACCCCAGAAGGATGAAAGGTAAAGTTGACCTTGGCGTTATTTGAACTCTGAACATAAAGAGCAGGAAAAAATACCATAAAGCATGTTACCCAACACTAATGATTCTGCCAATGCATCACCCTCTTGGAATATAATAATTATTTCTACTTTTGGCACAAGGCCAGCAATTATCCCAGTGCATTACTGGTACTTTATTTTATCGACCCTGTAAGGATGAAAGGCAAAGTTAAGTTCAGTGGGATTTGAACTCAAGAGGTGAAAGGCAGTAAACGCTATGCCACAAAGCATGTTGTCCGATACCCTACTGATACTGCCAATCCACCGCCCTCTTGGAATATAATAATGGAACGTGTTTCACTAAAAACAAAAGGAAGAGTTTGCCCAAATTCTTGAGACAAGCTGTTTGCAAAGTTAACTATAGTTTTTGTGGTCTGGTTGTCATGAAAAATATCAGTTGCATCCAGAAAGTCAAGATGCAAAACAACTTCTGTAACAATGGGGGGGGGGGATAGAGAGAGAAACAGAGACTGTATGTATGTGAGCGAAAGAGAGAGAACAGAGCAGCAGTGTGTATATAAAAGAGTATGTGTGTGTGTGAGAGAGAAGGGGAAGTGTGTGTGAAAGTGTATATATATGAGAGAGAGAGGGAGAGGCAGTGTGTGTACGTGAAAGAGTATGTGTGTGTGAGAGAGACAGAGAGGCAGTGTGTGTATGTGAAAGAGTATGTGTGTGAGAGAGAGAGAGGCAGTGTATCTGAAAGAATATATATGTGAGAGAGAGAGAGGCAGTGTGTGTATGTGAAAGAGTATATATGTGAGAGAGAGAGAGGCAGTGTGTGTACGTGAAAAAGTATATATGTGAGAGAGAGAGGGGCAGTGTGTGTATGTGAAAGAGTTTGCATGTATGAGAGAGTCTTTCGTGAAGCTGTGGAATATATAGCTAGATTAAGTAGTCAGTAGTTCATCAGATTAAGACACTATGTACTCTAAGAGAATGTTGTTTACTAACCCCTTGTATATTCTAATATGGTGGATGAGATAACCAGAGCTGGCACAACTTTCAGATACCTGACATTAATAACTAAAACAATGTGGCTGGAGTTGATATAATAAAATACCAGTTAAGTACGGGGGGGGGGGGGGTATTTAACCCTTTAGCATTTACAATACTCTATATTTACTATTATATTTTTGTGGTAAAGGCTTTACTTCATATAAGTATCTAACATAATATGGAATCTATGAGATTTTATATTATTTATTTTAAGAACAATACCTTAACATAAGTATGAGTGGCAGGTTACAGCCGGTTTCAACAGAAAGAGGTGAGAGAATTCTGGCCAGATATGGCCGGTTTAAATGCTAAAGGGTTAATCAACTTTACCATTCCCCCAAATATGCTGGCCTTGTGCCTAAATTAGAAAATTCTTGTAGAAAGGGAAATCAAGTTGCAGTTCTTTCAACCAAATCTTTGATTCCTATTGACAAAATGTTTATAGAGAAAATATGGTTTCTGATTTAGACACAAGGCTAACAATTTTGGGAGAGGGGCAAGTCGATTAAATCGACTCCAGTGCGTTACTGGTACTTTATTTTATCAACCCTGTAAGGATGAAAGCAAAGCTAATCATGATGGGATTTGAACTCAGAATGTAAAGGATTAAATAATAATAATAATAATAATTGTTTCTACTTTAGGCACAAGGCCAGCAATTACCCAGTACATTACTGGTACTTTATTTTATCGACCCCGTAAGGATGAAAGGCAAAGTTAACCTCGGCAGGATTTGAACTCAGAATGTAAAGGGACGTAACTATGCTAAAAAGCATGGCGTCCAACCCTCTACCGGTACTGCCAATTCACCGCCCTAATAATAATAATAATAATAATGGAAATATTGTGTACAGTGCTCAGGTTATCACTAAATACCACAAAGCATGTTGTCCGAGACAACAAAGCTATCATATAAATAGGTAAGTTAAAGTAGTTACCAATTTACCAATGTGGCACTAACAAACTTGTATTCTAATCTGAAGCTTCAAATAAATTCTAAATATTAAATACATTATTTCGAACAATCAGAATCAGAGATACAATTCAAGCTGCAGCAACTTACAGGATATAAGACTGTATTATGGTCCACCCTGTAATGTTGTGGTACTGATGATATGACAAACAGCGCCCAGTCCACCCTGTAAGGTGATTTTGCTGGTGACATGATAAAAAGCACCCAGTTCACCCTGTAAGGTTGTTGTGCTGGTGATATGACAAAACGCGATTAGTTCACCCTGTAAGGTAATTGTGCTGGTGTCATGGCAAAAAGCACCTAGTTCACCCTGTAATGTTGTCCTGCTGGTGACATGATAAAAAGCACCCATTTCATCCTGTAAGATGGTTATGCTGGTGACGATGATTAAAGCACCCAGTCCACCATGCTAGATGGTCGTTTTGGTGGCACAATAAAAAGTCCAAGCTGTAATGATTTTGGCATTAGGACATCAGTAGAAACCAGGCCAAAAATACAGATCCATATGAGCAAGACATGGCCAGCTGGCTTATTTTGTTTCATAACATAACAACCCTTTAACCCATATAAGCATGGAAAAAAATGGACGTTAAACGATGATGGTGATGATGAACACCGTTATCAACACACACGTGTTGAATGTAAATCAAATGCTATCTTAGTAGACCTTTGATCATGGATCTATTGTTTAAGGGCTGATAATAAAAATGGATCAGAACGAAAAAAAAAAAAAACTTGCACATTCTATCAATCCCACACTAAGCTGGTGTTTGCCCCTGAAAATATTTGAGGCAACCCCCCAAACACTCTCGGCATTACTGTTAGTGGTAGCGAACCTGAGGCGCCAAAACAGGTAAGCACCCTCACAAAGATCATATGATGCTTCAGTGAAAGGAAATACCAACGATAACAACAACAATTCTTAGTCAGAATTCTCGTGTGTGTGTGTGTGTGTCTCTGTGTGTGTGTGTGTAATTGTAACAGAAGAAATAACATTGTTACAGTCAAAATTTATGAACGGAAGACGACCGTTCCTTTCCCATAAACTGAATTGAAGGTGTTGCCTCCACATTGAATAACTTCGCGACAATCCTTTTGCGTGGCGTGAGACGAATTATTTAACAGAAATTGTAAGGTTATATGAATATTTCAATAAATTTCCTTCGTTAAATATATCTTAATAATTCTTTCTAAGTTTTAGACAAGGTCAAAAATTTGGGGAATGAGAAAGTTGGTTATATTTGAACGGCGAGTGACCTAGTGATAAAGGTGTCGGGCTGACAATTATAATGTTGTGGGTTCGATTCCTAGACTGGGCTGTGTGTTGTGTTCTTATGCAAAACACTTTGTTTTCACGTTACTCCAGTATACTCAGCTGAAAATGAGTACCGGCAATAGCTGGGGGTTTAACCCAGCGATGGGCTGTCGTCCTGTCCTAGGGGGAGAGTCTTGTACTCTCGGCCGCGGAAACTGAGGTAAGCATGCGGCCTGATGAGCCTCCGGGTTCGAAACGGACTTTAGACTTTTAGATTCCAGTACTTAACTGGCGTCATCATGTCCAAGCACCGGTCTGATGAGCCTGAGTGTTTGCAAACGATACTGTAATGGAAGTAGATTTACTATTGCCAATAAATCCAGTTCACCTCGCTAGTTAAAACGTTAGATTAACAACACCCAAAACAGGTAATCAATCCATGCCTATCCATCTATCCTCACTCACTAAGTCTACACAGACTTGGACAACGAAGAATAATTTAGAAAATGCTTAATTTTTAATGAAATATTAGGCTATATTTTATTGAACAGAAATATCTGTCGGCTGTAAGAAAGGTATTGTTTGTAGGAGGAGAGATATTGAAAAAATTATCATAATCTCTCTTACCTGTCAGAATGTACGAGAAAAGAGATGTTACATTATAGTTTCAAGATTAAGGCTGGTTTATATAATAATCAATAAAAGAAAATCAAATATACCAGGTGAAAAAAAAAAATATATATATATATATATATACACCTAATGCACACATTTTATTTATCCATTTTTTTTTTTTTAATCGTAAATTTGACAATATGGAACCATATAACCAAATAAGGGGTTAGACATAATTTGAATGTTTATTACTAATAATTGTTTCTACTTTTGGCACAAGGCCAGCAATTACCCAGTACATTACTGGTACTTTATTTTATCGACCCCGTAAGGATGAAAGGCAAATTTAACGTCGACGGGATTTGAACTCAAACCGTAAAGGGATTTGAACTCGAATTAACTCCTAACATGACAACAACACTATTTTATCATAAATGATGATGAAGGAAGAAAGATGATACCGCCGTCCACTTGTGTATGTGGAAATAGTACACCTACTTTATTTAAAAGTATCTCGCATCCCTCGTTTACATACACACAGATATATATATATATATATATATATATGTGTGTGTTTGTGAGTGCATACATACAAGCCCACAAGGTTGTTTCTAGAAATAGCAGTCAAACTTCCCTAAAATCCCACCCTAACATTTTGAAAAAGGAAGGACACACTGGGCAATGTGTGTGTGTGTGTGTAATATGACAAATAAAATGTAAACGTTTATGTGACGAAACATAATGAAAAAGGATGAAATACCACAATAATGTTATTACATATGACCTCACCAAATACCAATTTTCCAACCAACCATATCCACTATTAGGTTTCTTTCATTTAAGATAGATTTATTTCTTTTTGTTTTTTTTTCCAGAATAAATTACAACTCTAAACAGCGATGGCGATGCTCCATCCTGGCCCTATCCCGTTGACTTAATATTTAAAAAAAAATTATTAAAAGAGTTACTACTATTTAAATATTAAATCTGGTTTGTGCAGTCAATAAAACCAATAGCTGTAATATAAACAAACCTTTACTAGGTGGATATATACAAGGCGTTCCCCCCAAAATGTATACACACTTTGTTTACAATGCTGTTGACGTGTGTATACATTTCTGGGACACCCTGTGTGTGTGTGTGTGTGTGTGTGTGTATATATATATATGTGTGTAATTATAAAGAGTACCCCGGCGGCTGAGCTCTTGCCGTTTCAACAGCTAAAGGTAAAATAAAAACGATGTAGATAATGTTGGATAACTTTAGCATTGTAGTGATATATGCCATGTTTCCACGATAAATTATCTACATTTGTGTGGAATTCTATATAATATAGATCTATTGTGTACTAAGAAGCTAATAAATCATATTTATTTATCTTCCCACTGTTACCAAGGGTGACAAAAGTAGATTTTCATTTCATTATTAGAGGATGGTAAAACAGATTTTATATTAGGTTCTTTTAGATAACCAAATAAAGTCTTTATATGTATATATATATATATATATACATACAGGATGTCCCCCAAAATATATACATAATTTAACAGAAAGGTAATCAAAGTTTATACATGAGGGGGGGGGGGGGGGGCACTGTGTGTGTGTGTGTGTGTGTGTGTGTGTGTGTGTATATATATATATATATATATATATATATATATATATATATATATATATATATATATACACACACACACACACAATGAGAATGGCACAGTAGTTGACAAGAGACAAAGTCATAGTTTATAAATTATACTTAGAAGCAAATCTGATGTAAACATTTGCAACCATCCTCACCAATTTAGAAACATGATGGTCACTGTGTGTGTGTGAGTGTGTGAGTGTGTGAGTGTGCGTGCGTGTCTGTGTTTGGAGGGTGGCTATATTTATTATTTTCGTTCTTCATATAAGACTGATATTGTATATGTCTATATGCGATCAAAACTGGATTAAATCTGTTAGGGGGGGGGGGGGTCTTAGCACTTACGATCATGGTGCTCGCCTTCATTTAAAGTCTGGTAAACAAAATCTCAGGGAGAAGGGAGGTCAAAAAATTTTGATTGAATAAAATTGTGCCTCTCATCCTTTAATGCCTTAAACGTGTTTATTTTGCTTAACGGTTAATCCAATCCAGTTATGCATTAAGACCTACATATGTATGTAGATCTATATACAGATATGTGTGTGTGTGTGTGTATATATATATATATATGAGTGTGTTTGTTTGTGTACACATACTCGATGGTAAGTGTATATATTTGTAATACATATAAGAACAATCACAAACAAAAGAAATAATTTATTTGAAAGAAGTGAACGAAAATACTGCATGCTTGAAGGAATTATAGCAGAACTGTTTACATAAATAATAGCATATAACCTTAAAAAAATTGACTGAAAAATGTATAAACAAAACAGTTACTATGATAGATAGATATTATAAAATAGTTGTTATGAATAATGGTGTCGAAGCGAGTAGAAAATTGACTTACCCAGAACAACAAACACAGGATTAGTACGCAACACTTGGACATCTTGGTGCTTAAAGACATAATTTAAAGTGACGAAATGTCAGCAACACTACAAGGAATTATCAGAGAGTAGCAGTAGTACTACTACTAATTGTTATTGTGGGGGAGGGGGTTAGATATTATTTGTTTAATCTGGTGAGGATGGTGGTGAATCAATGAATGTATAAATTTGTCTGACGACGGCGACGAGATACAACATACAAATTGTGACGTTCTCATTCACGTGACTAGATCTCATGGCTTCACGATATTCTCCGGAAACAAGTTTCGTAATTTTTATTGAAATTCAATAGAAATCTTTATTATTATTATTACTATTGTTATTATGGCTTTTCATTTTAATACAAGATAATTTCTTATGAAAAAAAAAAAATATTTCATCAATATTAAAAAAAAAAAAATCCACTTGAAATGAATATCATTCCCATGATGCTTTAGCTCTATCTTTGCCGTTCAGCCATATTCTTATCCAGACATCGTTCGTCTCTCAAAGATGTTAGCTGCACGGGTTACTGCCAGTCTAGCCAGGAGTCTTCCAAGGGCAGCCACTAAGGTACGGATAATTAAATACTAACATCATTCTAGATTGACTTTCTAATAATATTCAATTTGGTGTTGTTAATCAATGGCAATAGCGGAAACAAATTGAACCGGTTTATATGTCGGTCTAAATTGCCTACCACACATAATCATTCCATTGCATCTTCATTTCAATATAACCTCTGCATTTCACCTCTACACATTTAATTACATTGCTTCCAGATATTTCTTTACAATTAAGCTATTAAATTTCATTATGTTCAACTTTTTCGTCTTCTTATTTAGATATTTTCCATAGGCTATTCGTCCTCTTTTTAACCTTGTATGAAGGTCAGTGTTAAAAGACGTAATCAATCGACCTTTTATTTTTAATAAATACAATATTTATGCACTTATTTATATGTATATATAAACATTTTTATTTGTCTAAGTAGAATTTCTTTTATGCCATCTTACAAAATCTCTTATTTTGAACACCACCCTAGTATGTATATTTCCTCGCCATGTGCGTGTATATAATATATATATGTACATATATATATATATATATATATATATATATATATATATATATATATGATGGCAGGACCATTACTAAGATAAGATAGAACATTTTATAATAAATATCAATTTAATAACTCTGCTTTCATTTTGAAGCAACACCAGCACACGAATCAGATATGTATATTTATCTAAAGTTGAAATCACTTCCATATGAAGATTGCTCTAATTAACGTGAAAGCAATCGTAATAAATATATTCACTGGATATGACGTATTGAGTACTATCATTTTTAATTCGTAAAAGCACATAAGAATTATATTATATATGCATAGTCAATCTAAGTAGTGTATTATATCCGTCAGACATTTGCTGTGTCACAAAGTAATGTCTGTCTTCCCCCTGTTTTTACTTCATTTGAAACAAAACACCAAACGAATTTAAAATCAATCTTCCCCTCTTCACTGCAGCTTTCTTATATATATATATAAATATGGGAAGCTGTGGCGTTCATATATGTTCCAATGCCGTTAATAAATTGGGTGCGCCCTTGTTGCAAATAAAAAATCATTAATTAGATGTTACTTAACCCCAAGTCGGTCTGGATCGAATTGACCTATGATCAAAGCATTTTAAAGTTGACCATCCCATCTGTTAATTTTTTTCTTCGAGCATAGTGCATCTGGGATTACATTCTCCAATGTGTTTTTCAGTTTTTTTTAAACACTAGTGTATGATATGGAGGATATATAACTACTATTTCTAATCTAAAGAGCAACCTTGAAGTGGATGACTCTTCGATACTGTGTGACACCGTTGCCAGCGTGTCTTAAATATCTTTAAATTATAAATCTTAAAATACGATTTAGTATATCGGCGATTGGGACAGTAAATATTTGTGGCACTCCTGCCTATCCCAAGGGCATCAGTGTAGTTAGTGGTTTAATTATTGGGGTAATGTCGTAGTTTACGTTCGTAAAATATAAGAAATGGGGAAAGATAGGGTGGAGTGAAGAGTTTCATCAGTTGATGTAGGGCAACAAAGGTGAACCTTACTCAATATTACAGTGTTAGGGTTGACCACTTTCGTTTTTTGGTGGGTGGAGGGATGTTACTTTTGGAATATATATAATCTGTTGGAGATATGTTGTATGTTCTACTATCAAGGTGACCACTGTCACCTTGGGGTTATTGTATATAAAATATATCTACTCCCAACTTCTCGGTTGATATTTAACCCCTTAATGTACTTAAGTTTACCCACATACTGTAAAATTGTTTGACCTTGTGACCTTTCTGTAAATCACCTTTATGATGTAGCTAGGTGAAAATTCTAGTTCCTTGTCTGCCTTGAGTTCAAATTGTACTGGATGTCGATTGCTACTCTTATAGTAAAGTACCAGTTATATAATGACTGACTGCTTTAGAAGTAAGCTCCCATTTTGCTGAATTTGCAGCCTTGTTTTGACTCCAGAAATGCATGTGCATCATGCATTCTCCTAGTATAAACGTGTAGCCTTCTTCCTTTGTAACAGACTGCTTTTAATATATTCTGGGTCCTTTTTACTTAAGTCACTAATGGTCTTGAAGGCATGAACATCACAACATCCATTCTAATCTACTTGTGCAGAATATAGTTATTTCATTTTGTCACTTATGTGTATTCAGACCATAGTTATAGGTGGTGGGTGGGTCTTACTAGATTTTTCTTTTTAGCAGTCTATCATTGAAAGGTCACTTTAACCTTCTTTATATATTTCTAACAAACAACTACTATAGAATGAAGAATTAATATTAGTGATGTAATTGACCTGAAGATCTGTGTTGGTTTTTAGAATATGTAATTCTGTATCCCTTGTGTGATACAAGAATCAACTAAAATGTTTGATACCAGGAAGGTCATCCGACCATAAAACACTCCTCAAGTACTGACCAACCCCTGCCAGCATGGAAAAGGGGTTATAAAAATGATGGTGGTATAATTAATCCTGAAATATTGTTTGTTGACTATGCTCTGACAAGTTGAATACAAATGTTTTAAGCATGGTCCTGTTGAACTGACTTGAAACTCAAGTTGAGTATTAGGGTCAATATAATTAAATATAGTTAAGTGTATCTTCTTCTTTGCTATTATGTTATAAATCAGTATCCTATGTTTATTCCACCCCATTATTAATGTTCACTATTTAAGAGCCCATTCATTTAAAACTTTTTTTATTTGAGAAATACTTAAATGTTTTTTTATTTTCTTATTTTGTGAGATATATATATTGATCTGAATCTGCTAATTTATTTAGGTTTGCACCAATGCCCTTGGAGCTGGAACAGTTGCAATTAGGAAATTCTCTGCTACCACACCCTCTAGGGCTGCTGGTAAGTGTTAATGTCATTTATGTGTCCTTTGAGGTCGATGGATTGATAGTTTTGGTGGAATCAGACAAAATGCTATGCAGCATTTAGTCAGTTAAATCCCATTGAGGTCAACTTTGCTTTTCATCCTTCCGGAGTCAATAAAATAAAGTACCAATTAAGTACTGAGGTTGATGTAATCGACTTTTCCGTCTCCTCCAAATTACTGGTTTTATATCTGAATTTGAAACATTCTCTTTAACATTTCCAGTTGTAGATTGTAAGGGAAAATGCTAACAGTCCCTCCATTGTCTGCCACCAGTAAAGGGAGCCATTCAACTTTGTTCCCTGATACTGAAGTGGTACAACAATGTAACAAGAAAGTTGGTACTCTCATTGCAGTTGATGTTATAAAAGTCATCATCACCAAGTGCATGACTACAACCCTGAAGAAAAACTATGGAAGATGTGTTAGTAATTGTCTACTGACCAGACATGGATATGAGGATTAAAGAACTTGATAATAAACAAGAACTGGGTTTATCGAAGGGATTATTTCATCGTCACAGAATATTCCTACTACTAATGGTGATGGTGTTAGAGGTGGCTCACCAGCTGGAGTAATATGTTCAATCAACTATTTGTTTCAATAGAAATAACTTTAATTAGATTTTTTTTTTTTTTACGCTATTGTTTAACTGGTGCCAAGATGGAAAAAACATCATCATCATCACCGTTTAGTGTCCATTTTCCATGCTTACATGGGTTAGACGGGTCGCTCAAGTCATGAGACAAGTCTGGCCAGTTGGCTGCACTGTACTTTGCTCAAACAACTAAATTTAGCTGGGATTTTTACAGCTGATCCTAACATCAACCACATTTACTTGCATTTAAATATTTCATTTATTGAAGTTTTCTATAATGTAATTTTAAATTCTTTGTAGGTACTGAGGTCTCTTCAATTCTTGAAGAGAGAATCCTAGGTCAAACTGCTAAAGCTGACCTTGAAGAAACTGGCAAAGTGTTATCAATTGGTGATGGTATTGCTCGTGTATATGGACTGAAGAATATTCAGGCTGAGGAGATGGTAGAGTTCTCCAGTGGCCTAAAGGTATGTTTTAACCTATATTATTGATGCATTTATGATGAGAGAAATGTCATGCTTGTAGTGTCACATCTTTCTTAAACTACGGGGCCATAACTTTATCCTTGGTAGGACAAGTTAGACCAAGTCTTTCAATAAAGTGAGGAACATGTTAATTAATTTCTAGGGAATTTTAACATTAAAGATATTTGTTGAGTCTCCATTGCTGTACTTTATTTGTCATTAGTCTACAAAATTTGATTTAGTTGTCACAGTATTGTGTATGTAACATTTTGGCTTTATAAAATATATAGGCCAAATGGGCTTTCATATCCTATCTGTATTATTATATTAAATTTATATAATTAATCAGAAACTACCATCTTGGTATGCTGTAATGTCAATCCAGAAAGCTAAATATCCACTACCAAAGTTTAACTTTTTCTGTTTAAGAAACCTCTTGCTATATCACTGTGATACTACTAGTATCAACTACAGTGTATAATAGTGCCAGTATCATTTTTGGTATTTTACCATCCCAGGTTGGAATTACATATTAATTTGTGCATTTTTCAAAAACATTGTTAAAAATAAAATAGGAAATATCTGAATCAAAGTGTCTTTGTTTACTTTGGGCTTGTGCCTCACAAACTGCACTAAAATGTACAAGTGGTAAGAGGTGAAAGAAATACCACTACACCTTCAACATCATTTAACTACCTAGGCCATCTTTAACTATTCCTTTCAATGGTTATGAACATTTGATCTTATTGATCCAACATTTGACAGTAAAAGACAGGAATTCATTGAACAAAATATTTTTCTCAAAATTATTTTTAACTTGTGTGTCATCCATAAAACAGAATTGTAACAAAGGGTTTGTTTTATTTTTTAGGGTATGGCTCTTAACTTGGAACCTGATAACGTTGGTGTTGTCGTTTTTGGTAACGATAAGCTGATTAAAGAAGGTGACATTGTGAAAAGAACTGGAGCCATTGTCGATGTCCCTGTTGGTCCAGAACTTCTTGGTCGTGTTGTTGATGCCTTGGGTAATGTCATTGATGGACGGGTTAGTTTCTCGTATTTTCTATCTTTGTATTTTGGTTTACAGTAGCTAAAAATACTAATGTGCTAGGCATTAGCACTTGGAATAATGCCTGATTCTTAAATATAAAAACTGCCATTTTGTCTTATACAAACCTTTTAAATATTTCAGGGTTCATTGGGGACTGATAGGCGTGCTCGTGTCGGTATAAAAGCCCCAGGTATCATTCCTAGGATATCTGTACGTGAACCCATGCAAACTGGTATCAAAGCTGTCGACAGTTTGGTTCCTATTGGCCGAGGTCAGCGAGAGTTGATCATTGGTGACAGGCAGACTGGGTAAGTCACACCTTCTATACATGGAATACATACTCTGACTTTTGCTAACTTGGCATGATTTAACTGTTAACATCCTGTACCACATTTAGCAAGGTAGTCTTGAGGACTATCGTATTAAAAATAGAAGTCTTTACTTTTAATACTGCAAATTTGCATGATCTGTGCATTAATAAAGATACTATAATTTGAATTGAAATATTTGTTTTTAAATATTATTACAGGGTGTAAAGAGTTAATCTTGATATCCTGTGGCACATTAACAAGATATTCTTGAAATACAAAATAGCACTATAACTGCATTACATTAAGTATTGAAATGTTTACAATCTGCTCACTGAGTATTGAAGTCACAACTATCTATCCATTAGTAAAGATACTATAAAAAGATTTCAATTGAGAAATTTTTTTAAATATTTTTTGCTAAATCATTACAGGGTGTTAAGAGTTAATGTATCTTTCACACAAATTATCGATCATTCTACAGAATTATTTCTCAATCTAAGTGAAGCATATTATTTTACTTTCAGCAAAACTGCCATTGCTATTGACACTATTATCAACCAGAAACGTTTCAATGAGGGAACTGATGAAACCAAGAAGCTTTACTGTATTTACATTGCTATTGGACAGAAAAGATCTACTGTAGCTCAGATTGTCAAGCGATTGACAGATACTGGTAAATAGCTTTATCATCACTTTTGATTGATTTAATAATTTTTTTTCCTCCCTTAAGATTTGAACAACATTTAGGTAAATATTGCTCGTTGCAGTGAAGCTAATTATTCTCTCTTTCTCTCCAAGATGCTATGAAGTACACAATTGTTGTGAGTGCCACAGCTTCTGATGCTGCTCCTTTGCAGTATTTGGCCCCTTATTCGGGCTGTGCCATGGGAGAATATTTCCGAGACAATGGCTCCCATGCCCTCATCATTTATGATGATCTTTCCAAACAGGTAACTCTCTCTCTCTTTCTTCAGCCTATTCATGTTTTAATTTCCTTTCGGTGGTTGGCATAACTAGAAGTTAAATTCCTACATTTTTTTCTAAAAATGGTTTTAAATTTACATATTTTAAAAAGCTTGATTTGGGTTTGTAGACATGCAAAATGACACTCTGAAGACTCTTTGTCCCCTGTGTTGGTAAAATAATGGATTAAATCTTTTTTTTATGTATTTTGGATTGTTTAAAAAAATATCCATTAGTAAAAGATATGAATATTTTGGAATGGATCTGTCAGTTTCAACAATGAGTATTCTAGTTTTCATCAACTGAATGGTCTGCACCTGAAATTAATGTGTAAGAAACATAGCACCCTTAACATAATTCTCAGAAAGATTCAGTGTGACTGACAGCTGTCCCTTTGAATTACTGCTATAGTCCATCTGATGGGCTTCCAAACATTTTCCGTCTACCCAATTTTATTCTCAAGGCTATGGCAAATGAGACTTGCCCATGATGCCACTGACTGGGATTGAACCTGAAACCTTAATTATTCATCCATGCCATGTCTACACATATATTAGCATTGATAACAAAAGCTATAAAATTTTGGTGTTCTTTATTTTTCAGGCCGTTGCCTACCGTCAGATGTCTCTTTTGCTGCGTCGTCCCCCAGGACGTGAGGCTTATCCTGGTGATGTATTCTACCTTCACTCCAGGTTGTTGGAAAGAGCTGCCAAGCTGAACCAAGATCATGGTGGTGGTTCCCTCACTGCTCTGCCAGTCATTGAGACCCAGGCTGGTGATGTATCTGCCTATATTCCAACTAATGTCATCTCTATTACTGATGGACAGATCTTTTTGGAAACTGAGTTGTTCTACAAAGGTATCAGACCCGCTATCAACGTAGGTTTGTCTGTGAGTCGTGTAGGCTCTGCTGCTCAGACAAAGGCCATGAAACAGGTAAAGGAGCATGCTTCTATTTTTTTTATTTGCAAACATTTCTTTGTCTTTTTCTAGATACAGGAACTCTTTGTGTTTTAAATGTCCATGTGACTGTGACAGTCCAAAGTAAATAATGCAAATTTAATCAAAATATCTAATTTTCACATTTAGAAAAATGGTGTAATCGTGGCCTGAGGTAGTAAAATATCAAAAACAACACTGGAACTCAGTTAATTGTAGATAATAAAGTATATATGATAATGAAAGGTGAATATCCTATATTACCAGTTTGATCCAACAATTGCTAGCAGGAAAGAACTGACATTAAGTGAATTTAATAATGGTTTTGTCTCAAAAATTTGAAGGCTCATACGTAAGAAGCAACTAAATGGCTTGGTGTCAGGAAAGGCATTTGGCTGTAAAACATTGCCTCTGAAGGTCCCATGAGAACATGGAAAAGTCAATATAAAAAGGATAACGATGGTTTACATCTGGCTTATAAAACTAGTTATACCTACATTAAATTTCTTTTTGTCAATAAATATAGCATAATTACCATGATGCTGATGAACTGGTTAACATTGCTTGAATATATGTTTATTTGTACAGGTGGCTGGTTCTATGAAACTTGAATTGGCTCAATATCGTGAAGTTGAGGCTTTTGCTCAGTTCGGATCTGATTTAGATCAGTCTACTCAAAATCTTTTGAACAGAGGTGTGAGGTTGACAGAGTTACTCAAGCAAGGCCAATATTGTAAGTAAATCTGTTTATATATTTTTTTTTGCTACTTTAACCCTTCAGCATTTAAACTGGCCATATCCGGCCAGTATTCTCTCACCTCTTTCTGTTCAAACCGGCTGCTCATAATTACGGTATTCTTCTCAAAATCTCGTAGATTCAATACTGAGTTAAAGTGCTTACTGTGAAAATATAGTTAGAGTAATGAAAATGTCAAAGGGTTAAAGCTTAACTTATATTACTTAGCATCTATTTATATTTCTTTTTCTCTCTCTCCTTATCAAGGTCCTATGGCTATTGAAGAACAAGTTGCAACCATTTATGCTGGTGTGAGAGGTCATTTGGACAAGTTGGCGCCATCGAAGATTACCGCTTTTGAGAGTCAGTTCTCTAAGCATGTGCAGACTACCCAACAAGAACTGTTGAAGAAGATCCGTGAAGATGGTCAAATCACACCAGACAGTGATGCTAAATTAAAAGCTGTTGTAATTGATTTCCTTGCTGGTTTCTCTCCTTGAGGGTAACAGTGCTTATTAGGAAGGTGAAGTTGAGGAAATGTTTATTACATCATTAGTTATCATTGCCACATATAAAAAACTTCGTCTTAGATGTATGTACAGATAGACGTTTATTAATAAATGAAAATTAATTCTAAATTTGTCTTGTTTGTTGTATCAACTACATATTCCACCTGATTTTACCTAGTCTTCAACATATACATATCACGGTGTGATCAGATGTCTGCTTTACCTGTGAAGGCATGTGGCCAAGTGATAAGTTCATGGATTCAATTTTTGAACCAGCTCGCATAGTGTGTTCTCAAGCAAGACAGGACGGGTTCCCCTGTCATTAAAACACTTGAGAATCATGAATGGCAACTTTGTAAGAGGCTAGCCAATACTGATCTTTACATGCTGAACTAAGCTTTTGGACATAAACATCAAATGGTGTCAATAAGGAGCAAAGACATGTCCATATATAGGTAATGTGACCATCCCATCAATACATTAAAATTAAACTAAAGCCAACCAAACAAACTATTCACCTAACACACGACTGCTCAAGGAAGAGTTGAACCATACACATCCTAAACTGTCCCAACTCTCCCAGCAAAGCAACCACTAACCTAAAGATGGCAGCCATTATCATCACTGTTTTACGTCTTTTCTTCCACGCTTGCATGGGTTAGACGGGTTGTCCCGTTGTGGGCAGTGTCCAGTCAGCTGACCTTTTGTGTTGCTCATACGGGAACTGATTCTGGCTTGATTAGTACAGCTGGATGCCCTTCTTAACACCAACCTCATTTAGTGAGTGCTGGGTGCTTTTTTGCTGTGGCACCTCCACAACCACTTTGCAATGGGAGGGGCATATTGTCTATATGCTTCAGTTTCCGCTTGTTCTCGTGGGAAGATGAGTCTTCTGTATTACTGTGTGACATCACCTTTGAGAGGTGCAATTGGCTTTTATCACCCCCCACTCCGCAGCTTCCATCGACTACTAGTGCTCTGTACCTTTTTATGCATCACATGTCCATACCAACGCAACCTCCTCTCCTACACAGCATTTGATTCCCCTTATGCTCAGTCTCTCTCTCAATTCGTTTATGCTTTGCCATTCGCGTATATTACTATTACACATCCATCGGAGCATGCAGGTTTTGTTTCTTTCTAATCTGCACAAGTCTTCTACAGACAGCGCCCAGGTCTCACTACCATGTAACATTGCTGTTTGTATACATGCATCATACAGTCTGACTTTCATTTTGAGGGTAAAACCTTTTGCAGCTAGCAGTGGCTCCCTGAACTTCTTCCATCCCATTCTTACCCTAGTTATTGTACTTTCCGAACACCCACCTAGATAACAGAAGCTGTCTACTGTTTCTACAGAGCCCTCCCAGAGTTTGGTGGTACTTGTTTCCTGTGGCCATTTGCTGTTTGCTGTCCTAGTTAAGCTTCCTGTGATCCCACTACATCCCTTGTTTACATTTGGGGCAGAGGATGGAGTCATATTTATATATAATGGTGGTAGTGTTGGTGCTGTGACAAACCAATCCACCCGATAAAATAGTAAATGCTCGTGCCATGAAGGAAGATCCCAGTCTATGTTGTAAAGTGGTTGGCTATCCAGGCAGAAAACGGAGCATATGAGGTCATATGACCTGTCTAACCCATGCAAGCATTGAGACAGATCTTAAAGATGCCCATAGCTTCCATCTACCAATTTCACTCAAGGCTAAATTGAAAGACACTTGTGAAAGATGGTTGTAGAGTGAACTTCACCACAGAGCCACACCAGTTTATATATATGTATTTAATATTGTAATTAGTAAATAATATAGCATTAACGAACAATGTATTGGTAAATGCAACTGACCTGTGGTCATTGAAGCAGTTTTGTTGCCTCATGCATCTCAAGACATGGAAGCTTTTAAGCCTAATAATAGCACCAGTTTCTTATGGGTCAATCATTAGTTCACAGCAAGAGATAAACAAGTATTGCAGGGGATATTGGTAAAAGATGTACACACACACATTGCCATGACAGTCTTCAACACAGCTTCTGTCTACCAAATTCCACTCACAAGGTACTGGCTAACTCTAGGCTATGATATCTAGTCCAATATATCAGTCTAGCAGTGTTATGAGGGATAAAATGTTGGCAAATGAAATAAATCTACAACACAGTCTTTAGTGATGATGTATTTTATGACTTTTCTAGTTTGTCAAACCAGTTCTTTATGTATGTGTTAGTATCATTCATGTCTGATAGAATATTTAGTAAGAAATCTTCAAATAATTCTGGCCAGATGCGAGTCACTTCACTTCGTTTCTTCTCTTCGTGTAAGACATTACTTACAATTTCTGCCACATATTGTTTAGCTAATTTCTTGCAGGCCTTTGACTTCTGATCAAAGAGAATAAATAGACATTGTTAGTATCAGATTTTCTAATATAAGGATTTTATATGTAAACAAGACCGTTATTGCTCCAACCAGTCTATTTACCTTCGATAACTATCCTCCACATACATACACCTGTGTAAACAAAACATCTAATTCCAATCTCGTAAAAATTACGTTCATAAAAAATCGAAACATTTTGAGAGAGGAGGAAGAGAATGTTATGTATATAGTGAGGGAGAGGAAGAGTTACTATTAAATGTTTTCACTCTCTTACTAATCATGCTTATGGAAGTTAATCTAATCTATATGACACCACAAACTTAAAGATTAGTCCACCTCGGACAGGATGGAGAAGATATTACCCCAAAACAACCACTCCTGCTTGTACTTGCAGGTAGGCAACAATGTGGTCTGGGGGCCAAGAACGCAGGAAGTCTCCACTGCCACAGGCTCAACCACAAACTTATCAGAACGGTTAAGATTATGAATATCTAAGTGTATGGCCTAGTAAGGTTGTTGGTCTCACAATATCAGTGTCACAATGTAACTCCATTTGACCTGGTGGCACATTAGGCCCTTGAGCAAGACACTTTATTTCTCATTGCTCTAGTTCACTCAACTGATAGAGATGAGCAACAGACTGATGTCTTGTACTGTCAGTCACCTAACATCACATGAAATCAGGGTAGTCTCCAGTTGGATGTTGAAGGAATTTACAATATGAAAGAATGAGGGTTTGATAAAATAATTAGGTTTTTCATAATTAAGCTAGTGGATTGGCAGTATTGGTAGAGAGTCGGACAATATACAACACATAGTTATACCCCTTTGTGTTTTGAGTTCAAATCCTGTCGGGGTGAGCTTAGCATCCTTATAAGTTTGATAAAATAAAGAACTAGTATTGTACTGGGGTCAATTTAATCGACTTCCCCTCAAAAATGTTTGACCTTGTGCTAAATCAGAAACCATTATTATTATGTTACGTCCCTTTACGATCTGAGTTCAAATCCCACCGAGGTTGACTTTGCCTTTCATCCTTACGCGGTCGATCAAATAAAGTACCAGTAATGCACTGAGTAATTGCTGGCCTTTGCCTAAAGTAGAAACAATTATTATTATGGTTGATTGGCTTTGCTTTTCACCTTGACAGGATTGATAAAGTACCTGTAATGCACAGGGATCGACTTTCCCCTCCCCAGAAATTGTTGGCCTTCTGCCTAAATCAGAAACCATTACTTTAAGGTAGTGTATGAAACATAAAATGAATTTAAATAGATTATGATGGAAAGTTTTATATATATATATAAAGATCTTAAAATAAACAGTTTCGTATTGTAGAACCAAAGACAATTTCAGCTGATTTGGTATCTAAAAGGTTAAATAACTAAGGAACAGCATTGTATAATGTAATACTAAGATTACAGTTGTCTATTAATGGCAGTATTACCTTTTTGTTTTTCTTGAATAAACTTACCTGATGTCTTGATAGTCCAGGGTAAACCAATATAGAACGACCAGCTAATTCTTCCTGACTTTTATCAAAAAATTTTGTGTCAGTCGCTTTTTTGTTTCTCTCTTCTAAAGTTGCTAAAATTTGTTTTTTCCTGGATATATATTTAAGGTAAAACAAAAATAAGGAAAAATGTTAACTCCTCACCTGTAATGATTTAGCAGAAGATATTTTTAAAATGGGTTTGTTAATAATGTTTATAGTATCTTTGTGAAAGTGTGTGGTTAGAGAATTGGATTCACAATCATGAGGTTGTGAGTATGATCCCAAACTGGATGATGCATTATATCCTTGAGCAAGACACTTTATTTCACGTTGCTCTTTTTGCCAGTAGTTGCGACCAGTAAATAGTATCAGCAATGGAAATATGTTTCTTTGGTCTAATTTGACGAGTTCCACTCAGTAAGTGAATGAGGGCAGATATTCTCAATCTATCAACATAGTAATTTTATTAGAGGACATATTGTAAAAATTTGCAGGGGACAGACACTACACCCCAGTTTGAGTGTCTCAGCCATGCCCCGTGAACAAAATGGCAAAGGCATTACCATGGAAAATGGCCAGAAACACCCGTTGCAACAGCCAACCAACCTCATGGGGCTCCCTCCTCAAGCTGGCTGCCATCTTTCTGATTTTATGAAGAAAAGCACCCAGTTCATCTTGTAAGGTGGCAGTGTTGGTGTCACAATAAAATGCATTCAGTACATTCTGCAAAATAGTTGATGCTACAAAAAAGGGTATCCAACCATAGAAACCATACCAAATATGGAAGATGTGAGCAATACATAGTTCTCTAACCAGTCTAAGTCTCAAACCGTGATGACCTGTCTAACACATGAAGAATAAAAAAAATCAGACATGATCATAGTGATGATGATGATAAAACTATTGAATACTTACTTAGTTTCACTGACCAAAGCAATGAGTTGAGCTGAAGTTAGATATGTGGTCATGAGATGTGAGAAAGTACCAAATAAATGTTCTGCGTGGACAATGTCAGTAGCTGTCACCTGTTGATAGACATTATAGAATTAATATGATGACAGTATGGAAAATGGACATTAAATGATGATGATAATTATCACCTGTTGATGGATCACTGTAGTGTTAATATAGTTACAAAATGTTGATCCTCAGTAGTTTCAAAATATTGCCACACACTAGCTTTGTGAGGCTGCCACTCAGTAGTTTCAAAATATTGCCACACACTAGCTTTGTGAGGCTGCCACTCAGTAGTTTCAAAATATTGCCACACACTAGCTTTGTGAGGCTGCCACCTCAATAGTTTCAAAATATTGCCACACACTAGCTTTGTGAGGCTGCCACTCAGTAGTTTCAAAATATTGCCACACACTAGCTTTGTGAGGCTGCCACTCAATAGTTTCAAAATATTGCCACACACTAGCTTTGTGAGGCTGCCACTCAGTAGTTTCAAAATATTGCCACACACTAGCTTTGTGAGGCTGCCACCTCAATAGTTTCAAAATATTGCCACATACTAGCTTTGTGAGGCTGCCACTCAGTAGTTTCAAAATATTGCCACACACTAGCTTTGTGAGGCTGCCACCTCAATAGTTTCAAAATATTGCCACACACTAGCTTTGTGAGGCTGCCACCTCAATAGTTTCAAAATATTGCCACACACTAGCTTTGTGAGGCTGCCACTCAGTAGTTTCAAAATATTGCCACACACTAGCTTTGTGAGGCTGCCACCTCAATAGTTTCAAAATATTGCCACACACTAGCTTTGTGAGGCTGCCACTCAGTAGTTTCAAAATATTGCCACACACTAGCTTTGTGAGGCTGCCACCTCAATAGTTTCAAAATATTGCCACACACTAGCTTTGTGAGGCTGCCACTCAATAGTTTCAAAATATTGCCACACACTAGCTTTGTGAGGCTGCCACTCAGTAGTTTCAAAATATTGCCACACACTAGCTTTGTGAGGCTGCCACTCAGTAGTTTCAAAATATTGCCACACACTAGCTTTGTGAGGCTGCCACTCAGTAGTTTCAAAATATTGCCACACACTAGCTTTGTGAGGCTGCCACTCAGTAGTTTCAAAATATTGCCACACACTAGCTTTGTGAGGCTGCCACCTCAATAGTTTCAAAATATTGCCACACACTAGCTTTGTGAGGCTGCCACTCAGTAGTTTCAAAATATTTCCACACACTAGCTTTGTGAGGCTGCCACCTCAATAGTTTCAAAATATTGCCACACACTAGCTTTGTGAGGCTGCCACTCAGTAGTTTCAAAATATTGCCACACACTAGCTTTGTGAGGCTGCCACCTCAATAGTTTCAAAATATTGCCACACACTAGCTTTGTGAGGCTGCCACTCAGTAGTTTCAAAATATTGCCACACACTAGCTTTGTGAGGCTGCCACCTCAATAGTTTCAAAATATTGCCACACACTAGCTTTGTGAGGCTGCCACCTCAATAGTTTCAAAATATTGCCACACACTAGCTTTGTGAGGCTGCCACTCAGTAGTTTCAAAATATTGCCACTCAGTAGTTTCAAAATATTGCCACACACTAGCTTTGTGAGGCTGCCACTCAGTAGTTTCAAAATATTGCCACTCAGTAGCTTTGTGAGGCTGCCACTCAGTAGTTTCAAAATATTGCCACACACTAGCTTTGTGAGGCTGCCACCTCAATAGTTTCAAAATATTGCCACACACTAGCTTTGTGAGGCTGCCACTCAGTAGTTTCAAAATATTGCCACACACTAGCTTTGTGAGGCTGCCACTCAGTAGTTTCAAAATATTGCCACTCAGTAGCTTTGTGAGGCTGCCACTCAGTAGTTTCAAAATATTGCCACACACTAGCTTTGTGAGGCTGCCACTCAGTAGTTTCAAAATATTGCCACACACTAGCTTTGTGAGGCTGCCACCTCAATAGTTTCAAAATATTGCCACACACTAGCTTTGTGAGGCTGCCACTCAGTAGTTTCAAAATATTGCCACACACTAGCTTTGTGAGGCTGCCACCTCAATAGTTTCAAAATATTGCCACACACTAGCTTTGTGAGGCTGCCACTCAGTAGTTTCAAAATATTGCCACACACTAGCTTTGTGAGGCTGCCACCTCAATAGTTTCAAAATATTGCCACACACTAGCTTTGTGAGGCTGCCACTCAATAGTTTCAAAATATTGCCACACACTAGCTTTGTGAGGCTGCCACTCAGTAGTTTCAAAATATTGCCACACACTAGCTTTGTGAGGCTGCCACTCAGTAGTTTCAAAATATTGCCACACACTAGCTTTGTGAGGCTGCCACTCAGTAGTTTCAAAATATTGCCACACACTAGCTTTGTGAGGCTGCCACTCAGTAGTTTCAAAATATTGCCACTCAGTAGCTTTGTGAGGCTGCCACTCAGTAGTTTCAAAATATTGCCACACACTAGCTTTGTGAGGCTGCCACTCAGTAGTTTCAAAATATTGCCACACACTAGCTTTGTGAGGCTGCCACTCAATAGTTTCAAAATATTGCCACACACTAGCTTTGTGAGGCTGCCACTCAGTAGTTTCAAAATATTGCCACACACTAGCTTTGTGAGGCTGCCACTCAGTAGTTTCAAAATATTGCCACACACTAGCTTTGTGAGGCTGCCACCTCAATAGTTTCAAAATATTGCCACACACTAGCTTTGTGAGGCTGCCACTCAGTAGTTTCAAAATATTGCCACACACTAGCTTTGTGAGGCTGCCACCTCAATAGTTTCAAAATATTGCCACACACTAGCTTTGTGAGGCTGCCACTCAGTAGTTTCAAAATATTGCCACACACTAGCTTTGTGAGGCTGCCACCTCAATAGTTTCAAAATATTGCCACACACTAGCTTTGTGAGGCTGCCACCTCAATAGTTTCAAAATATTGCCACACACTAGCTTTGTGAGGCTGCCACTCAGTAGTTTCAAAATATTGCCACTCAGTAGTTTCAAAATATTGCCACACACTAGCTTTGTGAGGCTGCCACTCAGTAGTTTCAAAATATTGCCACTCAGTAGCTTTGTGAGGCTGCCACTCAGTAGTTTCAAAATATTGCCACACACTAGCTTTGTGAGGCTGCCACCTCAATAGTTTCAAAATATTGCCACACACTAGCTTTGTGAGGCTGCCACTCAGTAGTTTCAAAATATTGCCACACACTAGCTTTGTGAGGCTGCCACTCAGTAGTTTCAAAATATTGCCACTCAGTAGCTTTGTGAGGCTGCCACTCAGTAGTTTCAAAATATTGCCACACACTAGCTTTGTGAGGCTGCCACTCAGTAGTTTCAAAATATTGCCACACACTAGCTTTGTGAGGCTGCCACCTCAATAGTTTCAAAATATTGCCACACACTAGCTTTGTGAGGCTGCCACTCAGTAGTTTCAAAATATTGCCACACACTAGCTTTGTGAGGCTGCCACCTCAATAGTTTCAAAATATTGCCACACACTAGCTTTGTGAGGCTGCCACTCAGTAGTTTCAAAATATTGCCACACACTAGCTTTGTGAGGCTGCCACCTCAATAGTTTCAAAATATTGCCACACACTAGCTTTGTGAGGCTGCCACTCAATAGTTTCAAAATATTGCCACACACTAGCTTTGTGAGGCTGCCACTCAGTAGTTTCAAAATATTGCCACACACTAGCTTTGTGAGGCTGCCACTCAGTAGTTTCAAAATATTGCCACACACTAGCTTTGTGAGGCTGCCACTCAGTAGTTTCAAAATATTGCCACACACTAGCTTTGTGAGGCTGCCACTCAGTAGTTTCAAAATATTGCCACTCAGTAGCTTTGTGAGGCTGCCACTCAGTAGTTTCAAAATATTGCCACACACTAGCTTTGTGAGGCTGCCACTCAGTAGTTTCAAAATATTGCCACACACTAGCTTTGTGAGGCTGCCACTCAATAGTTTCAAAATATTGCCACACACTAGCTTTGTGAGGCTGCCACTCAGTAGTTTCAAAATATTGCCACACACTAGCTTTGTGAGGCTGCCACTCAGTAGTTTCAAAATATTGCCACTCAGTAGCTTTGTGAGGCTGCCACTCAGTAGTTTCAAAATATTGCCACACACTAGCTTTGTGAGGCTGCCACTCAGTAGTTTCAAAATATTGCCACACACTAGCTTTGTGAGGCTGCCACTCAGTAGTTTCAAAATATTGCCACACACTAGCTTTGTGAGGCTGCCACCTCAATAGTTTCAAAATATTGCCACACACTAGCTTTGTGAGGCTGCCACTCAATAGTTTCAAAATATTGCCACACACTAGCTTTGTGAGGCTGCCACCTCAATAGTTTCAAAATATTGCCACACACTAGCTTTGTGAGGCTGCCACTCAATAGTTTCAAAATATTGCCACACACTAGCTTTGTGAGGCTGCCACTCAGTAGTTTCAAAATATTGCCACACACTAGCTTTGTGAGGCTGCCACTCAGTAGTTTCAAAATATTGCCACACACTAGCTTTGTGAGGCTGCCACTCAGTAGTTTCAAAATATTGCCACACACTAGCTTTGTGAGGCTGCCACTCAGTAGTTTCAAAATATTGCCACACACTAGCTTTGTGAGGCTGCCACCTCAATAGTTTCAAAATATTGCCACACACTAGCTTTGTGAGGCTGCCACTCAGTAGTTTCAAAATATTGCCACACACTAGCTTTGTGAGGCTGCCACTCAATAGTTTCAAAATATTGCCACACACTAGCTTTGTGAGGCTGCCACTCAGTAGTTTCAAAATATTGCCACACACTAGCTTTGTGAGGCTGCCACCTCAATAGTTTCAAAATATTGCCACACACTAGCTTTGTGAGGCTGCCACTCAGTAGTTTCAAAATATTGCCACACACTAGCTTTGTGAGGCTGCCACTCAGTAGTTTCAAAATATTGCCACACACTAGCTTTGTGAGGCTGCCACTCAGTAGTTTCAAAATATTGCCACTCAGTAGCTATGAGATGTTGCCATACAATAGCTATGAGATATTGCTCTGAAATGTTAAAATGTTACCACTCAATTGCTATGAAATATTGCTACACAGTTGCTATAAAATGTCACTCAGTCACTACAGAATGTTGCCACTCAGTAGCTTCAAAATATTACTACGAAATGTTGCTCAGTAACTATGAAATATTAATCCTCAGTAGCTATAAGTTCAAGTTGGGGAAAATTCAAAGGAATGTTGGTTTCAACCCAAATCCTCTACAAGAAACTGAAAATGTTTCTTTATATAAAATTTAAAATTGAAATAGAGAAGGGGATAACATTACCTCTTTATTGTTGATAGTCTTGAGGGAAAAATGAGCAAGTCGAAACAATAAGTAATATCTCCACAGAGAGAACTTGGTAACAGGGTTTACTTCATCAATAACAATATGGTCGAGTCTTCGTACTGTTGCTAAGGCATTCAGTTGTACCAGACTGTGGATATTGCATGAATTCAATACTAAACACTGTGATAGGAAATTGAAAATTGGTTCTGAGAGTTAGCAATGAAAGTTCAATACTAAATACTGTGATAGGAAATTGAAAGTTCAATACTAAACACTGAGAAGTATTAGTGGAGGGAGGAGACTAAATATTAAATTCTTTATTATTTTTATGTAATTTTATCCTAGAAATATATTTGAATATTTTGAAATAAAATGTCCCATTTATTAGCCTCTCCTTTAAAAAAAAATACAATTAATAAATAAATAAATATGAAAAACATTAAAGCAAAATAACTTACCATAAGAGCAGGAAATCTAGATCTGAGTTTGTGTAAATGTTTAACAATCTCATCAAAGTCAATGAAACTGAAGAGAATTGTTGTGACACTTCCAGCAGCCTGGATACCCCAAGTCCTGTCAAGAGCTTCCAGAGAACCATGTCCATACATGGCTAAAGAATTATCTTCAAGTTCAGCAAGGTTGTTTAAATCACACACACCGTTTTCAATAATACTGGGCGATCTGAGGTAAATAAAATAAAATAATAGTGAGAGATGGGGAGGGCAAGAGAGATGGAGGTGATGACAGTGGGAGTTCATTATATGATTGGCTAATTATTCCTGATAGTGTTTATAATATTGCTTGCTGTTCTCCATTCTTGCTATGCCAAGTAAACAAGCTTTCTATAATTCATTATTAATTATTAATTATTATTTTGGTGAATTGGCAGTATCGGTAGAGGGTCGGACGCCATGCTTTGATGCATAGAGTTACGGCCCTTGCCATTCTGAGTTCAAATCCCGCCGAGGTTAACTTTGCCTTTCATCCTTACGGGGTCGATAAAATAAAATACCAGTTATACACTGGGTAATTGCTGGCCTTGTGCCAAAAGTAGAAACCATTATTAATTATTATTTCATTATTATTAATTAGAGGTTAACTTTGCCTTTCATCCTTACGGGGTCGATAAAATAAAGTACCAGTAATACACTGGGTATTTGCTGGCCTTGTGCCAAAAGTAGAAACAATTATTAATTATGAACTATATACAATTGTTATGAATAATTATATAAATTCCTTTAATATTCCTTCTATATGTCATAGACAAAATGACTTTCAGATTTACAGGGTGAAATGGAGTGGAAGGTTTTAAAAAATGAAGGCAGAATGAAATTCATACTTTTCTCAAAAGCATTTTTCATGTATGTGAAGTGAAACAATTTACAGCATGGACACTTTTCAAACACTGCAAGGTATTTTGTGCTGTGCTGTAATGATTGTCAGTCAATGTCTACACACTGTGTCTATCTATACAGTTAATATTTACTGTATATACCTAGACAATCAACATTTACACACTGTCTATCTATACAATCAATATTTACTGTATATACCTAGACAATCAACATTTACACACTGTCTATCTATACAATCAATATTTACTGTATATACCTAGACAATCAACATCTATACAGTTAATATTTACTGTATATACCTAGACAATCAACATTTACACACTGTCTATCTATACAATCAATATTTACTGTATATACCTAGACAATCAACATCTATACAGTTAATATTTACTGTATATACCTAGACAATCAACATTTACACACTGTCTATCTATACAATCAATATTTACTGTATATACCTAGACAATCAACATCTATACAATCAATATTTACTGTATATACCTAGACAATCAACATCTACACACTGTCTATCTATACAATCAATATTTACTGTATATACCTAGACAATCAACATCTACACACTGTCTATCTATACAGTCAATATTTACTGTATATACCTAGACAATCAACATCTACACACTGTCTATCTATACAGTCAATATTTACTGTATATACCTAGACAATCAACATCTACACACTGTCTATCTATACAATCAATATTTACTGTATATACCTAGACAATCAACATCTATACAATCAATATTTACTGTATATACCTAGACAATCAACATCTACACACTGTCTATCTATACAGTCAATATTTACTGTATATACCTAGACAATCAACATCTACACACTGTCTATCTATACAGTCAATATTTACTGTATATACCTAGACAATCAACATCTACACACTGTCTATCTATACATTTAACATCTAAACAATCAGCATCTGCACTCTCTCTCTCTCTCTCTCATATGTATATATAAGTTGTAGTGTGCGGGAGAGAAGACTGTGATGGTGTGGACATATGATGCGCATGGAGGATGACCGTTGGGTAAAGAAGTGCCAAGAAATCCCAGTAGAAGGAAGATGCAGTAGAGGTAGACCACGAAAAACATGGGCGGAGGTGGTGAGAGCAGACCTCAGATCGCTGAAGCCCATAGAGAAGATGACGAAGGACCATGACAAGTGGAGAGATGCTGTGCTGAATAGGACTCATCCCACTCTTGCAAGCAGGGAAAAGCAGACGTAAAATGATGATGATGATATATATATATATATATATATATATATATAAACAAAGAGAGTGTGGTAAAATACCAGGAGGACCATAATGCACCAAAGTACTCAATACTTAGGGTAGTAGAGTAGGTAATAGAAAAGAGTCAGCAACTGACTCTTTTCCTATATATATATATTCCGAGGGCGGTGGATTGGCAGTATCGGTGGAGTGTCGGATGCCATGCTTTCTAGCATAGTTACGTCCCTTTACGATCTGAGTTCAAATCCCGCCGAGGTTGACTTTGCCTTTCATCCTTACGGGGTCGATAAAATAAAGTACCAGTAATGCACTGGGTAATTGCTGGCTTTGTGCCTAAAGTAGAAACAATTATATATATATATTCCGTTTTCACCCTGCCAGTCTCCTCAATCTTTATTTCTTCTTTAATTTCATAGATATATATATCCCATCAACATCTACACAATGCCTTGCTATACCATCAACATCTACACCACCATATATATCTATGCAGTCAACATCCATACACTGTATCTCTCTATCTAGTTAGTAAATACACTGCCTCTCTATGTAGTTATCAATCAGTTACACCAAACATTTAAGACGAAAGTATTTATCTACCTAAAAATGAATGTCTGTTTAGTTGACTTCAACTGTTCACCATGTATCTTTGTAGCAGTGTTCTTTGTTACTTCATTTTCCTGTTGTTCATCACTCAGATTAGGTGTACTAGGTAGATCTGTTGCTGTACTAGCTACATCTGTTGTTGTGCTAGCTACATCTGTTGTTATACTTGGTACATCTATTGCTACGCTCGGTTCATCTGTTGGTAAACTCTGGCTACTTCCAGGACGTTTCAGCGATTTATCAAGTCTGAAAAAGATTTAGACAGATTTTAGTTATAATGTAAATCTTTAATCCATCAATAATTTGGCAGTAGCTAATATTTATAATACTGAAAACACTATACCTCTATGATGAGATCTAATAAAACTGAAAGATAATCATATTTGTCACCATACATGCTAAGGTTCAGATCAGAGTCACTTACCCACAATAGCCCATCCTTCAATTTTTAAATGTATTTAGATTTATTACAGTTAATGTTTCTCTCCTCCCCCTCCTCCTCATTTTTCCTCTTCTCCTTTAGTTCCTGTGGCTCCCTATGGAGCATTGGGTGATAAGAGATCTCCTCCATCTCACAAGATTACAAGCCTTGTCAGAAGCCTGCTCCCTGTTTCATATCTACCAGGTCTTCCTCCTCAAACAGGTCTCAACGGGTTTGCTCTGTTTTCTACGCCCTCATTCTGGCTTTCATCCAAGGAAAGCCTTCACTGGGCCTGTATAGCAGCACTTGGCCAACCTATTCTAAACCAAATACACATAGTTATCATCATCATCATCGTTTAACATCCATTCTCCATGCTAGCATGGGTTAGACAAGCTGCCCCGTTGTGAGACAAGCCAGGTCAGAGAATCATGTTTTGCTTACACAGAACTGATTTGGGCTTAGTTTCTACGGCTGGATGCCCTTCCTAACGCCAATCACATTTACAGTGTGTACTGGGTGCTTTTTGTCGTGACACCTACACAACCACTTGACAGTGTGGACTGTGCGCTTTTTGTTGGGACACCTACACGACCACTTTACAGTGTCGACTGGGTGCTTTTTGTCGTGACACCTACACAACCACTTTACAGTGTGGACTGTGCGCTTTTTGTTGGGACACCTACACGACCACTTTTCAGTGTGGACTGTGCACTTTTTATTGTGACACCTACATGACCACTTTTCAGTGTGGGCTGGGTGCTTTTTGTTGTGACACCTACACGACCACTTTTCAGTGTGGACTGTGCGCTTTTTGTTGTGACACCTACACAACCACTTTTCAGTGTGGACTGTGCGCTTTTTGTTGTGACACCTACACGACCACTTTTCAGTGTGGACTGTGCGCTTTTTGTCGTGACACCTACACAACCACTTTACAGTGTGGGCTGGGTGCTTTTTATCGTGACTCCTACACAACCACTTTACAGTGTGGGCTGGGTGCTTTTTATCGTGACTCCTACACAACCACTTTACAGTGTGGACTGGGTGCTTTTTATTGTGACTCCTACACAACCACTTTACAGTGTGGGCTGGGTGCTTTTTATCGTGACTCCTACACAACCACTTTACAGTGTGGACTGGGTGCTTTTTATCGTGACTCCTACACAACCACTTTACAGTGTGGACTGGGTGCTTTTTATCGTGACTCCTACACAACCACTTTACAGTGTGGACTGGGTGCTTTTTATCGTGATTCCTACACAACCACTTTACAGTATACTGAACTGATGGCACTAACAGGAATACAGTGTCTGTATTCTAAACCAGATACACACACATAATTACAGAAAACACTCCCACCCTTGCAAGCAGGGAAAAGCGGACGTAAAATGATGATGATAATGATGATGATATATAAAGAAACATACTTTCCTGATATATGGAAAAAATCCTCAAATGTTGTCGTGTCTTTATTTTGTGTGACCCCAATATCATTCTGTCGTCTGTTATTCATGTAAGGGGAAACATGCTGAGCATACAACTCCGGCATTTTACCAATTTTTCCCACATGGGATATCAAAGTTCCTTGTATCACATCCCACTGTTTCTTTGCATTGCTAATGGCAACCCGACGCTTTTCCTGTAAATGGAATGGAATATACATGGAGGAAATAAGATTAAGACATCTGAGTTTTATGATTTGTGCTATCACTACCACCACCATCTCCACCACACACCACAGCCTCCCACCTCTACCTCATACCACCACTACACATCACATACCACTACCACTTACCCCAACCTAAAACTCACATCAACATCCACTACCTCCCAACAACACCTCCAATCACAATCACCACCTCAACCTCCCTCTACAACCACCACCTCCACCTCACACCCACCTCCTACCGACGCCCTCCCCCCATCACCACTATCACCACCTCCACGACACACCACGGCCTCCCTCTACCTCATACCACCACCACCTCAACCAACACCCAGTACCTCCCAACAACACCTCCACCTTCCACCACAACAACCATCTCCCACCACAAACACCACCTACACCTCAACCATCCACCAAAACTATTGCCAACACCTCTCACCTCTACCCACCTTCAATGCTGTTATCTTCCTCAACTCTCTCTTCTTTTCTTCCTCTTTACGTGCAGCAACCAACGCCATTCGTCTCTCATCTTCCTGGTAAAAGACAATAACAACATCAACAACAACACAACAACACCTTTTAACTAATTTCAATATTGAGTATTTTAGGGATAGTTTCAAGGAAGGCAGAGTACCCATTTTAAGAGTCTCCCTTTTTTTCCCCTCAAACTGTAAATAAAAATATATTAAATATATATGTGTATATCCAGCTTAGTTTATCACCAACCCACAACTGGCCAAGTGTAATAAATAGTATTAACTATCCAGTCAACTTACCTAACAAAAGGCCTACATATATCAGCCCTGGAGACCACAAATATACTTAAGATGGCCCTATTCCTATCTATTTCTGATGCTATATTCTCCAGTTTTGTATATATCTCAGACATGTAGAATTAACTATACAGTCAGCCTACATAACAAATGGCCAACATATATCAGTTCTGGGGACTGCAAATATATATAAGGTGGCCCTATTGCTATCTATTTCTAACAGTATATTCTCCAGTCTCAGATATGTAGAATTACCTATCCAATCAACCTTCATACCAAATGGCCTACATTTATCAGCTCTGGGGACTCCAAATCTATTTAAGATGGCCCCATTCTTATCTATTTTGGATAGTATATTCTACACTCCTGACATGACCAAAACCAAAAGGAAAGTGGTGGAGGTCAACCAGGGAGGGGTTCCTCCAACTGAAGTGAAATAGCCTTGTATTGGATTGGATAGGATCCAGTTTAGAATAGATTCACCATATCCCTGCATGCTGTCAGAAGCAACTAAAAGTGTTTGTGTCAGGAAGGGCACCCAGCTGTAAAACATTGCCTCAGAAAGTTCCGTCCAGCCCATGCCAGCATGGAAAAGTCAACATAATGATGACTATAGGTGCAAGTATAGCTGAGTGGTTAAGGTGTTTGTTTCACAACAACATGGTTTGGGGATCAGTTCCACTGTGTGGCACCTTGAGCAAGAGTCATCTACTATTGTTACAGGTTGACCAATACTCTGAGAGTGAAATTTGTTAGATGGAAACTATGCAGAAGTCCATTGTGTGTGTGTGTGTGTCTCCGAGTGTCTGCTTTGTTTATGTCTCATAACTTAACCAATTGTATCCGTCCAGAATTCTCTCACCTCTTTCTGTTCAAACTGGCCGTAACCAGCCACTCATACTGATGTTAAGGTATTGTTCTCAAAATAGATAATATCAAAATTTCATAGATTTGCTATTATGTGAGATAATTATGTGAAATAAAGCCTTTACCACAAAAATACAATAGTAAATATAGAGTAATGTAAATACTAAAGGGTTAACGGTTTCACAAAAATGAGATCAATATAATGTAGCAGGTTTGAAAAAAGAAAAGAACATAATTTAACTACTTACAGAGACTCTGCGCATGTCAAGTAGCCTAAGTTGCTGCATGTTGTGTAAGACATTTTGTCGATAGCTGTGTTCAATGGCAATGGGATTCCCATCAAGAGAAACCTCCGATAAAGAACTGGATTCTGATAAACAGTTAATGACACTGAAACTAAACAGAAATAGACTGACTACACATCACTGTGTTTGGAGAAATGTGTAACACATAAAAATAGACTGACTACACATCACTGTGTTTGGAGAAATGTGTAACACATATAGACATAGCATGCTAGCGTGGAAAATGGACATTTAAACAATGATGATGATGATGATGATGATTGACTACACATTACTGTGTTTTGAGAAATGTGTAAAACATATAGTAATAGATTGACTACACATTACTGTTATCAGGAGGTGCGTGGCCTAGTGGTAAGGGTGTTGCACTTATGATCATAATGTCATAGGTTTGATTTCTGGGCTGGGTTGCATGTTATGTTCTTGAGCAAAACACTTCATTTCATGTTACTCCAGTATACTCAGCTGAAAACGAGTACCAGCAATAGCTGGGGTTTCAACCCTGTGATGGACTGGTGTCCTGTCCTTGTACTCTCAATCACTTCACACCAAAAAACCAGGATAAGCACCGGCTTAACGCGCCTTCTGGTTTATGACAGACTTTAAACTAGATTTAGACACATCACTGTGTTTTGAGAAATGTGTAACACAGAGAAATAGACTGATTATATCATCATCATCATATATATATAATCATTTTTACATCCACTGTTCTATGTTTGCATAGGTTGGATAGTTCCTTGTCAGTACACCATTTCTCCACTTGTTGCATTCCTTTGTCATCACTTCTGTGATATATATATATATATATGTGTGTGTGTGTGTGTGTGTGTGTGTGTGTGTGTGTGTGTGTGTGTGTACACGTGTATATATATATAATAAAAAAAAAGGAACGATCGACTTTCATCAAATCGGACCGAGGAAACAATGTTTCCATTGGTCTTTCCAATTGCTAATACTATCTATCGGTCGCAAATCCAGGTAGAAGGAGCAACGTGAAATAAAGTGTCTTGCACAAGGACATAACGCACTGCCCGGTCCGGGAATCGAACTCACAACATCACGATTGCAAATCCAATTCTCTAACCCCTCAGCCACATGCCTTCACTATATATGTATATAATTAAAGGTGGATTCCTGTGGGAATTGGGAAAAAACCCAGTTAAACTTGTACTCAATACGTTGGTAGAGTATAGACATCTTTATTTTATATAGAAAGAAAGAAAGATATATTTTGTAAATTATTAATCCATACATTCTGGGTTACTTAAAAACAAGGAAGAAATATAACAAAATGTTATATTTATATATTATATATATGTTAATTTACCTGCAAATGTCATTGAAACTGAGAAAGAGGCGTTGTAGAGAAGGGAGACAATCGATCTCAGACTAGAAAAGAAACAGAAATGACATTTGTTAGAGTACTGAATAAGAAGACTGAATTCTGAGTTCTTGTGTGGTAGCTGATATCTGGCGGCCATTTGTTAGGTAGGTTGGCTGGGTAGTTATACATATCTGAGACAGATACACATCAGAAATAGATAGGAATAGGGAATATACCATCAGAAATAGATAGGAATAGGGTCATCTTAAATATATTAGAGGTCTCCAGAGCTGATATATGTTGGCCATAGTTAATTCTACATCTCTGAGACAGATACACAACTGAAGACTATAGCATCAGAAATAGATAGGAGTAGGGCCATCATCATCATCATTTTACGTCCACCTTTCCCTGTTTGCAAGGGTGGGATGGGTCCTCTTCAACACAGCATCTCTCCATTCATCACGGTCCTCTGTATTCTCCTTTGTGAGCTTCAGCGATCTGAAGTCAGCTCTCACCCTCTCTGTCCATATTTTCTGTGGTCTTCCTTCCACTGAGATTACTTAAGTATATTTAGGGTCCTCAAGCAAAGTAATGTAATGAGGTCTCTAATTCTCTAGCCCTCAACACAACAATAATAATATGAACCTTAATTTCTATATTTTATATTGAATATTAAAGACCCTGAAATCATGAGATCCCCTACAACTGTCCCGTGTGCCCATGCATTATGACGATTCTGGATAGGAAATCTTCTGGGAAATATTTCCTAAGATTCCAATATTTCTATGGCTATTGAAACCTCTGTCAATTTGATTAAACAACAACAGCAACAACAATAACTTATTTTAAAATATCTCTTACAACACTTTGTATACGATTGCGTCTGAGGTTGAGTTCTATTAAGGAATCCATACCACTCAGGTTATCAACATGTTTTAGTAGATTCCCAGCCAAATTCAAGACTCGCAATTCTGTCAAATGGTTCAGGTTTCTAATTTCAGAAATCTGGGGAAAGAAAAAATATTAAAATAAAAAAAAAACAACAATATATATATTGCTAACAGGGAAAGTGGACAGCGAAGAAGATGATATATAAAAATATAAATATATATAATATAAATAATAATAACAGTGCTGTTATTATTGGGTATAAACTTTACCACAGGGTTTAACCCTTTAGCATTTAAACTGGCCATATCTGGCCAGAATTCTCTCACCTCTTACTGTTCAAACTGGCCGTAACTGGTGTTAGGGTATTATTCTCAAAATAAATAATAACAAAATCTCATAGATTCGATATTACATGAGATAATTATGTGAGATAAAGCCATTACCACTAAAATACGATAGTAAATATATTGTAATGTAAATGTTAAAGGGTTAAAGCTTGAAGCAATGAGATTCACGCAGAGCTGATATATAAAGCTGATATATTAAGAAGCACCAAAGAATCAATATATATATATATATATATATATATCAAGTAGTTAAGACGGGGTTATTTCACCATAATCGTTTTATTGCATAATCCTGTCTTAACTACTCTTATTTAATAAATAAATATTCTGTAACTCTTAATCACCAATTCTTAGCTGGGATAAACTACTGACATTAAGTGATTGGAATCATTTGGACTGGCTTATCTTCAAGAAATTACAATGTAACAACTTATTTCTGCAACTATATAACTATATATATATCAGATATGGTGTGGTAAAAAAACCAGGTGGACCATAAACCCACCAGAGTACTCGATACTTGGGGTTGTAGAGTGGACTAATATGAAAAGATTCAGGAACCCGACGGCTGAGCTCCAGTCATTTCAACAGCTAGGTCTGAACTAAAGCACCAGTCTGTCGGGGTCCTGAATCTTTTCATATATAACTATATATATATATTTCGTTTCTGAATTTGTTTAGCAAGATTCTTTATCTGAAAACGTGTGTTGAAACCAATATTGTTATACTTTGGGAGGGTCATGTTGCCAATAAGAAACACACGCACCAGTTGCTTTCACTTCAATTTATTATAATAAATTTATAAATTTCCGGTTGGTTGGTTCCACAACCAGATGATTGTTTATATATTGTCAAAGTTCTTTCGTCACACATTCTGTGACCTCTTCAGAGTCTGGGGATTCTTTTCTTTGTTTTTGTGCCTCTCTTTTGTTCTGTCCTACGCCATCTTGTTTTTGTGTGTGTTGTGTGCTTAGTTTGCGCATGTGTTACATCCGGGTGTCTGTGTGTGTTTATATTTGTTTATTTATTTGTTGACAATATATAAACAATCATCTGGTTGTGGAACCAACCAACCAACCAGAAATTTATAAATTTATTATAATAAATTGAAGTTAAAGCAACTGGTGCATGTGTTTCTTATTGGCAACATGACCCTCCCAAAGTATATCAATATATATATATATATTGTCTTTTGTCCATTTGTGCACTAAAGCCAGTCATATCAGCCTTAAAGTAACAAAACAAAGTATCTCTAGTGATCAACTGATGAGTTGGAACTGTCTGTGTTTCATTTGTTTTTCAATTATCTTTGCCCATATATTTTTTATTCATTTTATATATATATATATATATATATATATATATATATATATATATATACACACACACACACACACACAGGGACACATATGAAACCAAAAGTCAGTATATATATATGGTTGTACACATATACATGCATATATGTATATATATATGGTTGTTCACATATACATGCATATATGTATATATATATATATATGGTTGTTCACATATACATGCATATATGTATATATATATATATGGTTGTACACATATACATGCATATATGTATATATATATATATATATATGGTTGTACACATATACATGCATATATGTATATATATATATATATATATGGTTGTACACATATACATGCATATATGTATATATATATATATATATATATATATATATATATATATATATATATATATATATATATAAAAATATATTTATATATATATATTTATAGAGAGAGAGAGAGTGGGGTGAAGAAGGACAGCCCATCAAAGATTGCTATGAAGAAAAGACAATATCTAAGAAGTAACATATCTTTTAGAGAGAGAGGGAGACGTGATTTAGTTTTTACCTGGTTGTTATGTAAATCTAGAACATCAAGTTTTGGTAAACAATCAAGGTTTTGTATCTTTTTAATTCTAAAACGGAAAGAAATAATAAAATGTCAATGCAACAGATTCATGGTATATTCCAGTAAAATGTAGATAGTTATCTTAAATTGTTTGTTTTAGCTTAACCTTTTTATGACCGCATTTCTAATGAAATACACTCTATTTTATAATCATCATCATCATCGTTTAACGTCTATCTTCCACGCTAACATGAGTTTAGACGAGAATTGTCCCATGTGAGGCAAGATTGGTCTTGCTCGTATAGGACTGTCTGGCGGGTTTTCTACAGCTGGATGCCCTTCCTAACACCAACCACATTTACAGTGTGGTCAGGGTGGTTTTTACCATGTTACCTACACGGCCAGATTACAGCGTGGACTGTGTGTTTTTTTTGTTGTGACACCTACACAACCTCATTTATTTAGGACCGGATGTTGTGGTACCAACATAACTTTACAGAAAAAGGGTGGTGTAGATGGGGGTGGGGTAGGAGTAGTAGGAGGGGAGGGGGGTATTTTTGGTTAGGAGGTGCCTACTGACTGTAGGTTTCGCTTTGTACTTAGGCAAAGCGGGTCTTCTGTGTTACTGTGTAGCGCCAAAGATCTCGGTCCAGTGACATTGTCTTGGAGAGGTTTAAGTATGTAAGGTCAGAATTTATCAAATCGTCCCAGGTTTTTCTGGGTCTGCCTACTCTGTAACTACATTCTATTTTTATCGCCCTGCACTTTTTATACAGAATAAATAATGCTTTCTTATTCGGATACAAAGCCAACAATTTTGGGGGAGGGGAAAAGTCTGGTACTTTAATTTATCGACCCCATAAGGATGAAAGGCAAAGCTAACCACGGTGGGATTTGAACTCAGAACATAAAGGGCCATCATTTTATGTTGCAAAGCATGGTGTCTGACGCTCTACCGATACTGCCAATCCACTGCCCTTGAATAATAATGAAAATTGTGTACAGTGCTCAGGTGCACTACAACTCATCAAAGGTGTATGTATAGTAGATAGAATAATGTACAAATGTCAGACAAGTGAACAGTGTATGAGTCATGATATACACACAGATACATGCATGCATGTGTATGGAGGGGGAATATCAGATGTAGTGTTGGCGAATTTCAGGAAATTTAATTAATTAAAGAAGAATTTTGAGGGATTTACTAAAATTATTAATTATTTCATTACTAAGATAGTAATTTAATGTAAGGTTCTTATATAAAATTATGTTGGAAGCTTTTAATTTAAATTGGAAACATTTAAAATGGGTGGTTTTGTTACATAGAACCAGAGCTGGTTTTGGCTGATCTGGTTACTAAAGAGTTAAATGTTCTACTATGGATGTGAGTTGATGGTTCAAAATGTTAGACTGTATCTGTGTGTCTCAGTCTATTTATGTATGTGTGCATATCTATATATAAATGAAACTCCATCGTTTCTCTTAATATATACTCTGCTTCTGCATTGAGTGCTCATATTGATTCCACCAATTCACTGAATCATATACACTATATATATGTGTGTGTGTGTGTAAGTCCCTATCTCCATAGTATATATGCTTTCAAGTGTGTGTGTGTGTGTGTTTTCCATACATATTGTATCAACACCCCCACTTCAGTCTGTATCACTAACCCCTACTCTTCCCCATACAGTCCATCTCCATCATTACCACCACCACCCCCATTAAAAATATTATTATCACGGGATCACTACAACTTTTATCACGCACACCACCCCCACCATTGCCACCACAACCTCTATCACATACACCACCACCACCACTACAACCTCTGTCACACACACCACCCTCATTACAGCCACCACTGCAACCTTTGTCACATACATCACCACCATCACATCCACCACTACTACTACCACAACTATCACCTCTATCACATGCATGACCTCTGCCACCACCACTACATCCTCCGTCACATATACCACCACACCATCACAACCATTACTGCAACCTTTATCACATACACCACCACCATCACAGCAACCACTACCATCACAGCCACCACTGTAAACTTTATCACACCACTACCCCCACCACAACCACCTCGATCACATACACCACCACCACCAATACAACCTCAATCATATACACCACCACCACTACCTCTATCAAATACCCCACTACTACCACCACCACTACAACCTCTGTCACATACACCGCCATCACCATCACCACCACCACCACAACCTCTGTCACATACACCACCATCACCACTACCACCACTACCTCTCTCACATACACCGCCATCACCACTACCACCACCACCACTACAACCTCTGTCACATACACCACCATCACCACTACCACCACCACTACAATCTCTCTCACATACACCACCATCACCACTACCACCACTACCACTTCTGTCACATACACCACCATCACCACTACCACCACCACTACAATCTCTCTCACATACACCACCATCACCACTACCACCACCACCACCACTACAACCTCTGTCACATACACCACCATCACCACTACCACCACTACAACCTCTGTCACATACACCACCATCACCACTACCACCACCACCACCACTACAACCTCTGTCACATACACCACCACTACCACTACCACCACCACCACCACTACAACCTCTGTCACATACACCGCCATCACCACTACCACCACCACAACCTCTGTCACATACACCACCACTACCACTACCACCACCACCACCACTACAACCTCTGTCACATACACCGCCATCACCACTACCACCACCACCACTACAACCTCTGTCACATACACCACCACCACCCACAGTTCAGCAAGTTTCTCACCTGTTCTTACCCAGCATCAACACCCGCAGTGATCTCAGGTAATACAGACCATCAATCTCTTCAATCTGGTTGTCATAGAAATCCAGAAAAATTAACTTCTTCAGGTAACTCAGGTTTTCTATCTTCTTTATTAGATTATGTTGATAGTTTAACAACTTCAAAGGTTCCTCTCCTTCTAATACTGGGCACACTGTCAGCCGACGCCTTTAACAGAACAGTGAGAGCGGGTGAGAGAGAGAGACATACATACAGACAGACAGACAGACAGACAGAGATAGGGACAATCTGAGAGGAAGAGGGAGAGGGAAGAGAGAGATACAGACAGACACAGCTAGAGGCAATCTGAGAGAGAAAGAGAGGGGGAGGAAGAGAGAGATACAGAGACAGACACACACACACACAGTCAGCCAACGCCAACAGAACATTGAGTATATATATATCCAGGATGATGTGTGGTTTCCTTGAGCAAGACACTTTATTTCACATTGCTCCAGTTTACTCAGCTGTAGAAATGGGAGGATAGGACTGGGGTCCCTATCATTCCACTGCAAAGTGGTCGTGAAGGTGCCACGGCAAAAAAAGCACCCAGCCCACACTGTAAAGTGGACGTGTAGGCACCACGGAAAAAAAAGCACCCAGCACTCACTGTAAATGAGGTTGGTGTTAGGAAGGGCATCCAGCTGTAGAAATCAAGCCAGAATCAGTTCCCGTCCCACCCTTGCAAGCAGGGAAAAGCGGACGGAAAATGATGATGATGATGATCAACTTTGTCGATAAAAGAAGTACCAGTCCAGTACCGGGGTTGATTCTTCCTCTATAGAAAAAAATCAGCTGTGTACAGACCAGGAGAGGGTTGGGCTCCTCCAGGTTTAAAAGCGCCCTAGACAAGTCGTGTAACAGTGCCTCTATGACTCCTCAAAGAGTTATGGGATCTTATCCTTTTTTATACAAACATCATCATCATCATTTTACGTCCGCTTTTCCCTGCTTGCAAGGGTGGGATGGGTCCTATTCAGCACAGCATTTCTCCACTTGTCACGGTCCTTCATCATCTCCCCCGTGAGCTTCAGCGATCTGAGGTCTGCTCTCACCACCTCCGCCCATGTTTTTCGTGGTTTTCCTCTACTGTGTCTTCCTTCTACTGGCATTTCTTGGCACTTCTTTACCCAGTGGTCACCCTCCATGCACATCATATGTCCATACCATCGCAATCTTCTCTCCCCGCACACTACAACTTATCCGCCTTTATATATATATATATAGAGAGAGAGAGGGAGGGAGAGAGAGAGAGAGAGAGAGAGAGAGAGAGAGAGAGAGAGAGAGAGAGAGAGAGAGAGAGAGAGAGAGAGAGAGAGAGAGAGAGAGAGAGAGAGAGAGAGAGAGAGAGAGAGAGAGAGAGAGAGAGAGAGAGAGAGAGAGAAACACACACATACACACTAACTTGAAACATTTTGGGAGAGATAGAGGGATAGGCAGAAAGACATGCATGCATGCATACACGCATGCACACTCACGCACAAAGACAAATAAAAGAACTGTCAATGTTTCTTACCTGTCAAGGTTCAATCTATCTGGGTTGACAGATTTTTCCTCAGCTGTTCTATACAACACAGGTACCCCTGGTGAGATAGGGTTGTCCATAAATAGAACTCGGTCCCCTTGCAGACGAAAACAACAACAGTTACCAAGACAGTTTCTAACATAGACACACAGCCGGTGATTCGGGGAAGAGATGAACAGTTGATTACATCAGTACACTCTGTAAAGTGGTTGGCGATAGGAAGGGCATACAGCCATAGACACCTTGACAAAGAAAGACTAGGGAGCACCCTTCAGTTGTGTCAAAAACATGACGAACTTCCTAGTGCTAGTGCCACGATAAAATGCAATATCAACACATTATATATCACTAAACTACAGATTTCAGCACATTATATAGCGGTGAATTGGCAGTATGGGTTAGGGTCGGACACCATGTTTTCCAGCATAGTTACGTCCCTTTACGGTCTGAGTTCAAATCCCGTCGAGGTTAACTTTGCTTTTCATCCTTACGGGGTCGATAAAATAAAGTACCAGTAATGTACTGGGTAATTGCTGGCCTTGTGCCAAAAGTAGAAACAATTATACATAACTAGACTACAGATATCAGCACATTATATATAACTAGACTACAGATATCAGCACATTATATATCACTAAACTACAGATATCAGCACATTATATATCACTAAACTACAGATATCAGCACATTATATATCACTAAACTACAGATATCAGCACATTATATATCACTAAACTACAGATATCAGCACATTATATATCACTAAACTACAGATATCAGCACATTATACATAACTAGACTACAGATATCAGCACATTATATATCACTAAACTACAGATATCAGCACATTATATATCACTAAACTACAGATATCACATTATATATCACTAAAAGAGTGGTGGATTGGCAGTATCGGTAGAGAGTCGGACACCATGCTGTGCAGCAAAGAGTTACGGCCCTTTATGATCTGAGTTCAAATCCCGCCGAGGTTAACTTTGCCTTTCATCCTTATGAGGTCGATAAAATAAAGTACCAGTAATACCCTGGGTTAATTGCTGGCCTTGTGCCAAAAGTAGAAACAATTATATATCACTAAAATATAGATATCAGTACATTATATATCACTAAAATACAGATATCAAACACATATATCAAACCTTGTGACAACATTGGGTAGATTTTTTGTAGATTTGATGTTTTGGGAGAGAAAGCTGTGTTTTTGGATCCATGCTGTGGGTATCTGGGATCTTCATCAACTGACGATGGTTCTGGGCTGCTGTGTTCTGATGATAACGTATTGCTTTGGTACAAGTGACGATGGGAACGGGATCGATGGTGAAGTGGCAGTTTTTCTGAAAAAAAATCACACATATCTATATGTAAATACAAACATACATATACATACAAATACATACATAACCTACATGCATGCATACACACATACACACATACATACATACATACATATATATATACATAATTGTTTAGTGGTACAGGGCATATGTGTAATGATTTTTAAAAACTTTTCTATATCCATTCCTTAGACAATCAATAGTAGCAGAGGAGATTTCTAATGTCCTTGGCCCTAGGACTACCTCCCTATTCACCACCATCAACACACGGTGGAATGGCTGCTCCAACGCGTCTTCCTCACTATCCTCTGGGGAAACGCCTTCTCTATTCTGTCCACCAGGGCCACTGGGCGGCCAGTACATGGGCCCCCATTTGCTCATAATAGTGAGAGATGGGGAAAGCAAGAGAGATGAAGGCAGTGAGAATGGGAATTTGATTCCATTATGTTCAGACCTAGGGTATATGTATATATTATTTACCACACCACATATACATAAAACAATTGAAAAGAGGGTAATAGCCTTGAAATATTATGTTGAAATATACTGAGTAAAACATTACTTTGTTTCATTTTGTTTTATTTTTCATCCTTTGCCCTTTATATATTTGTTCTGTATTGTATCAGCTTTCTAAAACTTATCAATTTCCTATATAATGTTGAAGCCTTTGGTGGATTTCATTGATACACCTTCAGGCTACAGGAAACAGATCACTGAATGTTGCTTATTTTTGGAGTCATCAGAAAGCTAAGCAGACATGGGTAACATAATAACAATGACAACTCTATTGACTTTATGGGCAAAACCAACTGGCAAGAGACCCCGAGCAAGATGGTTGGATAACATCCATGAATTTGGTTACACTTTGGGATCAGTTGGAGATGGTTGCTTCTGACAGGACCTGCTGGGGGGAGTGTTTGAGGACTCTGCCCCCACAACCCTCTCGTGAAGAAAAAGAAAAAGAAAAAGAAGAAAAAGAAGAAGAAGAAGAAGAAGAAGAAGAAGAAGAAAAAGAAAAAGAAAAAGAAAAAGAAAAAGAAAAAGAAAAAGAAAAAGAAAAAGAAGAAAACCATATCTAATGTCTCATGGACAGCAAGTTTTCCTGTCCATAGGAAAAGTGTATCATAAATCACTAACACTGTTCTTTGGAGTAAACTAAAAGCAGAGTGTCCATTGTTAATAAAATAACGGTTTCTGATTTAGGCACAAGGCCAACAATATGGGGGTGAGGGGAAAGTTGATTAAATTGACCCCAGTGTATTACTGGTGCTTTATTTTATCGACTCCGTAAGGATGAAAGGCAAAGTTAACCTCGGCGGTGGTTTCTGATTTAGGTACAAGGGCAACAATTTTGGTGGGAGAGGGGAAAGTCGATTAAATTGACCCCAGTGTGTTACTGTTACTTTATTTTATCGACCCTGTAAGGATGAAGGGCAAGGCTAACCTCGGCAGGAATTGAACTCAGAGAACATAACTATATATCGCAAAGAATGTTGTCTGATGCTCTCCCGATACATACTACCAATCTACCACACTACCGCTCAACTAATACTACCAATCTACCACACTACCGCTCAACTAATACTACCAATCTACCACACTACCGCTCAACTAATACTACCAATCTACCACACTACCGCTCAACTAATACTACCAATCTACCACACTACCGCTCAACTAATACTACCAATCTACCACACTACCGCTCAACTAATACTACCAATCTACCACACTACCGCTCAACTAATACTACCAATCTACCACACTACCGCTCAACTAATACTACCAATCTACCACACTACCGCTCAACTAATACTGCCAATCTACCATTAATAAAATAATGACAACTTTATTGATGTTTCAAGTTTAAACCTGCACTGTAGTGACTAGTGAAAGACCATGTCTGGTGATGTGTCTAATTTCCACGCCAAAAGGTAAAATCTTGTAAGTGTATTATTGATAATTAATTCCCCCCCCCCCCCCTCCTCCTCCTGGTAGTACTGAACTAAATAATTAGTGACTAAGTATTATTAAAAATGGATAATCCTGGAAATACAAAGAAGCTAAGTAGAAAGAAAAAAAAATGACCTTTTCTTACCTGCCAGGTGATTATAAGGATAATTACTGGACATCCAGTAGCGTTTCATCATCAGATCAGGAGCTAATTGGGCAGCTTTCAGTACAATAGTCTCTCGTCCTTGGTTATTTGCCCCTGACTTAAAAATGTAAAATGACGACATTTGAAAACTGGGTTGACTGGTGGGACTGGAAAAATGAGGGAATCTTTAGAAGTATTATGGAAAACAAATAGGTACAGAAAGAGGCACAACTAGAGTATGGCAAGCATGGCATGTGCCATGGTGTCACTTGGACTAGGAGTAATTTCTATTAAAGTCAGATAAGCTATTGTCAGGGAGTGAAAAAAGAAACTTCTTCAGATGTATGATCTGTCTTTAATTATCATGGGTGAGAAGCAAAGACCTGCCAACCTCTAAAAACCCAAGCAGGGAATACTATGGAAAAAAGTGCCCCAAAATGGGGAGATTTTACATAATGAAAGCTATACGCATTTTCACAAGAGAAGACATCTCTCACCCACTCCAAAGTGAGTGGGAGATCTCCCTGTTAGATGGGGAGAGTTGACGGGTCTGGAAGCACTATGGTACTAGGCTCATTTAACCATTTATATAAATTATTAGGCCCATGCATGATTGGTATTTGTGAGCTGATTTTAAAGTTATCTGGAAGATGGATGTCAAATGTTTGGGCAGAGGAACAATTTCACTGCTTGCTACAAGTGCTATTTTCCCTAGTTACACCTCTGGGTACATGGATGGATGAGAAGCGAAGCTCACTTTGCAACTACATGGTTTCAAGTATGATCCCCACAGCACAGCACTCTACACAAAATTCTTTGACTATAGCATTAGGTATGTAGAGTAGACTCACCCTACCTATGTAAGTAAGACACACCCTACAGTAATGTAAATGTTAAAGGGTTAATCTTAAGTTAGATAAATAAAAAAAAGATATATTAATTCACACTGTTTTATAGCTGTTTGAACTCTGTTTGGCTGCTTCATCATTTCTACATGTTTGATATATCCCTAATGTCACTACAGGTTGATCAAAGCCGTGTTGAGTGATATTTGGTAGACAGAAACTGTGTGGTAAGCCGTCAAAGGAACTGTACCTGTTCTTGTGTGGTAGATTAATCTAGTGTCAGGCTTAACATCAAAACCTTCCCCTTGTACATCTATAACAGAGTCTAATCTGTTGCATATATTCAGGCCAGTGAAGGAGGCCCTGAAAAGGATCATGGGCTCTGCCTTTATCGTCTCACTATACCATTTAAAATAAAGAACTACCTTATCTAACGTGTCCTTTCTTTTTTTAAACAACATAGTGTGATATTATGGAGATTTGACTGTTTGTAGCAGGTCAGCGATCATGTAGATGTTAAGTATGTCAGGGGTTAACTAACTGGACTACTGACCACAGTCAGATTTTCTATCGTTATATTGTTGTTGTTTAACCCCAGGTTATTCCTAGTCAAGTAAACAGATAATCACTGCTATTCCAATGATGACCATCCCCTCATTTATTATCTAATGTATAGTATAGTAGTGACTATAGTTCTGGTTTTCATCCCAGGTCAGTTCTCATCAAGTAGACTAGAGATCAATACTGTTCCAGCTGTGACCATCCCATCTTTTGTTCAAACAGAATGCATTTGAAGGAGAGAGGGGGAGAATCGACTTTAGTACTGGACTGGTATTTTTTCTATTGACTTCGAAAGGATAAAAGTCAAAGCTGACCTCGACGGGATTTAAACTCAGAGCACACGAAAACGTCATTGAATCAACTTAATGATATGTATTTATTTGTTTATTCAATTTAAACGTCCGTATGGAGCTAGTAAGCCATGACAGACTAGGGGAAGTGTCGAGTACTCCTTACAGTTGGTAATCAAAAAGAGCTGTGAAACAAATAATAAAAAAACTAAAAACTAAAATAAAATAAAAATAAAATAAAATAACAAAAATAAAATTTCAAATATTGAAGATCAATGTGAGGCAGATTATGTCTAAGTAAAGGAAAAAGAAAAGAGGAAACAAGGAAGCTGTAAAACAGCTAAAAGTTTCAATTGTTGAATCTTTTCGTAGCTTCCATGTACTCAAATATTTTGTTTATATTTGGTAGGCCTGTAATCATACATTAAACTTACAATCTTGAGTTTTTTTAAAGATTGGTTTCAGTATGTAAATTATTAGACGATAATGAGTAACAGAGTTATCAGACGATAATGTATGACAGAGTTAGCAGACGATAATGTATGACAGAGTTAGCAGACGATAATGTGTAACAGAGTTATCGGACGATAATGTGTAACAGAGTTATCGGACTTGGAGTCATTGGCAACCGATAATTAAAATAATAGTAACAATAATAACAAACCAACTATACAACTATAACAGTTTCTTTTATTTGCCACAAGGGTAACTAACTTTAAAATTATAATAAAATAAATTCTTTGTAATACGATAAGAATTCTGTTTGACTGACGATCGCTACTTTCCTCAACTATAATTATACATCAAACATATTTAAATTATCTGTCCTTGTTGCATAGTAACATAGAAACAAACTCGGATGCTACCCCACCCCTTTGTCGTCATTTGAACGAAATTCAACTATTTTCAATTGGAAAGTTGTGTGTGTGTGTATGTGTTTTACGGGGGGGTAGGGGGGTGTTATCGATATATATTTGGTAGGAGACGAAGATCGAAGGAATATTTTAGAGGTGGGATAATGTTGTTTAGGTACACAACATTCATTGAAATAGCAGCTGTTATCCCGTTCCAGGTCAGTCCTGATCGAATTTGACACATACTCTGTTCATCTGTATCGATCAACCAATAAATTATTGGTATCTAGTTAATACTGCAAGTGTGAATATCAAAACCGGTAGATTTGTACGTATGTTCATACACACACACACACATATATATATATATATATATGTGTGTGTGTGTGTGTATAATTGTATGAAGAAAAGTCACAAATTTGATACCTCTTGTATTCTGGAGGTATGGTCAAATTTGGGCCGTAAAAGTTTGGGTAGCGCTTTTGCTCCGTGTACAAACAAATAAATTATATATATATATATATACAATGATATTAAATGAATGGAAACTATATTTATAAAACCATATTTATTCTATTATATATATTTCAAGGGTACCAAAATTTTGGTAAGCTATCATCAGATAAAATACGAAGTGTGTTTTATAAATTTTGACATAACCAAGGATAATATACCTTAACGGTTCAAGTTATCCATATATATATATATATATATATATATATATATAGCCAAATGAAAAAGATATATGTATACATAGAGAGAAAGCCATATATGGCACGCGCGTGTATGTATGTGTGTGTATATATATATGAATTGCTTGTAGATGGTTTCTAATCCACTTGATTGATAATTTAATATGACATTCAATAAGATGTGTTCCTTTAAAATATTAAAATTTTTAAGTAGCAAGAATATATATTTTATTAAAATCGTGTATAATGACAACATTAAAAGAAAATAATAACGTACAACCTGTTACACGCAGTCTTATCTGGAAACATACATTGTGTGTGTGTATGTATATATATATAACTAATAAGATGGTAGAGTGTGATTTGAGGGTTATTTGGCTACTATTTCGGTCAATTTTTATAATTCTTAGTGACATTTTTTCCCCTACATTTTAAGGGTAGTTCGTTCGTTGTTGGGTTCGGGTATATTTGTGCATGTGAAAGTTATGTTTTCCCTATAATCTTTTGTTTTGAATCAATATGGTTTTCAAACCCGTCGTAAACTACTCGTTTTCTGTGGTTCCACCATCGAGAAACTTCAAATCCTTGTCCCCAAGACGGGTGAAATAATAATTAAAAAATTAGTACTACTTCTAGCAAATAGAATGACGACGTGGAACATCGGTTCTGTTGGTGGCTTGCATTAAAACATGGTAATTTTATTAAGTGCAATACTTAACTATTATTGTTAAATTATGTTGGTGTTTCACTCTTATCATTGATATCATGTTTAAGAACCGTTTTAACACAAATCTTTTGTGGTCAAACTGAGTATAGACTAGACCTCAATGAAATACTAAGTTACATTAACAATGGAGTTTTAAAAAGGTTATTATAGCTAAAAGTCGAAAATGTATCGAATCTTGTCAGAATCATACGGTGATATTACATACAAGAAATAGCTACAGGTAATGTGTTGTATATATATATGAACTATTGAAGATATATACAATATCAATATCAATATATATACTCACTTCTCTTGAACCAGTTGTCTTGTTTTTCTGTCGATTATACATGGTTGATTACTCGAACATTTATTTATCCAAGAGTTAAACGATGGCTGCATGTATGTGTGTATATAAATATATATATATATATATGTGTGTGTGTGAACCTGAGTAGTTTAACCAGGGCGGTGGTGGGAGTATTGTTGGTCTGGTATTGTTGTTGGTGGTGGTAGCGGTAATAGGAGACATGTTAGTAGATATATGAACATAGTCGTGATGAAGTGTTTTGTCGGTCTTTGAATTGGTGGTGGGAACAGTAGCGTAGCTGGGAGGGGGTAGGGGCACGGTCCTGCCCTGCGAGACACCTTTCTATATGTTATATAAGTTTCAATAGGCCGAATTAAAATAAAATTGATTTTAATATCAAATGTGAGGATCGGGGAGTGATTGCAAACTCAGACTCCATACACTGCACTTTCGCTACTAGAGATTGAAGTGTTCAAGATATAATTGTTTCTACTTTTGGCACAAGGCCAGCAATTACCCCAGTACATTACTTGTGCTTTATTTTATCGACCTCGTAAGGATGAAAGGCAAAGCTAACCTCGGAGGGGTTTGAACGCAGAATGAAAAGGGCCATAACTCTATGACGCAAAGCATGATGTCTGACGCTCGGTGGTGGTAATGTTAATTGTAAAGTGTTGGTGTTGTGGTGATGGTAGTAGTAGAATAGCAACAGTAGTCATAGTTGAAGTAGTAGTAGTAGTAGCAGCAGCAGCAGAAGAGAACAAACCCGATTTTCCTAAAATTTGTGGAACATATTACATGTATATACCTTTTCTGGAAGGAATCTGCTGTGTTCAAACCTGGGTAAGAGGTGGGCTCTGCCGGGTTTTAAAACATGCCATGTATCAATATGGTACCCCTACAACTCTATCAAGAGACATATTAATAAATCATGTTAAAATTTAAAACCTGTCCCATGTCCAGAGGCTCATCAGCCTGGTGTTTATCCTAGTTTCATTAAGTAACTGAGAATATAAGATTTCCCCTGAACAGGATGCCAGTGCATTGCAAGGTTGCTCCAGTCCACTCAGCTGAATGGATTGGAGATATGTGAAATGAAGTGACCATAATAGACCCCCACCATCCAAGAAGACCCATTAATTTTCAAAGTACATCTCATGGATTGAACACTAGTCTATTGTAACTTACCCAGATAGACATAAAATAAAAGTGTTTTGCCTCACAACACAACAAAACTTCTGTAGCAAATACAAAATGAACTCATGTCATTTTATGGCGATACTATATCATAAAAGGAAATATTAGATTGGAAACAAAGCTCCTGCACAACTTTGTATATCGTTATACAATATAAAATAATAAAAGGTTTTTATTGATTTATACAGTAAAAAATAAAGGGTATTTAATAACAAGGCACTGTATAACAAACAGAAAACATAATACCTTTTTTTTTGTGAAAAACAGTTCAGTAAATCCTAAACCAAAGTCTTGTAGAGTAACACAGGACTGTAACCTCTGAAGAAAGTACATCTGAAGTAGAGGTCATTACAGCCTTCATAGTCAGGAGAAAGACAGTATGTATGAGGTAGAAGTCATCACAGCCTTCAGAATTAGGGGAAAAAGAGAACACTTGAGGTAGAGGTCATCACCAGTCTTCATAATCAGAAAGACTACGTATGAGGTAGATGTCATCAGAGCCTTCAGAATCATGAGAAAAAAAAAAGTATATCTGAGGTAGAGATCATCTGGATCTTCAGAATCAGGAGAAAAAGAGTACATTCGATGTATAGGGCATTGTAGTCTTCTTAATTAGAATAAAAAGAGTACATCTGAGGTTTAGGTCACCTGGATCTTCAGAATCACGAGAAAAAGAGTACATTTGAGGTAGAGGTCATCAGAATTAGAAGAAAGAGTACATCTGAGGTAGAGATCATAGTCTTGATTCAGAAGAAAAGAGTACATCTGAGGTAGAATTATCAGGGTCTTTACTTATTTAAATAGATAATGGTGATGTACTAAAAATTTACTTCAATTTTAATTACTACAGTTTAGTATATTTACAAACAAACAATTTAAAAAAAATACAAATACAAAAATAATCTCCGATAAGAATAATTTATTTTATTAGTTGCTGTTGTGAATATTTGGATGGCTCCGATAAGAATAATTTATTTTATTAGTTGCTGTTGTGAATATTTGGATGGCTGTGCTATCTCCATTCCAATGACCAATTGTTAATGTTTGTCTCCTTCTTGACCTTCTTTGGGGTCCTGAGATACACAACCTTTGTACACATCTATTCCATGCCTCCTAGGACAGGTCACAAGCCCATTGCCAGTCTTTTTGGCATTAGATAGAGACTGCAATATATTTTTCTACCTAAGGCCCAAATGTGTCCCTTATCCTGTTGTAAAGGACAATGTGGTATGATTGATTTTATTCAATCTGACCATACTGCAGTTTTTGGGGTCTTATTTGTGATTTAGTGATTTTCTCAACCTGCAAAGACTAGGCTTTCTTAAAGGCGGGCTTTATTCACCTTGTCATAATTACAACGCTGGGTTGTAAGAGTTTTGCTGAGAACTAAGTGTCCCTCATTGTGTAATTTAGATATACCATTGCTGTTTAGTAGTGAACCACACTTTATAATCCAATATATAGGATACAGTGTAACAGTCCCAATGTTACCTTTTTTATATATTGCCTTGTTAGTTTCTGTACATTTAGTTGTGTTGGCATTTACCCAGGGTGGATTGAGCCATCTCCAATATGGTTGATCCCATAGCTTGTAAACAGAGGCCACCCATGCACAGTCAATCAGTTATTGAGGTCTTTGATACTGCAACTACTTTTGTGTGTATTTTTAGGACAGTTAGAGCAGTGTTGTAAATGTGCCTGGGTGTTTCTAAGACTGTAGTAGGAGTTTGTAGCTTCTTCAAACTGATTTATGTATTTCTGCTACAATCTCACAAAAGATCACACACGCAGTGATCTTCCATGAGGTAGTGTCTGCGACCATCAACTATAAGCCAATCAGACTTCATGTTAGGGACTTAAACCATCATCATTTAAACATGTTTCTCTAGGCTGGTGTGAATGTACACTAAGCAGTAAAATTATAAAGTTATGATTTATTCTACTATCCTGATCCATAACCCCTGGAGGAGTCATAGGGGCTCTGTAGTGACATACTGTGTTTCTTGGGTATTTTTAACATGGTGGAGTCTATCCCCACTCCAAGCCCGAATAAAGATGATTTCTTCCAAAGGAGAGAGAGAGTGATAGAGAGGAAGAATCGACCCTACTACTCGATTGGATTGATTTGGTTTTTTCATCGACCTCGATAGGATGAAAGTCAAAGTTGACCTTGATGGGATTTGAACTCAGAGTGCAGAGAGCTGGAACAAATCCCGCAAGCATTCTATCTGATGTTCTAACAACTCTGCCAACTCACTGCCTGTTTATGATTTATAATGTATCATAATTGTGATGGTGGCTTCTGTATCTATGAAACTCATTTATCAAAAGATTAAACATCCCACCATGGGTCAGTTATATCTTCAGTCAGTTGTTGATCATAGATCACATACTATTCCAAGTGTCCAGATTCTGAAAACAAATAGAAAACAGTAAGTTTTAATAAAACACATATACATTTATATAATGGCTGGTGGTATCACACTGTGTGAAATGTATTTAACCCTTTAGCATTTACATTACTCTATAGTTACTCTTCTATTTTCACGGTAAATGCTTTACTTCGCATATTGAATCTATGAGATTTTGATATTATTTATTATGAGAACAATACCTTAACATCAGTATGAGCAGAAAGAGGTGAAAGAATTCTGGCTGGATATGGCCCGTTTAAATGCTAAAGGGTTAAGCAAAAGAAAGTACTCCATACTGTTAGGTAGAGTGATATATTCTTTTATTTTCATTGTGTTGAATTGCACATCAGGAAGTCCTTAGACAGTCCCAGCAACATATCAATTTTTCTATGAGAAGCTGCTGGCTACTTGCCCAACCTTTCTCTTTTTCTGGAAAAATCAACACTGAATCAACTCTCACACCACTTCTAACAGTGTAGTGTAGGAATGGAGAAAGAGAGAGAGTTTTGCGCAGAATAACAACTTCCTATCACCAACACCATTTTCCCCACAAAAAGACAATTTTAATTCATCTTCAGCCTGGGCAGACTACCTTTTGGGGTATCAGAGAGACCTCTAAGATGTCTTGCACATCCATCTAATGCTTAGTGTAGTGTGCCATATAGGCAGACCATCATCTTGTCCGCTGCCAACTCAGTCTCCATTTCAAATCCAAGATTAAGAGAAGAGGCATTCCAAGGAAGATATTTCAAGACAGAAATCTCCAATGTGTTGAAGTAAGAGCCGACTTCCAGGCAAATTTTCCCGATTTCCAAATAGATATGAGATAGAAGTGATTCCGGAACACTTAAAAAAACCTCCTTGTTGAAATCCTCTGAATAAGTACTGGGGTTTTCCACGAAGAAGAACAGGGACTGGTTCAATGAAAGCAATCAGAAGATCCAAGACCTGTTGACTGAGGAGCAATCCATCCATCAGACACATCTTGCTTTTATAAAAAAAAGCATCTTTCTCTCATGTCAGCATCAATATTCAGTGTAAATTTCAAGACACTGAAAATGTGGTAGACCAATGTTATAAACAGAATTTAGTATTTCAGAGACTTTGGTGAATACAGCATATGGTTCTTTGTACAAAGTCAAGATGGATAGGGTCTCTTCAAATAAATTGTCCACTCTGAACTGCTGGTCAGAACATTTCTAGACTCTTTTCAACACCACTTGCATTCCTCAATAGCCATAAAAAAATAGAACTCAACATGATTGTCAAAGCCATACAGCAGGGAGTTGATGGAATCCGACCAGAGATTTTAAAGAATGGGTAACCAGCATTGCACACCAAAGAAGTTCTTTGTGTGCTGTTCAGAACAAAGGGAAAAGTCTGACAGCTACAATTACAGAGGAATAAGTCTTCTCTCCATTGCAGGAAAAATCCCAACAACCTCTTTAGCGTTAGTGAACTACATGATAAACACACCTAGTACACTCTGTAAAGTGGTTGGTGATAGGTAGGGCATCAAGCTGCAGAAAACTTGCCAAACAAAGAGTTGTGAGGATATTCTTCAGTTGTGTTATAGACATGACAATCTCCTTAGTGTTGGTGATTCACAATGCATCCAGTACACTCTGTAAAGTGGTTGGTGTTAGAAATGGCATTCTGAAATGTCAAACGAAGGGTTGGGAAGACTCTTCAGCTAAGCCAAGTCTCCAGTTTCTTAGTCGTGGTGCCACAAGAAAATGCATTCAGTGGAGTGCAGGATCATATATTGAGTCCCCGGTTCCACTTGAGTATTGATCGGTCTGTGATAACATGTCCAATTGTTGTTATTAGTGAAAAGCAGACATTGAATGATGATTATGATTAATATTCCTGAACAGACTGATACCCACTGTTGCAGATGAACAACCATCCAGAGAGTTAATGTAGATACAGAGCCAACTGGAACATCATTGACATGGTACTTGTTCTCAAACAGCTACATAAAAAATGTAGAGAGCAGAACAAGAGACTGTATCATGTTTGTAGATTTTTCAAGGAGTTATGCAGTCAGTTCTGTTATATGGATGTACAAAGCATCTTGAAAATAAAATTAACAAAACTTATACAAAAAGGCCTCAAGCTGCTCTGGATATCTGCTGCAGATAACACCCTATGAAAGAACTTCTCCAAGGTAATTTACCACCAATATCACAAGTCATCAGAGAAAGAAGAACAAGATTCACTGGGAAGCAAAGGTTGAGATCATCAGTGACAATCTTCTTTAGGAACCAAAGCATAGGTACGCAAATGTTGGTAGACCACATCAAATGGGAGACTGAGCAGGCTCGGGAGAAGAGTCCTGGAGATCCATGCAATAAGTGCCCTTGGATGGTGGTGATGATGAGATCTTACAAATCTCTGACTGTGTGAGCAGGAAGTTTTGAGGGAAAATTATGGAACTTAGACCTGAACCTCACTTTACTCAATATAGTCACTCAGCTACATGTGGATCAATGTAACCAAGTCAGATACAACAAACTTTCAAAATGCTTCTCAATAAGGTTTAAAGGGCTGCATCCATACACCAATTCTTTTCATTGTGATGTTTATAAAAAAGCCATAGAAGCCTGCTCTACATCTGATAACATCCACTATATTCTGAGGTGACAACAGTCTCACACCAATTCACTGGAGCAAATCATCCAAGACCTAATTGTCAACACTAAAGTGAACAACATCCTTCTTTGTATAAATTGCTGAGCTCGTTGGACTGGAAGTGAACTTGAAGAAAACAGAAGTTCTTCACCAGTCGTGACCATAAGAAGATTACCATCCTCTCTGCATCACCATCAGTGAAACGGAACTTAAGATAGTGAACCCCATTTTAGTTACCTGGGTGCAGTCTCATCAGATGATGAGATCAATAAAGAGGCTGGTTAATAGCGGATGGGCTAGGGCCCACAGCACATTCAGCAGGCCATACAAGTTTCTGAAGAAAAGCACAATGAGAAACACTGTAGAGAGCCTTTGTACTGACCACCGTCCTGTTGGCATGAGTCATGAGTTACTTACCGTCACTATCTACGGCTCCTTCAGCATGTTCATCATTACTGCCTCCACCCACAACTACAGTGACTTTGTTACCAATAGTGATAATCCTTGGACAGACAGGTCACCAACATTAAGACTATGTTGTTAAAGTTGCAGCCTGTGAAAGACCACTGCCTGGTCAAGATTTTGTTTTAAGGCTGACATTCCAGTGATCAGCGTGACAGGACACTGAAGGAGAGCTACAAGGATCCTCCACAGGGCTTGTCACTGACCAATACTGGTGGTCAACTACAACTTTAGATAGCTAGGTCCAGTTACAGACATTGATGGTGGTCTACTGTAGTCTCAGATAGCAAGGTCCAGCTGCTGACCATTGCTGGGGGTCAACTATAGCTTCAGACAGCAAAGTCCAGCTACTGATGGTTTATTATAGCCCCAGATAGCAAGGTCCAGCTACTGACCATTGCTGGTGGTCAACTGTAACCTCAGATAGCTAGGTCAAGCTACTGGTGGTCAACTATAGTTTCAGATACCAATTGACCATTGATGGAGGTCAACTATAGCCTCAGATAGCAAAATCCAGCAACAGACTGTAACCTTTGAAATGCATGCAGGACAAGAATAGAAAAAATTTGACACAATAGTATTGAACCTAGAATAGAATATATCCTAAGCAGCAGGGTCAGCCTGCCCAGTATTGGCCTCTTCAGCCACCAACACTCCTGCAACAGATGTGGACAGCCAGATGACCAAGTTTTCAGTGGAATCCCAGAAGATTACTGATACCACAATTACTGCAAACTCATTATGGAATCAATCAATATTATCTTTGTCTGGTCTTCCATGCTGACTCCAACCCTTTTAGTTGTGTCTTATGATAAATACATAGTAAAAAATACAGCCTGATATGGATCCAACACTTTTAGTCGTCTAATGACAAATAAACAGTGAAAAATCAGGTCTTACATGACTCCAATACTTTTAGTTGTGTCTAATGACAAATTATTAATGAAAGGTCAGGTCTTACGAAAATACAATGCCTTGCTAAACTGCCCAAAGGTTAAAAAACAGTTGAAGGCAAATAGGAAACAAATCAGTTATGAATTCAAGTTAATACTTGAGTTGAAAAAGGGAATAGAAAAACAAAGGTGATGATTTAGATATCAGAAAACTAGTTTCACCAATAACTTTAATATAGACACACGAGACAAGTTGATTCTACTATAGCCTTAGGTTGACCAATATCCTGTCAATAAATTTGGTAGACAAAAATTGTAAGGAAGTCTGCCATACATTATATATATATGTTGGTGATCTACATGATAAACACACCCAGGACACGCTGTCAAGTGGGTGATAGAAAATGCATCCAGCCATAGAAAGCTGGCCAAACAAAGAGTTGGGAGGAACCCGACCCTTTAGTTGTTGTGTCAAGGACATGACAACCTCCCTAGTGATGGTAACCTACAAAATAAAAACACCCAGTACATGCTGTAAAGTGATTGGTGTTAGGAAGGGCATCCAGCCATAGAACGCTTGAGAGGACCCTTCATTTCGCGTCAAAAGACAACTTCTCTGCACTCAATAGAATGTATGACTGTACGTAAGTAGTCTCACTTCAGTACTGACTTGGTCTATGTAGACAAGTCCAACTCCCACTAGAAGAGAAGGTGAATGTTAAATGATGATGATGATATACACACATTATATATATACGTGTGTCTTACTTTATATCGATAGTGTTTAAAGCAAGCATTCCAGTTTGACTAAGATAAGCAGTATATACCATACTTAAGATAAAGTATGGGTTAGCATCAGGTTCTAGACAAACTATCTAAAAATTAAAAAGAGAAAAAAGCTACATCCAACCCATGCCAGCATGAAAAAGTGAATATAAAAAAAATAAAGATGATAATGAAATAATACAGGACAGAGAAGATCACATTGAATAGAAACAAATCTTCCCATTGTTATTTAAAAGAGACACTAGCATTTTATTGTCATTTTCTGATTTATATTTTAATATAAAAAAAATAAACAAACATCTCCAGAAAGTTGAGGAAGAAGAAAAAAAAAAGTGAAATGGAGAGAGAAACATAAAATCTGTAGATGAATACTGGTTAAAATGTTGTGAGTTAAGTTCAATCTTTTCCTCCCCAACCACCCACCCACACAATGAAGAATGTAAAATGAGAATCCACCGTCGGATGGTGCAATGACGATGGCGTTAATGCTGCTTACCATTCCATCTGGTAGCAAAGCTTGGCAGAAATTTGACGGTTTATTTTGAATGCCTTACTGAAATGCACCATATTTTCGTTTCTGCCCTACTTCTTAGCAAATGTGATTTTCATTGCATTGTTTGGAGTGATCTTGAAGCCTTGTAGTGCATCCTTTGCTGCACCGGCCTGCATCTCATTTTCAAACTCAACAAAGGCAATATCATGTCGACCAGGCACCAAACGAACTTCTTTAAAACCAGGAAATCTAAAAGAAAAAAAAAAGAGAAAAGAAATCCATAAGAACTAGTTAAAAAAAATCTGTCTTTTTCACCTACATATTCCAGCGGGTCCAGTTAGAAGCAACTGTCTCCAATTGATCCGTCATGGATGTAGTATAGTCAACTATACCACAGTGGTACCCACATGTAAGTGGGGAGATTGGACTGTTGACAAATGTCTTGATCATTGACAATACTTCACCACACTGTGGTACCTACTTACAACCAAGTAGACTGGACTGTTGACAGTTAAATGTCTTTACTATACAGTGGTACCTACAACCTACTAGACTGGACTGTTGACAGTTAAATGTCTTTACTATGCTGTGGTACCTACTTACAACCGGGTGAACTGGATTGTTGATAGTTAAATGTCTTTACTAAACTAAAATCTGTCTCCTTCGCCCATTTATTCCAGCAGGTCCTGCCAGAAGCAACTGTCTTCAATTGATCCGGCTGGACCCCCAAGCGGTTGGTTTTTCCCATAAAATCTGTCCCAGTCTCTTCAGCTGTATCAAAGACATGACAATCTCCCAAGTGCTGGTGCCACAATACAACAAACTAGATAGAGTGTGGGATGATATGTAAGCGAAATATAGGCCACCTGGGACATCTGAGAGGCCAGTAGCTCCACTTGAGGACTGACTTGGTTTGTGAAAACCTGTCCAACCCTTGTTAGTAGGAAGGTGAATGTATGATGATGATAGATCTTTGTTATCGATGTCCTCACCCCCATCATATATCTGATCCTATTCTGAATAATGGAGACAGTTGGTGCTTATAAGGTGCCACTATTTCAGATAGCTTTGAGAGCGGTGGATTGGCAGTATCGGTAGAGGGTGGGACGCCATGCTTTGCACCATAGAGTTACGTCTCTTTATGATCTAAGTTCAAATCCCATCGAGGTTAACTTTGCCTTTCAACCTTATGGGGTCGATAAAATAAAGTACCAGTCGAACACTGGGGTCGATAAAATAAAGTACCGGTCACACACTGGGGTCGATTTAATTGACTTTCCCCTCCCTCCAAATTACTGGCCTATATAAGAAACCACTATTTCAGATAGCTTTCCCCACAGTAAGAATTCAGCCAGGTATCGTAAGCCACTGAAACACTGCCACTTACTACAGTAAATTATACCACACTGTGGTACCTACTTACAGGCAAATAGACTGAGCTGCAGACAGTTATGGATGCAGTACAGTGAACTATTGACAGTTATATGTTTTTACCACATTGTGATACCTACTTACAACCAAGTAGACTGGACTGCTGATAGTTAAAGGTCTTTACTATACTGTGGTACCTACTTACAGCTAGGTGGACTGGGCTATTAACAGATGCCTTGGTCATTGACACAGTACTTTACAATACAGTGGTACCTACTTACAGCTGGGTGGACTGGGCTAGTAACAGTTTTAGTGTTAGTCATGGATATAATACAGTGGACTCTGCCGTGGAGTGGAACCTACTTCCAGCTAGATTGACTGGACTGTTGACAGTCAAGTGTCATGTCCACCAAGATATGAACCAATAACTTCTCATCAGGTTATCTATTACCCCTCTGTCACCCATTACAAATACACAAGTTGAGACTTACTGATTAAACAACATGGACAACATCATTTCTGTGGTTTCTTCTGGAAGATTTGTTAAGAACAGAATTTGATTTGGAGGTTGCTCTGGAATGGTATTTGGTGCTGCCATATTTGTAGGATCTGAAATAGAGAATATGGTGGATTAATTACTAATGTTAAGACTTTTGTTCTTACTATATCAAGCAGTAAACTAATAAATATAAATATATATATTCAAAATTAATCAGAGGAGAAGCAACTAACACTCTATCGCAATGCTTATTTGCTGGAAATAATTTTTGAATAGTCTGCTACTTCCTAGAGCTGGCATTTAAATCTTATATATTTATCTCTACGCTCCTTCAAGATTTGATTATATTCTTCCACTTTTGATATATATATATCATCATTGTATGTTTCATGAAAGAAAAAATAAGCATAAGAGGAATCAGAAGTAGTGTGCAAAAGAAAAGACAGCATTGGTATGGATCACTGGGTGAAGAAGTGCCAAGAAATCTGCAGTAGAGGAAGGCCAAGGAAGATCTGGACAGAGGTGGTGAGAGCTGATATCAAATCGATGAAATTCAGTGGAGAGATGCTGTGCTGAAAAAGACCCATCAAAACCAGGCAAGTGTGGGAAAAAATGAACATAAAAATAATGATGATGATGATATTGTATTGTTCTGTTTTTTTTTTTTATTCCTCAGTTACGAGTTATGAGATACAAGATTCTAGAGGTTAGAGGTTATAAGTCACAGATTGACAACACCCAGTAAATAGTAAAAATATACTGAATTATACCATTTCACATCAGACTAGTTTTTTAGTGTAGCTTAGTGAATGTTAGCATGAGTGCATAAATACAACATGCTATGAACAGACTGACAATAAAACAAAGTAGTTCCATTCAACATTTACAGAACTGTGCTGACTAAGAGACTGCACTACTGTGATGATAAAACAAAGGTTTCATCTGAATAAAATATTTAATATGATGATGACTGATATGATATTATGTATGAGCACATATAAGCGAGATGCAGACTCCTTCTCCAGCCTATCTTGGAGGTCAGTAACCCTACTTCAGCACTGACTTGGTCTATGTAGACCTGTTCAACTAACAGGGAAAGCAGACGTTAAACGATGATGATTATTATACAAATTACAGACCATGGTCTATTCAGATAACACAGAATAGAACATGAATCAATTACTTTTCTAATTAATTATATTAATTCTGTTTATTATCGTTCTGTAGGCAATAATGGAGGAGTTTAAGACCGGCTGCCCACGGGAACTCCTGTATGCTGATGACCTAATACTTATATTATTTATTTTGAGAACAATAACTTAACAACAGTATGAGTGGCCAGTTATGGCTGTTTTGAACAGAAAGAGGTGAGAGAATTCTGTCCGGATACAGTCGGTTTAAATGATGATAAATAGAAATGTCAATCTTAGTTGCAGTTGCACTCCACCTCTGGTCTATAAAGAAGTTTTCCAAGAGTAGGCTGATTATGAAGGAGTGATGCTGGAGCTGTGAAATCTTGTATGCATCAATTTCAACTCTTCTTATTAATAACTGCATTGTTTCTTTCCAGGGACTAAGTTGAAAAATAAACCTCATCTGTTAAGCTGACCCTCGTAAACACTATCTGTTCATTACAGCTCATTAGGAATATTTCAGCTCCAACCCTTTCCCCTCAGTCAGCATAGATTAATTAATAGTCATTATATAACAACCTCTCAATACACAGTGTAACGGGATTAGTGATAAGAAAACCTGCCAAACAAAAGGTTGGAAGGACTCTTCAGCTATGTCAAAGACATGACAACCTCCTTAGTACTGGTGATCTACATGATAAACACACCCAGTACACTTTGTAAAGAAGGTATCCAACTGTAGAAAATCTGCCAAACAGAGGGTCAGGAGGACTGTTCAGGTGTGTCAAAGACATGACAACCTCCCAAGAGTGTGGAAATATATGCGAGCAAAATGTAGGCCTCCAGCCCACCTGAGAGTGCATGAAAGACAAACAATCACTTACTTTGAACAACCGGTTGCTGTAACTGTTGTAGTACTGGTTGTTGAGGAACAGGTTGACCAGCCATTGCTGATATTGGTTGAATAGGAGGTGGTACAACACCAGCTGCCTGGGCTCTGAAACGCAAACAAACATAAATTACAGCATTAACCCTTTAGCAATTCACCTCAATTTGTCAAATGTCATATTTATCTGTTCACATTATTTTCAGTTAATCGTACTCAAGAGGGTTATCAATTTTATTTGTTTGTAATTTTCTTAATTTTCTATGTGCAGGCTTGAAATTTTGTCAGTAGATGTTTAAATATCAATAATTTACAATTATATAATTTTACCTGATTTTTTTGGTTAATTTGACTTTTATGGACAGGTGAAATTAATTAATAGGGGCCTTTGAAGTATCAACCAGGTGCAAATACTGGTTTAATATTAAATACGTTGTTTTTGGCATAATACTTGATATATAAGCATCACTAAACCTTATATCAGTGCTCCAGTAATTCCATAGTCTTGGAAATTGTTTTATACCGAACATAATATTTACGGTAAAAAGTCCTTGCAATTCCGCAGCATCTGTTGGTCGCCATAACAGATCGGGTTTTCCTCGATTTGAAATCTGTTCTTGGGCATATCGATTAATCTCTTCTGCCACAATTTCGAAGAAAGTTTGTGGTAAAAAGAAAAAGAAATAATCCAGTGCTTTAGTATCGGGAGCTAATGCGTGTTGTGGACCAGTATTTTGAATAAAATCGGGAACATATATTGGTGTGGTATTTTTCAACCACGTTGCTGTAATATTTTCAATGGCGTCCTGGAGATCTCCTTCGTTTTCACTTTCAAAACAACAATCATCGTCGGATGAAATTTCAGAAATGTAAACATCTGATTCATTTGAAGATAAATCACTAATATTATCTTTTGTTTCTTGTTTATTTTTAATATTGTCGTGTGTAAAACCTTCAAAGTCGGTATCGCTACTTTCATAAGCCATGTTGATACAAATAAAAAATCTGTTCTACTTTCAACGTTAGTGTGGGTGTTATTGGCCGGTTTCGGGCGGATTGAACAAATGAAGAGGAAATAATTACGGCCGGTTTGAACACTAAAGGGTTAAATTCAACATTCAATGATGCTACTAATTAGAGCTGTAAACTATATCCTTGGCGGCTTTTGAATATTAAATATATACTATAAACGCTATGAGAAGGAGAGGTCAGATCTAATATATAGATATATAGGAGGAGGTTGACTTTAAAATATATAATAATATAAGCCCTATGACAGAGAGGTCAAATCTAATATATAGGAGGCTGGTTTTAAAATATATAATATAAACACTATGACAGAGAGGTCAGATTTGATATACAGATATACAGATGGAGGTGGACTTTAAAATATATAATATAAACACTATGACTGACTTTGCAGCTGCCTGTTGGGATGCTCCTTTCTTGCGTTTCTTATTTTCTGGTTCATCTTCCTTCTTCTTCTTTGGTCTTTCTACATAAGTGCCTTTCATCTTAGCAATGATGTCAGAATCTTTCTTGGAATATTGAATTCTCTGGAAAAACAAATAAAAAATCAACATCATTGTTATTTAATGTCCATATTATCTGCTAGCAAGGTTTGGACATGTATCACAAACTGGTCAGTACTCACGTGGAGCCATGGAATCCTAGGTGAGCCCAGGGCGCAACATACAGTCCATCCTACGCTCTACTGTGTGCATGTTATTGTGGCACCAACACCACGCAAGTTGTAATATCTTTAGCACAGCTGAAGAATCTTCCAAACCCTTTGTTTGGAAGTTTTCTACAGCAGGATGCAATTCCTATTACCAACAACTTTACAGAGTATATTTGTTGCATTTATCATATAGATCACCATGTTTATGACAAAATTGAAGAATCCTCCTTTGGTAGGCTTTCTACAGTCAGATCCCCTTTATATCACCAACCACTTTACATTTAAAAAATTAGATTCATCAATTTTTAAAATCAGGGACACATTCCAGTTTGATAAGAAAAGTTAAAATATGCAGAATAGGGCTTTTTAAAGGTAGGACAAATATTAGGAGTCTCATAAAGAAGAGCAAACCAACACCACAAAGTCTTTAAGCATTCAGTTAGCATATTTCCATTTGTATATATTAACTCTTTCATTAGTATATTTCTAATGAAAGACACTGCTATTAGTTTTCAAATCATTTTGAAAATAATCAAGTATTTGGAGGAATTTAGTAATATAACTAACTTTTTCATTATTCAGTTGTGTTGTTTGGAACATATCTTAAAAGCTTTTGCATAAAATTATGTTGGATGATTTTCAGATAAATATAAATACTTTGAACTAAACAGCTCAGTATCATAGAATCAGTTTAGCATCCTAAGAGTTAAAGAACTGTTTGAATCTACCAATATATAGTAACTGGGTTGTCTGTTGTGTTCTTGAGCAAAACACTTCACTTCACGTTACTCCAGTACACTCAGCTGAAAATGAGCACCAGCAATAACTGGCGTCCTGTCCAAGGAGGAGTCTTGTACTCTGTCACTTAATGCCATAGAAACTGAGGTAAGCACTGAACTGATAAGCCTCCGGACTTGAGACGGACTTTGGACTTTTTTTTTAGAATATACATATATTTAGACCAAGAAAAACCTGGCAGAGGTGGTGAGAGCTGACCTCAAATCGCTGAGACTCACAAAGGAGTTAACAAAGCAACATGACAAGTGAAGACATGCTGTGATGAGAAAGACCCATACAACCCATGCAAGCATGGAAACAAACTTTAAAATGATAATGAGATGATATGGTAAACATTCACATGCAGGAATTTGAAAAATAAAACATGGAATGTCAATCTTACCATTGGTTTATCATAGAATGGGAAACCTTGCATTGATCTGAGAGCATTTGTGGCACTGTTGATGTCTTTAAAAATCACAAAAGCCTGTCCTCGACATTTCAAAGTTTTTAGAGCAACTATGTCAAGAATTTGACCAAATTGAGAAAAAATTGCATATAAAGATTTCTTTAATTCTGGAAAAGAGACAGAAATAAAAAGATGTTAAATACAGATGGTAATTACAAAGTGATTATAAAGGTGTTTACAGAATAAACGAAGAGTCAAGAGATTAGATATAGATCAAGGCTTACAGAAACAGCCCATGTTCATCAAGGTAGAACGGATGAGCTTGAAGGGAGGCTGTGCTAGAAAGGACCTGTCCAACCCATACCAACATAGAAAAGATATACAAAGGATGATGATGATCTCACCATCATATTTTTGACAACTTTTCTATGCTGGCATTGGTTTGAACAGAACTTATAAAGGCAATGCCTTACAGTTAGATGTCATTCCTAACATTACCCTTTAAGTCACTTTTAACATGTAGGGATGCAGTGCATTTATTCTAAACCAGATACAAACAGCTATTTTATTATAATCTTCATAGTATAGAGTTTGATCACTCGTTTACCAAGTGGGGGGGTAGAACTCGTCATCAGATTCCATTGCTGATACTATCTACCAGTCACAACTCATCATCATAATTGTTTAACCGGTGGATTGGCAGTGTCGGTAGAGGGTCGGACGCCATGCTTTGACGTATATAGTTACGGCCCTTGCCATTCTGAGTTCAAATCCCGCCGAGGTTAACTTTGCCTTTCATCCTTACAGGGTCGATAAAATAAAGTACCAGTAATGTACTGGGTAATTACTGGCCTTGTGCAAAACGTAGAAACAATTATTGTTTAACCCTTTAGCATTCACATTACTCTATATTTACTATTATATTTTCATGGTAAAGGCTTTACCTCACATAATATCGAATCTATGAGATTTTGAAAGTATTTATTTTGAGAACAATACCTTAACATCAGTTTCAGTGACCAGTTACAACCAGTTTCAAGAGAAAAAGGTAGAGAATTCTGGCCGGTTTGAACATTAAAGGGTTAACGTCCATCTTCCACGCTATGATGGGCTGTCCCTTTGTGAAAGATCAGGTTGGGGGACCGTGATTTGCTCACACAGAACTGATTTTTTAGCTTGTTTTCTACAGCTGGATGGCCTTCCTAACGCCAACCACATTTACAGTGTACTTCAAAACTCATAGTAATCCAAAGGCTGTAGGGTGGCTATAATAGGAGTCATGCAATAACTATTCACAGCTTAGAGCAGGCATGTCAAATATGTGGCCCGCACAAAGGTTTTTACAGTGCGAGCATGTCTTATCTTCGTAATATAAAACGAAAAAATGTGTTGTGCGCAATTAGTTGACATGTGTGGTCCTCAGACAACACGTGGCCCTCAATTTGATATGCCTGACTTATGAGTATAGGAGCTGCAAAAGTGTATCTAGTCTGTCATTGGGGCCCTGTCAATGATCAATTATAACAAGATATATGTTGTTATGGCTCACACATGCACAAGTTTTATCAGCCTCCTATGAGGTTGCATTTCAGTGTTTTTAATGATGGAAACCCCAGTCATCTTATCTGATTCTCTGACAGTTCTGCCAGTCCAGAAGGATGAATGATAAAATTGATCTTGGCAAGATTTAAACTCAGATTGCAGAGAACCAGAACAAACGCTATACAGCATTAAATGCAATTCTCTAATGACTGTCAATTTGTCACCTGTAAAGATATTTAGTAGATTTTGTCTATTTCAAAACTAGTCAACTTACCATCTTTCTTAATACTTTCATTTAAATTGTTAATATAAATCGTGTGGTTTGGTCTGATGTCCATATTGTAGGAAAACTGTCGGAAAAAAAGAAAATATAACAAACATTAGTACTGTTAATTCCACCAAAGTGAAATAATATTTAAAGGTGCCCTGATCGTTCATTTATTTATACATACACACACATTTATATATATATAACCCTAAAATTTTGAAGGCAGAGTCACTGGTGGAATTTCCTGAAATGGTAAGTCTTCGAGTTTGATCTGATGATGGAACAGGATATATGGTGCGTCTATCACAGAGCTGGGCACAATTGATACACGATGAAGGCCCAGTTTTAAAATATTTTATGATAGGTATACAAATAGTCCATTTAGTTTTAGTATGTTCTATGATAGATATATAAATAGTAAATTTAGTTTTAGTACATTCTATGATAGGTATACCAATCTTTTTTGTTTTTGTACGTCAAGATCTTTAGTCTTAGTTGTGTTCTTTCTGAGACCCCAGAAAAATGTGGAAGGTTCGCATTTTTTCCGTTTATTGTTGACATAACTCGACATGAACACTAGTGAAAACAAAAGGCGATATTGGATGAAAAAAACAGTACTAATATTTTTTTTTTTTCCTGCTTATACGTATGTATATACATATGCCGTCGTGATCTTCAATTTCAACAGCTAAAATACAAACTTAACTTAAATAATGTGAGACAATGAAATAATTGTAGAAATAATACCTGATCAGGATTTTATATATATATATATGATAATAATAAATATATAGGATGTGAAACCGGCGCCATATCTGGGTAGATTCAACTAAGTATTTCAAATGTGTTCCATAAAAAGAGGTGAATCAGATATTACTTACCTTTTAACAAAATATATGATGAATTACTGGAATATGTTATAAGTCTATTTGGTATAGATCAGTAACAATATCTTTTACAACAGATTAATTACACACAAACAATTAATTCGAAGAGTGGCTTCGATAGTTTCTAACGAAATTACTTAGCCTCGTGGTTCGCTCTTTCACCTACTTCCTGTTTTTCACCGTTTATTTATTTTAGATAACTTATTGAATTACTACCATCTTGTTATGTTTCTTTATTTAAAATAAGAATATAAATTTATGATTTGATAAAAAATACAACTATTTTAATCAGTAAGATATTCGAATGCTGCCGACGGTGAAGTCTCGCTAACGTGTGAATTGGGTCAGCCATCTTGAGCAAGGTTTGATGGACAAACTCCGACTTCTGGTCGCAAAATGGTGAGTGAATTTCTCTTGGTCTCATCTCTGCATTCCTTTAGATACACACGCGCGCACACACTATATTTTTAGTTCGCTATACACTCATGTTAAGTATACATTTTACTATTTCATTCTTGTATTTATTAATTCTATCATTTATGGTTTAATACATTAAGGTGGGTGTTTGCTATTTTGTAAACATTTTGTGGGTGGGTTTACCTCATCATGTGATGAATCTGCTGGATATATTGAAGTCGGGGACGAAACATGTAGCAAATCTTTATATTTATTTCACTACTTACATCATACATGTATATACCCTTTCAACATTTATCTTTGCTTATTTTAGTATTTCATCTCCCCCGACGCCCGTCTTTTATTTGACACAAGTCTTGATTTTGTGGGAGGGTATCGTCATCGGAAACTACCCTTGTGTATTACTGGTATTCAAACGCACCGACACTGATTTGGTGACGGGGAGGTTTCACTTGATCTAGGTGGAATGTGAACTTTGGATGGTCAGGTAGCTAACTAGTAAATCCCTCGAAATATCTAATGTTGAAATATATGTCATACTGTTCACCAACCTTTACTTACATACATGTATATATAAAACTATTTAGTACATGAGGTTGAGTTTAGCTTCTATTTCATCGTACATATCTTGGAGTTATTCCCATAATCGTTGAATCACTAATATCTAGCATCTTGTTCAAATCTTCAATATACTTTAAATGGCCATCAAACTGAAATTATATATATATAATTGTTTCTACTTTTGGCACAAGGCCAGCAATTATCCCAGTGTATTACTGATACTTTATTTTATCGACATATATATAATATACATACATACGAACATACACAAATACAACCATTTACGTTTAAAAAATATATACACATGCACACGATCATTAAATTATATCACTAGCTTGCCCTTCAACATGCTAAATATCACACCAGTAATAACGACACACTTTAAATTGAAAAAAAAAGAAAAGAAATTACTGTAGGTCTGGGTGAATCTGTTAAAATCTATGTAATACTTAGATTATCCTAGATACATTCTTCGGTTTATGAATATTTAACACAAAGCCGTGTCTCAAATTTCGATATATCTTCTGGTATTTCTTTATCACTAATACGCACACGCACACACATATATATATATATATATATATATATATATATATATATACACACACACCTTATTTAACTGTAGTTCTCAACCGTTCATTTTCGGAAAACCAATCTTTTGTGTATATATATATATATATATATATATATATATATACACACACACACGCGCGCGCACGTAGCTCAATAGATCTGATTGAATAACTAGTAAAGCACCTATCTATTGGAGGAAACAATTCAAAGACTACCAAATCAAAGCCACTTTACTTTCATTTATAGATCCATCGTTCTGAAACTCAGTGTGGGTGGGTGGGGGGGGGGAGCAGAGAAGTATACTTTAGTATATTACTTATTGACTGTGATGAAGTAGCAACTGGTGGTTATGGTATTTTTATTACTAGTAGTAGAAGTTGTAGTAGTATTAAATGCAAGGCAATATGCCGTTATGGCCCTCTAAGTTGTGGTTTCAAATCCTTCCTAGATCAATTTCGCTTTTTATCCTTCCGAGGTCGATAAAATAAAGTATTTGTCAAGTACTGAGGTCGACTTAATCAACATACTCCTCTCCCACCCACCAAAATCGCTGGCCTTGTGCAAATATTAGAATGAATCATTATTATTATCATTAAAACCCCTGACCAATTCGAACTTAAAACTATGTAGCACCGAACACACACACACATAATCCCCTCCCATCTATCTCTATTTTGTGTGTGTTTGTCGATCTATTTTCTCTCCTACATGCCATGTCACTGTCTAATTAAAATATCCGGTACAGTGTGATGCGATTGAAGTTTTATTTTTTATTTTATTTATGTTTTTGTTTCCCCCTTGATTGAAAATGGATTATGTTATAATGTTATAATACCTCTAGTACAGATTCATATAAATATATATTTAGAGAAAGGACGAGGAGTTGGGGAGGGGGAAAATTCCAAGCTGTGATTTTCATGGCTTTAATGGTGAAGAGAAAACGATTTCTCGCATTAGATATGACATTTCAAGTTTATAATACTAAGTTGTAATGTCCATGGGAAGTTGTAATATTGAAATCCTTACACACGTAAGGCACGTCCTCTCTACAATTCGTGGCTTGTTTATTTAACCATTTTTCCTCCCCCAATTTCTGTCATGTCATATATATATGTCAGACAACGACATACGCCCTTTTCTTAATAAAAGAATGTTAAATATCTCTTTAATTAGACTGAACGTTATTTGTTTTTCGTTCGTTTTTGCTCTTGTTCTAACTGGCAATAGCTGTATTTCTTATATAATCGCTCATTATGGGGGAGGAGTATTAACCGTGTGTATTACTGGTAGCTTATTTTATCAGTGGAAGGTAAAATCGATCACAATAGAATGTTTTTCTCAAAGCGTAGCGCTATGTAAATAATGTTTCTGATTTAATTCAATGCCAGTAAATATTATTGACACAAGGGTTGTCAATAGACTATCTCTTTCAACGCCATTTGGTCCATTTCGGTTTACATATATATATATATATATATATATATATATACACACACAATCACACACCTACGGCATGCACTTCGGGACATTTTCTTCATCAACTGTCAACTAGAGATTACAACGATTTCGTTACCTTCCGATATCGCCCTCTCCAGCTGTTGATCAGCATATATATATATATATATATATATATATATATGGGGGGGGGGGGGAGAGACAGATACATACGTATGTTAATGCGATCCGACTTGTAGTTAACGGGGTGTTGTGGTGTCCAGCCGCAACCATCCCGCCTCTTTTTCTCCTGACTTGCTAGCTTTAAACGTGGGATTAAAAGGAGATATGGCTGCTATTTCTTGATGGCTTGATATTTGCGTTTGTTTGTGTGTATTTTAAGTTTGTTCCCCGACAATATGCCCCAGGCACGTCTAATCTTAATTTTAATTTCAAACGTACGTTACCCTTCAAATTCCATCGCTCTCCTTTCCTCTCGTATAACTACAAACTAGCCAAAGAACTTAACATATGTGATAAGTCTTTGATGCATAAATTAGGTTGGATAGTCACGGCTTGAACGCTTTTTGTTTATAGGTCTGATCAGGGATGACCTGGGGTTAAAACAACAACCACTAAACATTTTTTTAGATGAAAGAACCTAAAATATATTAATCTGGTCATATTTCTCAGGTTTTGCTATCTATTCCCTACCTATACCCCTTCTCCAAATAAACTGTGGTATGTGGAATAAAGAGACTTGCTCTGACGAAACGCACCTACAAGAAATGATTATCCATGAACTGTTAATCCTACACATTATCCACTAAGCTATTCTGTCTCTACAAATATTGATTTAACAACGAGGCCGTTGTTGTTATATCCCTTTAAAACTGGTAGTGGTGGTGCTGTGAAAAATGCTCAGTGTTTGCCATTAAGAAAGGCATAGAAAACCGAGCTAAAAGTGGATCCTATGAGCAAGACATGGTCACTTGGCCTGTCTAGCCTCACAACACTACAACCCATCTAGCCCATGCAAGCATAGAAAATAGATGTTGAAGAGATGAACTTAATCTTGATTAAGGCTGTTTATTGTTTTTGTTATTTTTACCTACCCTCCTTTCGGAATTAATAAAACTCTGGTGCTCCTTTGTACTGACTGCTGATCTCCTAAAGTCTGGTGGGGTTATGTCTGTCATAAAATATAAGCTGTCAGTGTTTGTTGCTCTAAGACAGCTTCAGTTGACAAGAAGTTTGAAGGGTTAGTGTACTTAGCTCAGTTGAACACAGTGTCAGATGACCTTGTATTTGTGAACCTGCTGAAGATGTTGTAGTGAACCCTCACATTCACATTTGTCCGATTATGAAGTTGAGACAATGATCAAGAGTCTAAAGTCTGTCTCAAGTCCGAAGGCTCATTAGGCTGTTGCTTATCTTGGTTTTCATGGCGTAAAGTGACAGTACAAAACTCCCCCCTTGACAATACACCAGCCCATTGCAGGGTTAAACCCCCCAGATACTCATTTTCAGCTGAGCATCCTGGAGCAACGGAAAATGAAGTGTTTTGCTCAAGAACACAACACACAACTTAGTTCAGGAATCGAACCCACAACATTATGATCATAAGTCCATCACCCTGCATGTTATTGAAGAGATATTTCAGATGAAGTTACCTGGAGTTGGTGCTTTGCTTCATGATTTCTTAGATGAAAGGCCAACTCTTGTCACAGAGAGATTGGCACAGTGGTGATTCTCTTCATCATGTAAATTTGAAAAAAATTGTCAGCCTTTCCTATGTTACTGAGAAATCTTTATCTTGTGCAGCAGCATACATAAATCAACGCATCAGCACCTTGTGGTCATTGAAGTCAGTCGGATTTGAACTTTGAGACCTGAAACAAACACTGGAAAACATTCTATCTGATGTTCTAATGACTCTGCCAATTTGCCACATATCACCATTACCATTATTATTATTTTCTTCAATTCTGAGGGTGGTGGATTGACAATATCGGTAGGGCGATGGATAGCATGCTTTGCAGCATATAGTCACAGCTCTTTACATTTTGAGTTCAATTCCAGCTGCAGTTAACTTTGCCTTTCATCCTTAAAGAGTTGATAAAGTAAAGTACCAATAACACACTGGGGTTGATTTAATCAACTTTCCCTTCCCCCAAAATTGTTGGCCTTGTGCCTAAATCAGAAACCATTATTTTCTTCAATTCCAATAACCTTTTTCTTTTCTGTTTCTTTCTTTTTGCAGAGTTTTTTAGGTTTTGGCCAGAGTGCTGAGATTGACATTGTATTAGATGGCCAAGAAAGCAGAAAAACTGCTGAGATTAAAACTGAAGAAGGTAAAAAAGAGAGACATTTTCTCTACTTTGATGGTGAAACAGTATCCGGCAAGGTAAGATATTCTCTTTATCTTATATTTTGATAGGATTTCTTACAAATATTTTTGTTGGATTATCATTATCTTAATGTTCTAATGATTTCAACATTATTTTACTATTTAACCTTTTTGATACCAAACTGTCCGAAACTGTGTCTGGTTCTGTGATATAAGATTATTCAACGTGTTTACATCTAAGAAACTTCCTTCCTTATTTGATGTAAATACTTTACCCCAAAAGGTGGTCTTTGTAGCAGAGTTGTAAGACTGTTGGATATTTGTTCCAGATCTGTGTGTTCTGAGTTCACATCCCACCGAGGTCTACTCGCCCTTTCATCCTTTCTGGGTCAATAAAGAAAGTGTACCAACCCAATACTAGTGTAGCCTTGTCTCTCTTTCTAGCTGTCACGTCCTCGATGACGGGAAGGAGAGTCGTCAAGTGGCTGTCTGTGTTGGCTCACAATGGCACGGGCACCTAAGACCCTTAGCATGGTACATACTTAGTTAAAAAGTCTGTCTCGAGCCCAGAGGCTCATCAGGCCGGTACTTATCCCTGTTTCTGTGGTGTGAAGCAACTGAGTATATATATGATTCCCCACTGGACAGGACGCCAGTCCATCGCATGGTTACCCCCCAACCCCCGATATTGCTGGTACTCATTTTCAGCTGAGTATACTGGAGCAACGTTAAATGAAGTGTTTTACTCAGAACATAACACCCCCCCCCCCCCCAGCCCAGAAATAGAACCCACAACCACTAGGTCACATGCCTCCACTCCATACTGATAAGTTATAATTGATTGCATATAACAGCTGTAGGTTTATAACATGGAGGTATTGTAATAAACTCTATTGTCAATCTAAAACAAAGTGTATCAGGATATTTGGTGTTGATTCATTTCTCTGGCCATATACAAGACATGATAGATGTAATGGTGTATGAATAGTTGGAAAAAAGATTTTCACAGACAGTAATATTCTTTGTCTAGATAGCATTATAGAGTGACTCTCTCAAAGTTTGATCCTCTTCATTGTACATGTTACTAATTACCATGAGTTCATAACATTTACAATTTTGTTTTAATTTTTAAAATATCTTTAATGATATTTCTATTTAATGTATATATATATATATATATTTAATTCTCACCCTTTTTCTAAACTAGGTGAATGTCACTTTGAAAAAGAGTGGCAACAAATTGGAACACCAGGGTATTAAAATAGAATTTATTGGACAAATTGGTAAGTAATCCCCTTTCGAATGTTTATAGTATTTACTATAAATATTTCTTCCTTCCATTACTTTTCTGTTTATCTTGTCTTCCTAATTTGTTTAATGAAGAAAGTAGCTTCAGTTCTGATCATTTCTATATTGTTCAGCTGTTAAAAATTCTTTAAATCAGAAGAATAGGGGCTGCAACTATGATATATGTAGAACTTCCTAGAACTGTTTTGATATAATAGAGTTGATATTCTCAAGAGAAAACTGATAGATGAAGGTTATATTTAACGAGTTAGCAGGGAAGCTTTCATACTAGATATGGTATTATACATAGAGTTGATATTCTCAAGAGAAAACTACAGAGGTTATATTTAACAAGTTAGCTGGGAGGTTATACCAGATATGGGGAGATAGTTGATATTTTTGAGAGAAAACTGACAGGCTATATTTAACAAGATAGCTGGGCAGTTATCATACCAGATAGGACCAAAGACTAACAGCATTGCTATCATCAATTTTTCAAGGGCAGGAGACCATTGCTGTGTGATATAGAACAGCAATTCTTTAGAAACTCTTGCTTTACAGAACCAATTGTTGTGGTCACTGGGACAGGAAAGATGTTTATATTTTATGATTTCTTCCCCTTATATTTGGGTGGAAGATGTAATCCATCACTCAGTTTAACCCTTTAGCATTCACATTACTCTATGTTTACTATTGTAATTTCACAGAAAAGGCTCTATTTTACATTATATCGAATCTACGAGATTTTGATATTTATTTTGAGAACAATACCTTAACATCATTATGAACGGCCAGTTACGACTGGTTTGAACAGATGGAGGTGAGAGAATTCTGGCCAGATATGGCTGATTTAAATGCTAAAGGGTTAAGTCTGTGCATTTGGGCAGAAAACCTGATCATATGATGGAAATATTAATTAATGAAATCTATATTAATTGCCATTCCATATCTAATCTGAAACATCAAGTGAGCTTAATTTATTAATTCATTAATGAAATTATTTCAGAGTTGTATTACGACCGTGGCAATCACCATGAATTTACATCACTTGTCAAGGAATTGGCTCGACCAGGTATCCTAACCCAAAGTACCAGCTACAATTTTGAGTTTTTACAAGTTGAGAAGCCATATGAATCTTATACTGGTGTCAATGTTAGGTTGAGGTATGTATACACACACACTCACTCACTATGTCCTCTTTCTTAGCAACTTTCTTGTTATTTATCTGGTGTTTGGAGCATAACTTAACAAAGGTTTTTAGATAAACTAGCAGAAAAACCACCCGAAAGGTGGTTTTCTGCTAGCATGTGTAGTGTGCATATTGATATTAGCCTCACCATCACCTGGAGTAACACTGTGAGTGTGTTGGCTTGCCTAAAAAATCATTAGAGTGGTTGCCCAGTACTCCTCGCTGCTGTCTTTTGCTTTGGTGGTGGCTCGGTTGTTCACCCCTTCCTTTACATTTTCTTTAATATTGCAACATTAAAGGAATATATCCTTCTGACAGAATCGCGAGCAATTTATAATGTTATCTAAGCATTTGTAATGTTATTTATGTATATACTTAAAACATATTTATGTTATTCTACTGTAAATTTATTTATATGCTTTGTATACATCATGTGTTCATATTTTCACTCCCATTTGTAACGTTATTTAATAAAATAAAAATATATATGCATGTAGATATAAATCAAATTGTAATTGACAATATACACAGAAATTGAACGAAGACTGCGTTACACTCTCTTATGTAATCAGTAACATAATCCATGATACATTAAAAAAAGACATTATATTAAACTTCATTAGGAGATAATTAGTGACGGAAATATATGAATATTTATTTAAGTGATCGCTAACCGGAAATGATGACATTTGAAAATTTTAAAGAAGTGAATCTTTAAATAAACAAAATATATTTAATCAACAGCTACGAAATTTAGTAGATAAATTATGTAATATTCATTCATTATTTATTCAAAGTAATCCAACTTATTTTACTAACTGGATTAAAAAAAATAAGCCGTACACAATCCCGTACTCCTTACTTTATTATAGTTTAGATATGGTGGCGATGTCGTTAGAAGGTCAGATAGAATGCTTTGCCTTTCTTCCTTTCGAGGTTGATAAAAAAAAGTACCAGTCCAATACTGGAGTCATTTCTACTCTATCTCTTTCCTTCCCTGGAAGAACTTGACTGTATTCAGATCTGGAGAAAGAATGGGTTCTACCAAGCTTTAAAAATGCCCCAAGAAACGCTGTATGACATTATGGCAGCCCTACAACTCCACTGGGAGTTATGGGTTCATACATACATAAGCACTTTAAAAAAACAAACACTTTTGTAATTTAGGGCTTGGAGAAGGGTATGAATTTTGGTATTAAAGGGGTTTAAAAGAAATATCAAAGTATAATTCTAGTTCCAAACGTTTTTGTCTTTCTAAAAATGACAAATATTTCAAGTTTTACTTTTCCTTTTCTTTCATCTGTTTATCTTAAATGAAATTGTTTGTTGTTTTGTATAGATACTTTTTGCGTGTGACCATAGTGAAGAGAATCACAGATGTAGTGAAGGAACAAGACATTATTGTACATACACTCTCTCAATATCCTGATATGAACAATAGCATCAAAATGGAAGTCGGCATTGAAGATTGCTTACATATAGAATTTGAATATAACAAATCCAAGTAAGTTTCTCTAGATGTTCCTATCTGTCTGTCTGTCCCATTGCAATTCTGGCAAGAAAACGATTGTGTCGCTGTCTCTCTAGTGAGAAGCTAATAGCTGTCTGTCTCCCTCTCTCACTCCTCTCTCTCTCTGTTTGTCTAGCATGATCATATTTTCAGTTCTCCCTAATAAAAATCCAGTTGACGACAAAAACGCTTGTTCAATAATTACCACAAATAACTACTCATCACTATCTACCTGAACTAGTGCAGCCAATCAGCAATCACCACCACCGATCTCTAACCTCTGCCATTCGCAGAAGAATTGCAGTCTTGAAAGCTGTCTAGGCCTTGATGTTGGACCAGGAAGTATAACCTGGAGAAGGATTTTAAACAGGGAGACATGGCAAAATACATGTCTATATCGGGCATATGTAATAGCAATTGTTAATATTGTCAGCAAACTGTAAATTCTGTTGTTAATGACTTAAAATTTAGATCAAATCTATCCACTTCTGACATTTGATTATCATTTAAAAAAATAAAATATCTACAGATGGCTACTTCTGCCATAATTTAATTAGAAAATATTAACTGTTTTTGACATGATTTGATTGTTAGTAAAATATTAACTACAGCTGACAATATCTGATACAATAATCAATAGAATACTAACTACAGCTAACTACTTCTGACATGATTTGGTTAGTAATAAAATATTAACCACAGTTGGTTATTTTTGACGTTTACTGGTTAGTAATAGAATATTAACTACAGCTAACTACTTGTGAGATGATTTGGTTAGTAATGAAATATTAACTACAGCTAACTACTTGTGTGTGTGTGTGTGTGACAGCTCACACGTATGCAGGTTTAGCTGGCCTCCTCCAAGGTATATCTCGTTGGAGGTGTATTGGGTAATTTAATGATAGGGACCCCAGTCTTATCATCTCATTTCTTCAGCTGAGTAAACTGGAGCAACATGAAATAAAGTGTCTTGCTCAAGGAAATAACACATCACCCGGTCCGAGAATTGAACTCCCAACCTTTCGATTGCTAGCCCAATGCTCTAACCACTAAGCCATGCGCTTTGTGATATGATTTGGTTAGTAATAAAATATTAACTACAGCTGGCTGCTTTTGACATATTCTGGTTAGTAATATATTAAACACAGCTGGCTACTTCTCACACAATCTGGTTAGTATTAGTGAATTAACTACAACTGTTTAGTTCTGACTGTATGAGAGCCAGCTGAAAAGTTCCTAGGATGACCAAGATACTCTCATGGAATGACCAAATGAAGTATATTTTTCAACATAATTCCCTGAAAAGAAACAATGCAGTTATTAATAAGAAGAGTTGAAATTAATGCATACAAGATTTCACAGCTCTAGCATCACTCCTTCATAGTCAGCCTATGAACTTTTCAACCTACCCTTGTAAATTGAAATGCTATGGAAAAATGTCTGTTTTGATTGTTTGATCAGCAACTGTGGTTGTTTTCTAGGTATCATTTGAAAGATGTAATAGTAGGGAAAATATATTTCCTACTTGTTCGAATAAAAATCAAACACATGGAAATACAAATCATTAAAAGAGAGACCACTGGAACTGGTGAGTAGATAGATGTCTTATTACTGTATATACTCAAATATAAGTTCCCCCCAAAAAATCAATGTTAGAGGGGTTGGGGGTGGGGGTGGCTTATATTCAAGGTCAATATTTTGATAATTTTCTCCAACTTCAAATTCTACTTAAATAATGTTTGAATTTTTGCCCAATTTCTCAAACATAAGAGTCGGGTTGGCTTATATTTGTATGGACTTATATTTGAGTATATACAGTAATTGTTGTTGTTGTTTAACCCCAGGTTAATCTTAACCCAATAGATTTATGATGAAAGATGTTTCAATAGTGACCAGCCCATCTTTTTAGTCATACATGGTGTATCAAAGACTATTCTAGCCAATGAGTTCTTTTTTTAAAAAAGAAATTAGGGTGTGATTTGTGGGATATTTAATAAAATAACTATCTTTCTCATTATTAAGCTGGTGTTTGGAGTATAACTTAAAGTTTTGTGTCTTAGAACCAGGGGCAGTTTCAGGGGGTTTGGTATCAACAGGGTTAGCTCCAGCTCCTGGCCCTTGTGTGATTTAACAGAGTCAATTCTAATATGTTGTTTCTTATTGCAGTAAAGACCCTATATAACATACAGCCTGGTACTGGGTCACTTTTATATAGACACTAACATACTAACTTTTACTGGGTTTGTTATATATATATATACATTATATAACATACTGTTACTGGTCACTTTTATATAGACACTAACAGACATTGTTACTGGCTCACTTATATATCATATATAGAATTTATATAGCATACTGTTATTGGATGACTTATATATAAACACTAACATACACACAGTTACTGGGTCACTTATATATAGACACAAACATACACAGTTACTGGGTCACTTATATATAGACACAAACATACACAGTTACTGGGTCACATATATATATATAGACATTAATATAGCATAATGTTATTGGGTCACATATATAGACACTAACATACTGTACACTGTTACTGGGTCACTTATATAGAGACATTATATAGCTCACTGTTACTGTTACTGGGTCACACATATAAAGATACTAAGTAAGATAACACACTAAAATTATTACCAGATCTGATATTTTGTTCCCATTTCCAGGTCCCAATGTTTACAATGAAAATGAAACTATTGCAAAATATGAGATCATGGATGGAGCACCTGTCCGAGGTATGTGTAGTTTCATCAATGTTTCTTGGCTGAATTTATTGATCTATTGATTAAATATCTATATTTATTAATATCTTAAATATCTATATTTATTAATATCTTAAATATCCATACTTTTTGATTTAATTAGAAATGTTGTTTGGGTTACTATTTTGTGTTAATTAGAAATATCAATCCTAGTTAAGAGAGGTGGGGCTGGATGAAGTTGACAAATTGGCTGTTCTTATGCATACCGTGATTCCTCTATTATAAGACCTACACCAAAAATAAGCCTCTAGCATGATTTTTATGCTGCTATCCAATATAAGCCCTAATACCTTTGGGAGGAGGGGGGGATATATAAGACGTCTCTTATAATAGGGGCAACACGGTGTGTGTGTGTGTATATATATATATACACACACATGTCTATGTGTCCTTTTACTGACAACCTCTCAGCTATACAGTTGCTGTATTGGTGCTGCTCAGTAGATCTGAAATGTTGCCAGGCTGTAGCTTTGAATTTACAATATTTTTGCTGAAAGCATCAAACATTCTGCTGAGTGCTTCAGAAAATTTAGAGGAGACATTGCTGACAACACTTTAATCAATAATACTTAAAAGTAACTGGTGACATTTGTTTATGTCCTGCATAGACAATATCCTGCAGTGTAGCATTCCTCCACATATGAGCAGTATAAATCATACTTAAAGAATGGTTTGGCATTATGACGAGCATCCAGCGAGAGAAAGACTGCTGCAAAAAGTTTTGTCCAGCCCATATTGTCATTATCATCGTTTAACATCCATTTTCCATGCTAGCATAGGTTAGACAGGTTGTCCCATTAGAGCCAAGTCTGGTCAGGTGACCGTGTCTTGCTCATATAGAAGCGTTTCTAGATTGGTTTCTACAGCTGGATGTCCTTCCTAATGCCAACCACATTTACAGAGAAGGCTGAGTGCTTTTTGTCATGACACCTTCACCACCACTTTAGTATGGGCTGGGTGCTTTTTGTCATGACACCTACACACCCACTTTACAGTGTGGGCTGGGTACTTTTTGTCGTGACACCTTCACGACCACTTTACAGTGTGGACTGGGTACTTTTCGTCGTGACACCTTCACGACCACTTTACAGTGTCGCCTGGGTGCATTTTGTCGCGACACCTATACGACTACTTTATAGCGTGGGCTAGGTGATTTTTGTCGTGACACCTAAACGACCACTTTACAGTGTGGGTGGGGTGCTTTTTGTTATGACGACTACAATTGTAAAAACGTTGGTGGTGGCATTGATGCATGTCAATTTTTATTATATTTTCTCCTAATGTTCTGTTTTGTTATTTATAGGTGAATCTATACCAATTCGACTCTTCTTAAGTGGATATGATTTAACACCAACTATGAGAGACATCAATAAAAAGTTTTCTGTTCGTTATCACCTTAATTTAGTTTTAGTTGACGAGGAAGAACGCCGCTATTTCAAACAACAGGTAACTTTCAACTATTACGAATCTCACTCATTCTTTTTCAGAGATCTGTGATAGGTTTTTGACAATGTCTCCCTATTCCTCAGCAGCATTGGTCATTTACAAGTGTTCTATCTCTCTCTTTCAACGTGAAATAAAGTGTCTTGCTCAAGGACATAACGTATAGCCTGGTCTGGGAATCAAAATCACAACCTCACAATTGTGAATCCAATTCTCTAACCACTCAGCCACACGCCTTCACCTATATATATATATATACACACACACACACACACACACACACACACACACACACATGTACAATTTAGGGGAAAAACCAAAGATTTTATAATTCAAATCCTTTTATTAATTTCTACGACTGTTTCGATTTATTGAAATGTAATTGCAAACATCAATAATAATTTGCAGATTAATAAATTAATTAAATCAACAAATATTGTACAAATCATTTCACAAATCTCATCAGGAAATAAATTTTAGATTTGGGGAATAAATGTCCCAATTACCAGGTAGGCATGTGATAATAAACAAATTACAGGCATGAAATGAAAAGAAGTTTGAAAACCATATATATATATATATATATATATACAGTGATACGTCGCAGTTCAAGTTTAATTCGTTCCATGACCGAGCTCGTTTTATGATTTACTTGTTTTACAAATCAATTTTCCCCATTAAAATTATTTAAAATATAAATAATCCATTCCAGCCCCCCCAAAACCACCCCAAAATTATTTTTATTGGTTTCTTCCACTAATTATTGTAAAATAAAAACACACAAAACTAAAAAAAACACTGGGAAAGCACTGAGCGAGCAGAGGCTGTGCTTGTTCGGAGATTGTGTGTGAGCTTTGGCACTGACTTGCTCGTGCTACAGATTTCCACTCATACAAGACAAAAATGTTCACAAGCCACAGCTCATACAGCAAATTACTCATACAATAGGGCACTCGTACTGCGAGGTTCTACTGAATATATATATATATAGTAATAATAAATGTGAAGACTAAAATCTCGATAAGGATTATATATATATATAAACCTGTAGAGCAAATATTTATTATAAGAACAGATTAAAATTTAAGCAAAGAGTCACTGCTTTCACCCTTAACAGGATCTTCTGGAACTAAAAAAAATCAATCTGTGGACGCAGAAGTAAATATTTCGAAAAACATTACAACCAAAGGAAACCAGGAAGACGATACTTTGGTTCGTGAAGACATTCCCTGGCAATGAATGGAAAAAAGTGAAGATAATTACGCCATTATGTGGAGCGATGAGAACAATTTCTTGCAATGACAAAAACACATTTATGGTATAAAAGAAGTCATAGACTAATATTCTATTTAGAATAACCAAATAATTTCCAGCTTCAGAGTTTAAGAATGATGTAAATAAAATTGTTAAACGAAAAAGACAGAGGTTATTAAAATAGTAAAAGTAAACAATAGTAATATTTTAATAACCTCTGTCTTTTTCGTTTAACAACTTTATTTACATTATTCTTAAACTATGGAGCTTGATTTTTTTTTTAGTTTCAGAAGATCACGTTAAGGGTGAAAGCAGCGATTCTTTGCTTAAACTTTAATGTTCTTATAATATATATATATATATATATATAGCCATAGAAACCAATCAAAAACAGTTCTGTATGAGCAAGACACAGCCACCTTACCTGACAACCTCTCTAACCCATGCTAATGTGGAAAATGGACATTAAACAATGATGATGGTGATGACATATATATATATAAACATGGAAAAGCAAATGTATAATACGCACTAAGTGCAATTCAGTTAACTATAACCTCTCACTAACAAAAAGTGCCCTGTCTTGGCAACGGTAGTGTGCTGGATTGTATGTAAGCAAGTTATGGGCCGCTGGCCTGTCTGAGCTCTTGGTAGAGTGCAGGAATGTATGTAGGCTCCCAGTCCATCCATGGTGGACTGAGCAAGCACCGCTACATGTGTAATGACCTGGTCTGCTGACAGCCTATCCAACCCTTGATAGCTGGGAAAGCAGATGTTAAATGATGATGATGATGTGAGACAATAACAAATTTCATTCATTGTGTTAGATGCCATGTTGTCTTTCAGATCTTCCTATGATCAATGAAATATGTACCAGTTACTTATTGGCAGTTAAATGAATTTGCTACTACTATCACTACTATTACTGATATTGTACAGAAGGAGTGTGGCCTAGTGGTTATGGTGATGAGCTCAGTCACAACAGCTGGAAGTTAACCCTTCACTGAACTGACATCCCATGTTGTACCTTAATCACTTAATGCCATGGGAAACTGGGATAAACTCTGGGTTTGGGACCAACTGGATTGCAGCATGTGTTTCGGTGGGTGAGGGAGGAATTAACAGATGAACCTCAGGATTTGGGTCAAACTAGATCACAGCATATTTTTAGGTGGGTCAGGGGTTAACAGATGAACCTCAGGGCTTGGGGCAGACTAGATCACAGCATATTTTTAGGTAGGTCAGGGGTTAACAGATGAACCTCAGGGTTTGGGTCAGACTAGATCGCAGCATATTTTTAGGTAGGTCAGGGGTTAACAGATGAATACCAGAGTTTGGGTCAAACTAGATCACAGCATATTTTTGAGGTGGGTCAGGGGTTAACAAATGAACCTCAGGGTTTGTGACATTAGATCACAGCATATATTTAGGTGAGGGAGGGGTTAACAGATTTGCCTCTGGGATTGAGACTAGATTACAGTGAGTGTGGGGCTAATTACCTTAATGGTTTGTCAAAATGACAACAGATTATCATCATCATCGTTTTTATGTTTCTTTTTTCCATGCTGCCATGGGTTGGGCAGGTTCATCTCAGCACAGCATCTCTCTACTAGCTGTGTTTCTTTATCATCTCCTATGTGATTAGTACATAAGATATTGTTTATATGTTTCTATACA
>OZ024751.1:15231225-15363725 GCA_964016885.1 Eledone cirrhosa
CCTTCCTCATACGAACCACATTTACAGTGTGGAACTGGGAGCTTTTTACCGTGTTACCGACACGGCCACATTACAGCGTGGACTGTGTGTTTTTTTTGTTGTAACACCTACACGATCTCGATCTCATTATCTCATCTATTTGGACTGGATGTTATGGTACCAACTTTACAGAGACAGGGTGGTGTTGGTGGGAGGATAGGGTAGGGGTAGTGGATTGGGGTGTATATTTGGTTAAGAGGTGTCTACTGACTGTAGGTTTCGCTTTGTACTTAGGCAAGGCGGGTCTTCTGTATTACTGCGTAGTGCCAAAGATCTTGGTCCAGTGACATTATCTTAGAGAGGTGCAAGTGTGTAAGGTCAGAATTTATCAGATCGTCCCAGGTTTTTCTGGGTCTACCTACTCCGTAACTACCATTAATTTTAATCGCCCTGCACTTTTTTATACAGCTGTCGTCTTTCATATGCGGCCATACCAACGTAGTCTTCTCTCAAGTAAACAGCATCTGATCCATCTTATTCCTAATTTCTCACTTAGTTCATTTATGCTTTGCCATTCACGTATATTACTATTACACAGCCAACGGAGCATGCATGCTTCGATCCTTTCCAGTCTGCGCAGGTCCTCTGCACATAATGCTCATATCTTACTGCCATGTAGCATTGCTGTTTGTATACAGGCATCATACAATCTGCCTTTCATTTTTAGAGAGAAACCTTTTGTGGCCAACAGCGGTATAAGCTCTCTGAACTTTTTCCATCCCGTTCTGACTCTGGCTACTGTACTTTCAGAACACCCTCCACCACTGCTGATTTCGTCACCCAGGTAACGGAAAGTGTCCACTATTTCTATAAAACTATCTGGGCAATAGAAGGAGCTAGTATCCTGTAGAGACTTGCTACTTATTGCACCTGAGCATCGGCCACATATAAAGTCTATGTTCTTAGATAGTTTACCTGTGATCCACTACATCTTTTATGTACCCATACTTTGCATTTGGGACATAAAATGGAATTTCTGCCTACTCCTTTCCTACACACTGAGCATGGCCATTTCCCTGAGGGCACCTGTGCCCTATTTTCCTTTCTACAAACTAGAACTGTAGTCTTAGACAAGTTAACTTTAAGGCCTTTTGATTCTAGGCCATACTTCCATGTTCGGAATTTCTTCTCTTCAGCCATTGATTCAGCTATGAGCACCTCTTTCTGTTCAAACCAACCGTAACTGGCTGCTCATGCTAATGTTAAGGTATTGTTCTCAAAATATATAATATCAAAATCTCATAGATTCGATATTATGTGAGACAAAGTCTTTACCGTAAATATAGAGTAATGTAAATACTAAAGGGTTAAATCAATTAAATGTCACTCTGCTTTCACGCTCAGAGTTGCTGAAGCATGGAACAAACTGCCTGAGTCAGTTGTTAGCTGCCGAGACACTGCATCTTTTAAAACCCTCATGCTTCCCAAAATTCGCCAAAACTACACCTGATTTACCCCTTCCACACATGCACACGTGTATATCATGACTCATGCACTGTTCATTTCCATGACGTTTGTGCATTACCCTATGTACTATACATACACTTTTTCATGAGTTGTAGTGCACCTGAGCTCTGTACACAATATTTCATTATTATTTAACCATTCCATTGCCATTGTTTAATAAAGAAAAAAATTTAAGTTTCATTTCTAGCTTTTTATCTAATGTTAATTGCAAAGGTCATGATGAAAAACATCCAGTACACTCTGTAAAGGGGTTTGTGTTAGGAAAGTGCGTTGAGCTGTAGAAACCATATAAAAATTTAGAACATACCCTGTTGTAGGGTGATAGTGTTGGTGCAATGATAAAAGCACCCAGTCCACTCTGTAAGGTGGTAGTGCAGGAGTCTTGACAAAATGCTCCCAGTATACACTGTAAAGTGGTTGGTGTTAGGAAAGGTATCCAGTTAGAGAAACCAAGGCAAAATAGAGAGTATGAACAGAATAGTCACCTGGCCAGTATAGCCTCAGTACATGACAGCCTGTCTAACCCATGCAAGCATGGAAAATAAACATTAACCCTTTAGCATTTAAACTAACCGTATCTGGCCAGAATTCTCTCACCTCTTTCTGTTGAAATCGGCCCCTGATACCAATGTTAAGGTATTGTTCTGAAAATAAATATCAAAATCTTGTAGATTCGATATCATCTGAGATAAAACCTTTACTGTGAAAATACAGTAGTTTATATAGAGTAAAGGGTTAAACATTGATTATGATGATGATTCTTATTACAGAGGCATTATAGAAATATCCCTGGCTTTAAACAATTTAGTATTTATGGAGACCCAGGGGTAGACCCCAAGCAAGATGGTTGGATAACATCCATGAGCTTGGCTGGTCTCGCTTGGGGATCCAGCCGGATCGGTTGGAGATGGTTGCTTCTGACAGAACCGGCTGGAAGGAGTGTTTGAGGAATCTGCCCTCACAACCCTCTCGGGAATAAGTGGGCGAAGAATAATAATTATTTATTGTAACTTCATAAGTTTAAAAAATATTGATTGTCTTCAGTGAAAGGAATATTTTTATTTTCAAAATATTTCTTAAACGGAATTTAGAATCTAAACTATTTGTAATAGTTGAAAAAACAAACTTTTTCTCCGTCAATATTTATGTTTGATAAATGATAGTACTGGTGCTACAATAAGAATGCACCCAGTCCACTCTGTAGTGTGGCTGTACTGGTGCCACAATAAAAATGCACCTGGTTCACTCTGTAGTGTTTGTGCTGCACCTCTATAAAAATGCACCCAGTCCACACTGTTCGGTGGTAGTGATGGTGTCTTGATAGAAACGTGAAGTCGTTGCTTTTAGAAACGACATCCAGTCATTGGGGCCCATGCCAAAATGGAATGTATAAGCATGACACAGACACCTAAGCTGTCTGACCTCAGTACATGACAACCTGTGTAACCCATGCATGCATAGAAAATAGATGTTAAATGTTGATGATGATTTTCATGCAGTAAATTAGTAGTGTCATTTGAGTGTAAAACAAAATGCTTTCTAGTATATGTTCTGGATCTCTGCATTGTGAGTTCAAATTCCACCAAAGTCAACTTGCTAATAAGATGCCTTGTGGTATTAATTCTGTCGTTTTGCATTCTGAGTTTGAATCCTGCTGTGGCCTTCTTGAAAGGTATACTTAACTCGTCGCCCATTTTAATAACACCAAATTGGGTTTTTCATCTGATTCTACATTATTGGAATATATAGTTGAATTGATCATTGTTCAGCACAAGACCACATTATATGACACATACAGTTGAATTGATCTTAGTTCAGCACCAGACTGCATTATGTGGAATATACAGTTGAATTGATCCTAGCTCAACACAAGACCATATTATATGGAATATATAGTTGAAGTGATCTTAGTTCAACCCCAGACCACATTATATAGAACATGCAGCTGAATAGATTGTCTCAGTATTTGACTTGTATTTACTTTATCTACCCCTAGAATGATGAAATACAAAAGTGACTTTGTAAGGTTTAATGATAAGCCAATATAAGCACATCTATGTAGTCATTTGACCTAGAAGTAGTGACCAAATCTCTATTAAATCACTCACCTAAACCACCTACTGGCAAGTCGCAGGTGTGAGCCTCGCGAGATGGAATGGCTCTTCCAGTGCATCTCCCTTACCATCCTCCGGGGAAATGCCTCCTCCATTCTGTCCGCCAGGGCTATGGGGCGGCCAGCACGTGGAACCCCATTTGCTCATAATACAGAGAGATGAAAGCAATGACAGCAGGAGTTCGATTCTTCAGTGTTCGGACACATTTGTCAAACTGTAGATTTTAGGAAACAATTGTACCATAAATTAAACAGGCCTCTGACCGTTTGTATGTTATAGCGTCATTCTGCGTTCCTTTTAAAGATCATCTCTACCACCAGTGGACACATTTGATACTGTGTCTGGTTAAAATAGATAGGATGATGACAACAGGAGTACCTTTGATCATAGGTTTGCTTGATTAGGTGTGGTATTAAACAGCAACAAATATTGTTGCTACTGCAGAGAAAATCACTATACTTACTATATAAAATCTCTAGGAAAGGCATGGATTTCACAAATTTCCATTTCGTGTTTTTAAATATAAAGCTTCATTATCATTATGGTTTTTACGTCCACTTTTCTAACCGGCTATGGGTTGGGCAGGATGTTTGGAGACAATGTTTTAGAGTCAGATGCCCTTCCTGGTGTCAACCACTTTAGTTTCCTTTTACAACATGCAGGGGTACAGTGTATCTATTCTAAACACCAGGATATGTAAGAAAAAAATATATATATATATGTAAACAACTTGATATGAAATGATTTGGAGTTATGAGTGTAAATATTTCATAAAATTGTAGGAATCTGGAATGCATAAATAGCTGTAAAACAGCCAACTGCTATGATGATGATAATGAAATTATTGTGTAAAATGCTCAGGTGCATGTATAGTACATAGAATAATATACAAATGATCTCAGCAAAGATTCGGGGTAAAACAAATCCTTTTAATGAATGGAAGAGGTTTTGTTTAACCCAACACTTTGCTATGGTCATTGTAACAGCTGGCTGTTTTACTGGTATTTCGGCATTTGAGATTACTACAATTTTACAAAATACATGTATAGTGTTATAAGGTAAAGCAGGTAGAATTGATATGACTAATGATTCTCAACCATTTTTGCTCCTTGGCCCACTAAAGAGGTGCTATTGCATACCATCAGCTTTAAAAAATTCTTATTATATAAATATGTCCACATCTCACATTATCAATTGGTTACCCATATCCCACATTCCTGTCCACTGCTTCCTCTGTCTGTCTTGCCTTCTCTTTCCCTGCACCGTTCCTTCAAGAATTGTCTTAGAGAGTCCATCTGATCTTGTTACATGCCCATACCACCTCAGCTTCCTTCTACTTCACTGTGGTCAGAAGATCTTTATAGTGGCTCACATGCTGGGTGATTCTTTTGCGGACCTCCTTGTTCATGATGTGCTCTGTGTAGGAGGAGACTCTCAGGATTCTTCTATAGCATCTCATTTCCACTGTTTGGATCTTTCTTTGCAAATCAGTGGTTAGGGCCCATGACTCACATGCGTATAGAAAGATGGATAGGACTAACTCGTGCAGGAGTTTTAGTTTGCATCTGAGAATGGTGCTTTTGTCTCTCCAGAGAGGTTTCAACTTAGCAAGTGGTGGTGCTGTTAGAGCACTCCTTGCAAGAACTCTGGCTGAGTGGACAGGAAAGAACTTTGCCACAACCCAAACACTTGCCTATGACTGCCAGAGATGGAGGCAGTTGGTGCAGCATTCAACACTGCAATGTCCCATCGACCCTGAAAAGGGTCATGAGACCATGATGTTGATGATGATCCTACATTATTATAAAACTATGTTCAAGACCTTTATATAAAGTGGCTATATACATCAATCTGTCGGTTGAAAAAACTCAGGGAAAGTATGATAGTCGGATAGTGGGTTTTCTCCCTTGCATTAAGCAGTATGATTTTATGTAAAAAAAACAAAAAAACTGTTATTTACAGAATTTTTGTATTTTTAAAGAAATATTTTCCAACCATGTTTGTTCAAAACTGCATTATTTAAAATTACATAAAATACGGGCATACAGATAAATGCACGCATTTCACTCAGCCACAAAGAAATACACACAACTCCCCAACATGACCAAGGACACTGAGCACATTAGTGCTGTAATAACCCAGTGCTGGTGCCACAACAAAAAGCACCCAGTTTACTCTGTAAACTGGTAGTGCAGGTGCCATGATGAAAAGCACCCACTCCACCCTGTAACGTCTGCTTTATGTGCTAGCAAGGGTTGGACAGATCTACATAGGCCAAGTCAGTTCTGAAGCAAGGCTACTGACCTCACAGACAGGCTGAGGGGTCTGCATCCAGCTTACGTACAGTCATATATTCTGTTGAACGCCTTTTGAATGTCTTTTGACACAAATTGAAGGATCCTCCCAGCCCCTTGTTTGGCAAACTTTTTATGGCTGGATGCCCTTCCTATGTTCAACCACTTTACAGCATGTATTATGTAGATCACCAACACTAGGGCGGTTGCCATGTCCTTGACATAATTGAAGGGTTTGCCAACCTCTTGTTTGACAAGCTTTCTATAACTGGATGCCCTTCCACACACCAACCACTTTACAGCATGTACTGGGTACTTTTATTGTATTGACCACCAGCACAAGGGAGGTTGTCATGCCCTTGACACAACTAAATGGTCTTTTATATTATCAAGCCTGGAAGAACGAAAGGCAATTTTGATCTTGGTGAGATTTGAACTTAGAGCATAAATAGCAGAAACACATTCCCATAGGCATTTATATATATATAGATATTCCTGATGATTTCCTTCGAATGAAACAGTTTTAGTCCTGTAGAAGCCATTTCTATATTAAATATTTATACTCTGCTATGTCATGAGTACCTTACTGTGGTTACCCCCGATTGAATCCAGGATACACACACACACACACACACATATACACACACTAATGATTCTGACCCCGGACCACGTCTCTGCTCACTGTTATCGGAGCAGAGTTGGCTGCCAGCAGGTACAATTCATGTGATGAGGAGTGGCTGTTCCAGCATGTCTCTCTTGCTGTCCTTCAAGGCAATGTCTACTGCATCCTGTTGGCCAGGACCACATGGCAGACTGACCCTTAAGTTTCATTTATGGTGGTGTCATGTAAATAAGATTGACTTCATAAGCATGAAAATATTCTAACACACAAAAATATTTATAAATAATCTTTAAAATCTTAAGAGAGAATTAGAGAAGGTGATGAGGAGTTATATTTAATCTTGTCATTGTAACAAGTGTTTGGTGATAAGAGTGCAGCTGTAAAGTTTCCCATCCTGGTCATATGGTCATATTCTTGTTTAAAGCTTCCATTTCCTCCTACTTCTCTCCAGTCTAGCATAGTATGGGAAGGCAAACTTAAAACGATTCTCTCTTTATATACAGACACACACAGGTTGAACAAGTTTGTCAACCCAACTAACAAAACATACGTATCTGGTATGGCGCTGTTGTAGTAACTGGTCTTAAACGAGTAATGTTAAAGCTCGTCCTACAGACTTGAGTTGCTCTATTCTTTGGATATCTTTACCAAACTATTACTACACACACACACACACACATATATATATATATATATATATATATATATATACCTTGAAAAGAAAACCAAAGACTATTTATTATATCATATGTAGCCTTCTGAGTAGTTTACTGTAATAAATCTCATATTTTGAGCTGTAATAACTTCTTCACCTACCCTTATCTGGTGTTTTATTCGAAAACGTTTCATTATACGGCGGTGGATTGGTAGTATCGGTAGAGGGTCAGACACTATGCTTTGACGTATAGAGTTATGCCCCTTGCCATTCTGAGTTCAAATCGCGCCGAGGTTAACTTTGACTTTCATCCTTACGGGTCGATAAAATAAAGTACCAGTAATGTACTGGGTTATTGCTGGCCTTGTGCCAAAAGTAGAAACAATTATATATATATATATATATATGTATGTATATACACACACATATATATATATATACATATGTATGTAAAAGGTAAACAGAAATAACAACACAATCGGTACAGTATATGGAAGGGATATATTAGGTTAACGCTTGATATAGCAGGAAGAGGCCTGTGATCCATGATGTAAAAGGACACCCGGGACTGAAACATGTAGGGAAGAATATATGTATATGTATATATAGGAAAAGAGTCAAGACCCTGACGGCTGAGCTCCAGCCATTTCGACAGCTAGATCCAAAGTATTGAATACTCTGGTGCATTATGGTCCACCTGGTATCTTACCACACCCTCTTTGTTATATATATATATATGATGATCATCATCATCACCACTGTTTCATGTCTATTTTCCATGCTTGCATGGATTAGACAGGTCGTCATAATCTGAGGGTAGACAGGGTAAATGACTGTGTCTTGCTTAAACGTTCTATTCTTACATGTTTCTACAGCTGGATGCTCTTCCTAACAACAAATTCTTGCTATTACATCAGTATTCATGTGACCTGCAGTGTCTACATCTCCCAACTAGAATACTCCCACCCCACTAACCCCTATTTGATATATGACCTTCAATGATTACAATATTGATTTCTAAGTTTAGGTACAAGGCCAGCAACTTTAGGGGTATAGCAAAGTTGATTAAATCAACACCAGTAGTTGACTGGTACTATATTTTATTGACCTGGGAAGGATGAAAGGCAAAGTTGACCTCATTGACTCACAAAAAAGTATATATATATATATATATATATGGAGGCACATGGCTTAGTGGTTAGAGCATTGGCCTTGCAATCGAAAGGTTGTGAGTTCAATTCTCAGACCGGGTGATGTGTTGTTTCCTTGAGCAAGACACTTTATTTCACATTGCTCCAGTTTACTCAGCTGTAAAAATGAGATGATAGGGACTGGGTTCCCTATCATTCCACTGCAAAGTGGTCGTGTAGGTGCTACGGCAAAAAAAGCACCCAGCCCACACTGTAAAGTGGTTGTGTAGGCGCCACGGAAAAAAAACACCCAGCACTCACTGTAAATGAGGTTGGTGTTAGGAAGGGCATCCAGCTGTAGAAATCAAGCCAGAATCAGTGCCCGTCCCACCCTTGCAAGCAGGGAAAATTGGACGTAAGATGATGATGATATATACATGATCAGGCGAGGTTAACTTTGCCTTTCATCCTTAGGAGGTTGATAAAGTAAAGAACCAGTAATGCACAGGGATAATTGCTGGCCTTGCGCCAAAAGTGGAAACAATTATTTCTCTGAAGATGTTTAGCGAACTCTTTGCTGAAACATGGCTATGTTGTAAGAATACACACACACATATATGAATATATGTCATATATATATATATATATGGTTAGATTTTAATGTGTGTGTGGGGGAGGGTGTGGCTTATCTATATCTATATATATATAAGACCCCCCCCCCTTGCCCAAACACACACATAAGATATGATCATATATTATTTATTATATTAAAATCTAACTCTAGCTTATAACAATCCTGGCCAGCTGAATGTTTAAATAGCCTTAAGACAGTGTCGCCACTATTTCATGTTGTGTACGGTGTATATTGGTTTAGTATAGCGATTCCTCTGACACCTGACACATACATACACGCACTCACATAAACACTTACATACACAGTCTCTTTCGTGTTATTTTATGGAACCCCCTATCTCTCTCTCTCTCTATATATATATATATACAGGAGATGTTTGAGCTGTGTTGCTTGATCTGTATGACATTTATCCATGTAACAACAGTTATCATCCTTAGGTAAAAAAACTCCCCGTGATGTTCTACGTAATCAAGCGGCAACAGTTACCATGGTGCAGTGCTAATTTTAAAACAGATCTCACACACACGCGCGTGTGTGTGTATATATATATATATATATATATATATATATATATATATATATATATATTTGTGTGTGTATATATATATATATATATATTTATATATATATATATATATATATATATATATATATATATACAGGATGTCCCCCAAAATAATGTATACATATATTTATTAGAATGCTGATGAAATGTGTATACATTTTTTGGGACACCGTATGTGTATGTATGTATATAATATATATATATATATGTGTGTGTGTGTCTATACGCATGTATACTCACATATATATATAAAGACCAATATATGTGCGTGTATATATATATGTAAATATCGTCACCGAACGCTGTTCTTTCATATATGAAATACTCAATACGGACGCGCTCCCGATTTTTTGTTTATATATATATATACACAGTCGATCGGATTTTGATTGAAACATCTGTATCTCAGCTCGGACTTTTTTTTTACTAAAACACCAGTGTAGTTTTTTTTTTTTTTTACTACAACGCTGAGATATTTCTTTATTACAAAACGCAGGCATACACACACACATGTATATATATATAAAGCTAAGAGGAGAGGTTAAGTGTATACTATTATTATACATCTAGATTTGAAACGAAGCATTTAGCAGTAGAAATTGTTAAAATCTGTACCAGGTACATATTGGTTTCGAATCATTAAACTATGTATTCTATAACTCTTGTGTCTAACAGAGAAACCCCCCCATCACCACTATATACACACACACATCAACACCTAGCGGTTTCCATTGATAATTTCTATCGTAGGCTGACACGACAACAGGTTTTTCATTGATTTTTCCATTATAATAAAGCAAGGAAAGTGGGCGTGACTCCAACAATTCAGGAAATAAAACTTGTTAACTTCCGGTCCGGTTGCGTACGTTTACTTCCGGATATGATTTTGTTTCATTTTTTTTTTTCTTTCTTCGTTTATTTTCATGTCGTTACTTTTTTATTTTTAATATCTCCAAGAAAGTTAATTTAATTATTACTCAATTCTTCCATTCATAATTTATCACGATGGTCTAAAATATTGTTTCGAAAATGAAAACATAAGCAAAAAAAAAAAAAATAATAATTTCACCTGCTCAAGGCCAGCTATTTGGGGAATGGGAGAATCGATTATTTTGACAGTACTTAACTGGTATTTTATTTTATCGAACCCCAGAAGGACGAAAGAGAAAGTTGACCTCGGCGAGATTTGAACTCAGAACGTAAAGAGCCGGAGCAAGTACCACAAACCGTTTTATCCGACCCTCTAACGATTCTGCCAATCTATCGCCCCTTACTTATAATATATTGTGCGTTTTCTTTGACTATGTAAATAAAAATACAGCTACATGAAATCATTTGTGGTAAAATTGAAATGACTTGAATAAAAAAAATTGAAACCAGACGTTTTTTCGACTTTTGACTTGTTCGTAAACATTAGAGAGAAAAAAAGCCGTTACTATAGTTAGAAGTTAACGCCATCAATGTATATACTGCTTGATGTGAAAGTTTGTTGGTGATATATATCTGCAAGGGTTTATTTGGCGACCAATGTACAAATAACATTTTTTGTTCAATAAACAGAGACTATACACACACACATTTGTTATACGTGTAGTGTACGCATTTGTATAACAGCAATTGTGTAACGAATAAATGAGTTAAATTCTCAGTATCGGTAGAGGATCGGACGCCATGCTTTGACGTATAGAGTTATGGCCCTTGCCATTCTGAGTTCAAATCCCGCCGAGGTTAACTTTGCCGAGGAAAATCATACCTTATCGGTTGGAAATTCACTGGATAGTGGAAATATATTAAGGATTATTCAAACTCATGTGTGAATATGCAAATGAATATGTAAATAATTGAAAAACAACCGTTTATTTAAACGACACTGGAGAAAGAGAGAGAGAGAAGATATAAGGGGAGAAAGATAAAAAATAGTACGAGAGAGAGAGAGAGAGAGAGAGAGAGAGAGACTTCCAACAAATTAAATACCCCTTCTACTTATATATATATATATATATATATAATTGTTTCTATTATTGGCACAAGGCCAGCAATAACCCAGTACATTACTGGTACTTTATTATACTTTATTATAACACTGGTGGGTTATATCCGTAGTAGTAGATCACTCAGTCCATGGGACGAGTTTGGTAGAAGTAGTAACACAACAATTAGCTCACCATACCGAGAACAAATGTTTCACCTTATTCGAATCTTCCGAGCTGAGGATCCGAATAAGGTGAAACATTTGTTCTCGGTATAGTGAACTAATTGTTGTGGAATTACTTCTATATATATAATATATATATAGTAAAATGATGATGATGGGGAGTATCATGAAAAAAAGGGCCCCAAACGGTGAGAAATGAGGCAAGATGGGGAAAGCTATACTCATTTTCATAAGAGAAGACAGGTCTCTCTGTGTGTGTGTGTGTGTGTGTGTATATATATATATATATATATATATATATATATATATATATATATATATATATATATATATATATATATAAATATATATATATATATGCAGAGGTTATATTTAATTTGTTGGGATTCAACAAGCTTAAACATTTTTATAACTGATATAAAGCACTCTAGGACTATCCAGGAAGCTCCAACCGTTAAGATTGTCTTTTTTCCGGGTATGTCAATATTTATTTATAAAACAAATCTGTATTTTATCTGATGAAAGCGCACCATAATTTGCCTTGGTTGCCCTTGAAATATATATAATAAAATAAATATGGTTTTATAAATATAGTTTCCATTTATTAATATATTGTATATATATATATATATATATATATATATGGAGAAGAAGTTTATGAAATGGAAATGCGGGTATAAAGAATTTATTAGGTAACAATTGTTTCTATAGTGTATGGGTTACCTATACCTCGCTATTTGAATAATATAAAAATATTATCATAAACCGAAGGTACACTGTAAGCAAACACACCATGTCGTCAGACCTTTGTATTGGAATATGAAAATATTTTATACACTAGATAAAAGAGAAAGAAGGAGGTAGGAAGAGAAGGGGAGGAGGGAAGTGAGTAAGGGGGAGGGAGTCCTAGGATTTAAGACTGTCAGACTAGTAGAGATTGTAAGGAGAGAATGTTTTGGCAGCAGTTAGCTTAATGATGCGTGTTAGGGTTGGCGGGCGAAGTAAATTCTTCTAGTGGTGTTGTTCGGACAAAAATTTAGTTAAAGGGGTCAAAGTGGTACAGAGTTACAGACAAGTTATTGGGGCTATTATAGTAGCAGGTTATTTCTAAAGGGGTCCAGAAAACATAGGTAACCCATACACTATAGAAACAATTGTTACCTAATAAATTCTTTATACCCGCATTTCCATTTCATAAACTTCTTCTCCATATTTTCTCCGGATTTTAAATTTTAAAACACACTTTATTATACGTTGAGCAATCTCCGACGTCGGTTGATTCCATCCAATGCAACTACTTAGTAACATTGGAATACAAATTGACTATATATATATATATATATATATATATATATATATATATATATAATACAGAATGTTATTTGGACTAGTTCCAACAGGGAGTTGGGTGAAGCTCTCCAGCAACGGAGTGAATTGGGCTTGTCTCTTCTGAGAAGGTGGAGGGCAGTCGAAGTCAGAGAACTTGGGACAGCATAAGTTCGAAGGTCACCTTCGACTCCCTCTTCGTCCAGTTAGATCAGTTTGCAAGGTGCCGCTTACTATCTGCCAGGGCCAAATACTCAGGCGACTGGGTTGATGCCCTACCCTTTGCCAACGTTGGTGGCTTACTCAGCCTGGACGAACTTCGTGTCTCCAGCGCCCTCAGAGTGGGAGCTGACGTCTGCATGGGTTTGAGGTGCCGATGCAGCAAACTCCTCAACTCCACAAGCATCCACGGTCTTTCTTGCCGCCTGAATGCCGGCCGCTTCGCGCGTCACACGGAGCTAAACCTCATTCTGAAGAGACCTTTGGCCCGGGCGAATATCCCCTCAGTCTTGGAACCATCTGGGTTGTCCAGAAGTGACGGCCTTACTCTGTGTCCCTGGTCTCGAGGCAGGTGCCTCGTCTGGGACGTCACTGTTAGTGACTCTTTTGCTCTTTCCCACATCCTGGATGCTGTGGTTAGGACGAGAGCCACAGCTTCCGCAGCCGAGTGGAGTAAGACCCTCAAATACTCTGATCCGTCGGCCAGCTACACTTTTCAGCCTGTGGCTTTCGAGACGTTTGGGGGAGTCGGACCGCTGACTCTGCGAGGTCCCTCTCTTCACTGGCGGCTCACCTAATAGAGGTAACTGGCGAATCTAGTGAGGGCGCTTGGCTGTTTCAGCGCATCACCCGAGGCAACGCTGCGAGTGTGCTGGCTTGCCTCAAAAATCATTAGAGAGGTTGCCCAGTACTCCTCGCGATGTTGGCGTGATCTTCTACATGTTTTTTTTTTTATTTATTTATTTTTATTTTTTTAAATATATTCACTGCCCAGAGAATAGCATAATAGAAGATATAAGTGTTTCGCTTATAAATGTTCAACCACATGTATTATCAGAAGGTTGCCATTTTATAGTGTTCGATGTTCGGGGTCAGCCACTTTAGGAAAAATGGTCACCATTTCTCCCAAACTGTCTTTTGCTCTGGTGTTGGCTCGGTTATTCACTTCTTCCTTTACAGTTTCCTTAATATTGTAACATTAAAAGAATATATCTTTCTGAAGGAATCGCGAGCTATTTATAATGTTATCGAAGCATTTGTAATGTTATTTATGTATATATTTAAAACATATTTGTTATGTTATTCTACTGTAAATTTATTTATATGCTCTGTTTATATTTTCATTCTGAAAGAATTGCAAACGATTTGTAATGTTATTTAATTTATATTATATTATAATATAATATAATACTGGAGGTTGATGATGTTGTATCTGTTTTATGGGTTTTTTTTAATACACACCTTTTGCTATGCTCTACTATCTTAAGTATCGAGTATTCTGTTGAGTAATGGTGTAACTAGTTTAAAACTGGTTCTATCCTACTATATATGTACATATATATATATATATATATATATATATATATATATATATATATATATATATATATTGTTATGCTTTGGGAGGGTCATGTTGCCAATAAGAAACACACGCACCAGTTATTTTCACTCCAATTTATTATAAATTAAATTTATAAATTTCCGGTTGGTTGGTTGGTTCCATAACCGGACGGTTGTTCATATATTGTCAAAGTTCTTTCGTCACACATTCTGTGAACTCTTCGGTGACTGGGGATTCTTTTCTTATCTATTGCATTCACTTATATTTCGAATACCTGCTGATATCACCGGATTCATACGGAACCCGGTCATTGAAATGATCATAGTATAATAAACCTTTCAAGGATTTACACAAGTCCAGCCTCCTGTCATTTCATTATAATATATATATATATATATATATATATATATATATATATATATATATATATATATATATATATATATATATATTGCTATACTTGGGAGGGTCATATATCAGTGGTGAAGGGTAACCTGGAAAACAGGGCATGCAGTCCAATCGCCATGGCGGAAAGTGGGGTTGTCCAGCCCTACTCTGCACCCAATTCCCTCTAAATGACCCTCCCGGTCAAAGCCGCATGTAGTGTTATCTAGTGTGTGTTTGTGTGTATGTGTTATCTTTTTTTGTGTCTATACGTTTTAGTAAGCAGCCAAAATTCTGCTTGCTTCAACCGACGCAATTGATCAACTCAAGATTCTATAACGCATGCACGGACCCTTCGCCCCTGATATATATATATAATATCAAATTAACGAAGATCGCTGGTATTAATTCAACGGTCCCAGCCAGGATCCCAGCTAGGATAGAACCAGTGTTTACTGTGTTCAGATACGTACGGAACTCGGCGTATTGGGTACATTTTTGACCGACTTACTAAACAGTATAAACTTCAACAGTATTTTTATAGTTTACAAGTATAAACCGTAACCGATTCATCGCTGTTATTCCATTGGAATGTTATAATATTACGGCATCCGCAAATTGTTTATAGCTTTGCTCGCGCGTGAATCATTCATTATATTTTAAATCAATGCTTTTCTTTTCTTTTTTAATTAATTAATCAATTAGTTAATTGTTATTGTTATTACTATTAGATTGGCAGAATCATTAGACAGTCTCAGGAAAGAATTGCTGGACAGATTTTACGGGCGAAACTAACAGGTAGGAGACCCCAGGGTAGACCCCGAGCAAGATGGTTGGATAACATCCATGAGTTTGGCTGGTCACGCTTGGGGATCCAACCGGATCAGTTGGAGACGGTTGCTTCTGACAGGACCCGCTGGAGGAAGTGTTTTAGGACTCTCCCCACACGATCTTCTCGGGAATAAGTGGCCGAAGAAAAGAAGAATCATTAGAACGCCAGCCAAATGCTTGGTAATATTTCTTTACGTTCTGAGTTCAAATCTTGCCCTGGTTAGCTTCGCCTTTCATCCTTTCTGGGCCGGTAAATGAAGTACTAGTAACGCAGTGGGGTCGATTTAATCCCCCCCCCCCCCCCTCAAAAAAAAAAAATGATCGGCTTTGTGCTTAAATCAGAAACCATTATTTCCTGTTGTTTTATTGCAACTGTCAGTTATAAGAACTCCGTGGTTCTTTCAATAAATTTGACACTCTAACTCTCAGTCGTGCCCTTCCCATGGAGTGTCATCAGTAGATGTTTGTTGTAATTAAATGACAACATCCTATAAGTCAACAACCCAAAACGTAATAACCACACACACACAGACTGACCGACAGACTGACAGATACACACATGAAAATATAAACAGAGCATATAAATAAATTTACAGTAGAATAACATAACAAATATGTTTTAAATATATACATAAATAACATTACAAATGCTTCGATAACATTATAAATAGCTCGCGATTCATTCAGAAAGATTTATTCTTTTAATGTTACAATATTAAAGAAAATGTAAAGGAAGGGGTGAATAATGGAGCCAACACCAGAGCAAAAAACAGCAACGTCGCGAGTACTGGGCAACCTCTCTAATGATTTTTGAGGCAAGCCATCACACTCGCAGCATTGCCTCGGGTGATGGCGAGTCTGATGTGCTGAAACAGCCAAGCGCCCTCGCGAGATTCACCAGTTACCTCTATTAGGCGAGCCGCCAATGAAAAGAGGAACCTCAAAAGCCACATGCTGAAAAATGTAGCTGGCCGACAGATCGGCTGCGGAAGCTGTGGCTCTCGTCCGAACTGCAGCATCCAGGATGTGGGAAAGAGCAAAAGAGTCACTAACAGTGACGTCCCAGACAAGGCACCTGCCTCTCAACTAGAGGCACAGGGTAAGGCCATCAGGTCTTTTGCCGTCACTTCTGGACAACACAGATGGTTCCAAGACTGAGGGGATATTCGCCTGGGCCAAAGCTCTCTTCAGAATGAGGTTTAGCTCCGTGTGACGCGCGAAGCGGCCGGCATTCAGGCGGCAAGAAAGACCGTGGAGGCTTGTGGAGTCGAGGAGTTTGCCGCATCGGCACCTCAAACCCATGCAGACGTTAGCTCCCACTCTGAGGGCGATGGAGACACGAAGTTCGTCCAGGTTGAGTGGGCCACTAACGTTGGCCAGGGGTAGGGCATCAACCCAGTCGCCTGAGTATTTGGCGCTGGCAGATAGTAAGCGGCACCTTGCAAACTGATCTGACTGGACAAAGAGGGAGTCGAAGGTGGCCTTCGAACTTATGATGTCCCAAGTTCTCTGACTTCGACTGTCCTCCACCTTCTCAGGAAGAGACAAGCCCAACTCACTCCATTGCTTGAGAGCTTCACCCAACTCCCTGTTGGAACTAGTCCATGTTGGAGAGGAGAGGATGCTGCTCACCAGGATGGAGCAAGCGTGGGTGGAGGAAAGGAAGCAGGGGAGAGAGAGGGACGAACACTTACGAAGACCAAGGGCCCCAAATTGCTTGGGAAATGCAGCCTGATCTGGAGAGAGTCTAACATTGACCAGGCACTTGAGTCTCTCGAGGATTAGGTCATCGAAGCATTGGAGGCAGGACAGAAATCTGTGAGAGGGGCTGGCCCTGTGCAGATAAAGAAGCTTAGGAATAGACAGGTAGTTCCTGAGTATGAAGAAACCTTGATGGGGTTCAATAACTTCGATATTCCTCAACAGCTGCTCAAGGCCAACCATGTTCGAATGGAAGATTAACTCGAAGGCCAGGTTTGTGATTGGGGCTCCTAAGGAACACCAAGCCGACGGGGGAGGGACCGCGATGGAAGGGAAGGACTCTGCAAGCAGGTCGATTTAGCTGTTGGTGTTGAGAAGCTGGGTGGTTGAGGATCCAAAGCTCACATTTGGAGCTATTGACCTGGAGACCCCGGCGGACAAGCTCCTCAACAATCTTGTTGGCAGTGGCGAAAACCATATCCGGAGTTCCCAGCAAACAAGTGTTGTCAAAGTACCAGACATTGAGGTCCAACTCAACCCCCATCTTGGTGATGTCATCAATGCCTAGTGCAAACAGAGCGGGCCCGAGTGGGTCATCCTGTTGTACTCCTGAGGCAGAGGTGATGATTTGGTCACTGAAAGAGAGGTAGGAGGGCTCCCGATAAGCCTGCCAAGCAAAGTGGTAGAGTTGTGGGACCCTCTCTCTTACTGAGCCGAGGACAATGTCGCGGTTGACGGAGTTAAATGCATTCTTGCATTGGGGGACGAGGAGGGCAAGTTGGTAAATGCTGTGGTAGTGTGGACAGCAGCCTCACATCCCAACTTGATACCCACCCCCAGCTGAATGGGGGAAAATCCCTCCGCCCGTGAGTCGGAGACCAACAGCAAACACGCCTTTGCAGTAAGGCGGTGAAAGGTGCAGCCAACCGCAATGGGGCGCAGGTCCCCGTTGGGCTTGGTGAGACCAAATAGCTTGGCACTGAAGAAGAGTGGGCGGATGAACGGGAGAACGTTCACTGAAGAGAACTGATTCGCAAACTGAGTCAGGCTCTCCAAGAGTTCGAGTCCGGCATCACCGGCCAATAAGGAGATACCATCCTTGAGGTGTTGAGGACGAAGGGCGTCAATTCCCACGCCTAACCCAGCGGGGAAGGATGAAATCGCCTTTCTGATGATATCGGTGGTGTAAACCGGTCTCGAGTATTCTGGTGGTTCGGGCCAGTTTAGCTGATCATCTGGGGGTGCTGATGGGTGCTTTACCAACTTCGTGTGTATGTGTGTATCATCATCATCATTTTACGTCCGCTTTTCCCTGCTTGCAAGGGTGGGACGGGAACTGATTCTGGCTTGATTTCTACAGATGGATGCCCTTCTTAACACCGCCTCATTTACAGTGAGTACTGGGTGCGTGTGTGTGTGTATATATATAAATATATATATATATTTACACAATCGAAAGGTTGTGAGTTCAATTCTCAGACCGGGTGATGTGTTGTTTCCTTGAGCAAGACACTTTATTTCACATTGCTCCAGTTTACTCAGCTGTAGAAATGAGATGATAGGACTGGGGTCCCTATCATTCCACTGCAAAGAGGTCGTGGAGGCGCCACGGCAAAAAAGCACCCAGCACTCACTGTAAATGAGGTTGGTGTTAGGAAGGGCATCCAGCTGTAGAAATCAAGCCAGAATCAGTTCCCGCCCCACCCTTGCAAGCAGCGTTATTATGTACAGTGGACAACATTATCCAATGATATATCTTTCTATAGGATGAAAGGGTGTAATTTGAGGGAGATTTTTCTGCTATTTCTAGCAGGCCAAATGACCATATAACAGCTCCTTCATTAACTAGTCCTGTAGATATTATTTACACTGGTATTGAAACATGATTTATGATATCAGCATGAATGGTTCCTTGCGCTGAAATTATTTAACAATGTTTGCTTTAAAGAAAATAACAAGATTATGTTACCGACAGTGTGTGTGTGTATTTATGTTATTGAAACATATCAGGACTATACGAGGGTCAGATAAAAGTTCATATGCTGAAGGATTGATTATTTGAGCTGTGAAATCGAGGTATGTGTGTGGGTATATCTAGGGAATGTAATGTCCAGATACTGTAGATTCACCAGAATGAGCACTCGATGTGTAGTTTCCAAGGTATAGAGGCGTAGAACTAAGCAGAGGGTAATAATAATAATAATAATAATTGTTTCTACTTTTGGCACAAGGCCAGTAATTATTCCAGTACGTTACTGGTACTTTATTTTATTGAGGTTAACTTTGTCTTTCATCCCGTAAGGATGAAAGGCAAAGTTAACCTCGGCGGGATTTGAACTCAGAACACAAAGGGCTATAACTCTATGCTGCAAAGCATGGCGTCCAACCTTCTACTGATACTGCCAATCCACTGCCCTATCATCATCATCATCATCATCATTTTACGTCCACTTTTCCCTGCTTGCAAGGGTGGGACGGGAACTGATTCTGGCTTTATTTCTACAGCTGGATGCTCTTCCTAACACCAACCTCATTTACAGTGAGTGCTGGGTGCTTTTTTGCCATAGCACCTCCACGACCACTTTGCAGTGGAATGATAGGGACCCCAGTCCCTATCATCTCATTTCTACAGCTAAGTAAACTGGAACAATGTGAAATAAAGTGTCTTGCTCAAGGAAACAACACATCACCTGGTCTGAGAATTGAACTCACAACCTTTCGATTGCAAGGCCAATGCTCTAACCACTAAGCCATGTGCCTCCATAATAATAATAATAATAATAATAATAATAATAATAATAATAATAATAATAATAATAATAATAATTGTTTCTACTTTTGGCACAAGGCCAGCAATTACCCAGTGCATTACTGGTACTTTATTCTATCGACCCCAGAAGGATGAAAGGCAAGGACAATTTGTTGTCTTCGTTACATTTATTAGTCACACGCCTTTCACTAGTGATCAGCTCAAGGTTCAATCTGGAATCAAAGCTTATCGGACCTCTGCTGTGGCAACGACAGAATGAATGAACCTCTTGGGCGTAGAGAAGGTATAAATGAATGTGAATCGGTATATACCTTTTTTATGCCCAAGAGGTTCATTCTGTCATTACCACAGCAGAGGTTCGATAAGCTTTTGATTCCAGAGTTGGGCCAGACCTATACAGATCGAAATGCACTGGGATAATTGCCGGCCTTGTGCTTAAAGTAGAAATAATAATTATTATTATTATTGTTGATCGGTGGTGGATTGGCAGTATTGGTAGAGGATTGGACGCCATGCTTTGCAGCACAGAGTTACGTCCCTTTACGGACTGAGTTCAAATCCCACCGAGGTAAACTTTGCCTTTCATCCTTACGGGGTCGATAAAATAAAGTACCAGTCACGCACTGGGGTCGATTTAATCGACTTTGCCCTCCCCTCAAATTGCTGGCCTTGTGCCTAAAGTAGAAATAATTATTATAATATATATATATATATATAAATATATTATAATTGTTTCTACTTTTGGCACAAAGCCAGCAATTACCCAGTGCATTACTTTATTTTATTGACCCCTTAAGGATGAAAGGCAAAGTTAACCTTGGCGGGATTTGAACTCAGACCGTAAAGGGACGTAACTATACTGGAAAGTATGGCGTCCGACCCTCTACAGATACTGCCAATCCACTGCCCTTATATATATATAAATTATAATAATAATAAAAAGCACAAAGTGTTAGGTCTTCATTGTGTTTATTGAGTAGTGACGCGTGTTTCACTATTGATCAGCTCAAAGTTCGATCTGTATTGGTCTGACCCGACTCTGGAATCAAAAGCTTGTTGGACCTCTGTTATGGTAATGATAGAATGAACCTCCTAGGGCTTTGAAACAGTATATAACAATTCACATTCATTTACTGATGAGCCTACAGTAACTGGACATTACAAGCCCTAAATATATTTATATATATAGTTCTTGCAAGCAGGGAAAAGCGGACGTAAAATGATGATGATAATGATGATGATGATGATATATATTTGTATGTATGTATGTGTGTGTATGTACAGAGAGAGAAATACATACATGTATATAATTACACACATACATACACATATATATACACACACTTATGAGGGTGGGCTGAAAAGTTCATATGAAGGATTGATGCTATGAAGGATTGATGTTAGAGCTGTGAAATCTTGCATGCATTAATTTCAACTTTTCTTATTAATAGCTGTATTGTTTCTTTCGAGTGACTATGTTGAAAAATATATCTCATTTGGTCATTCCATGAGAGTATCTTGGTCTATCTATGAAGGTATGATGCTAGTGTTGTGAAATCTTGCATGCATTAATTTCAACTCTTCCTTATTAATAACTGCATTGTTTCTTTCCAGGACTATGTTGAAAAATATAACTCATCTGGTCATTCCATGAGCGTATCTTAGTCCGCCTATGAACTTTTCAGCCAACCCTCATACGATGTTAGTTAGTTGGAAAATATTAAGCATTGCTATTTTAAAGAGGGGCTAAGAATAAACAATTTGCCAATTCTAAACTGTGTTAAACCAGAATCTGTGGAGACTTGTGAAATTTTAAACAAATGGTTGACTAATAGGAGTAAGGAATTATAAAGGAAGTGAAGAATACTATTGCGTCTTCCTGACAACTGTGCGACACACCCACTTCTTTGAGATAGCCTGAAAAAAAACATTAATCTGGTATCTTCTGTTTTCTAACACACCAACCACATTTTCGGGTGCTGTCGTTGAACTTAGGCAATCAGAATACATTTGAAAAGTTTCATTATTACATTATTAAAAAGTAGGTAAAGCAATATTTTTCAATCAGTGGGAAAGAAAATCTGTTGACATTAGTTTCAACAGCTGAGCAAGAGAAAGCATGAGTTAACCTTTTAAAAACCATTAAAGCTTACTGCTTATAATGCTTGATGATAAATTATTAGCTGGAGCATTCAGAATTATTGCTTTATTTACTGTAATTTGAAACCATCAGTCTTGGATATCTCCCCCCTCTCACTTTCTTTCTCTTAATGAAGACTAGGAGTCACTTGTTCTACAAAAAAAAAATATCTTTATTGGATGGTCATTGACTCTCTTGAATTCCTCTGCCTTTTGATGGGTCTTGTTTTTCCTCCTGCAGAGTGTCTAAATTCACCCTCCTTACCAAGCAAACTTGGTGGGGTTGCTGGTTTAGTTGCTGACGACCCAACCATGTACAGGTTGTACTGGTTTACATGTTACCAGTAACACTGAAGAGTGACCTGACAATAACATACATACATACAGCATGGAAAATGGAGGTTAAATGATGATGATGATGATGATGATGATGATGATGATGATGATGATGATGATGATGCTACAATACATACATGCATGCATTCATACATATATTGATACATACATTCATACATACATACATACATACATACATACATACATACATACATACATACATACATACCTTCAAATTTATGCCTGTGATTATTGGGGCACTGGGATATGTTAGTAACTGCCTCAATACAAATCTTGAGAAGCTAGGCTTCACAGGAACAGAAAGAACACAACTAGTTAGGAAATTACAAGTACAATCCATTAATGGAACAGTAAAAATATGTAAAACATTCCAAAAATTTTGCATCTAATAACTGCATATACACATGTACAGATACAAAGCATATACACATGCACACATACAACTCAAAACATACACATCCACACATACAATAACATCCATATCTACACATGCATGCATACATACATATCTACCTAGTTGATGTTGTGTAAATTCCAATGAGAGAGTCTTGTGTCTATGTTAGAAACCGACTCTCTCTCTATTGGTAAAACTTTGTGAAATTATAAAACCAGAAGGACATACATACATACATACATACATACATACATACATACATGGTGGCTGCCAACTCGTTTTCGAGTACGGCCACTACTTTATAGCCATGTAGGAGAACCCTACCGATGCGCTGAACGAGTGTGACTTTTTAGTCCAGCCAGCGACTTGAAAACTCTGGTACAAACACTACACATGTGACAATTATTGACACATAGTGCTGGGCCCATGGTACCATGTGACGACAAGTGCAGAGAGATCTCCAGATATAAAGCAATGCCTGTGCTGTGAAGCTTTTATAGTGAGCAAAGGCACTGCACAAAGCCAGTCCCACTCTCTTAACCAAGATGATATTTACCAAAAAGAAGAACAAGTCAACATCATTGGATACCATCAGGGTTGCAGGTGTTATATCAGAGTTTTCCTTCTCCTAGAATTCTGCCTTGACAAAGGCTAAGGGGTCATCTCTCCCTATACATACATACATCTCTCCCTATACATACATACATACATAATGAAACTAGAGAGCCAGTGATGAATGTTCTGAAGAGAAATGGAATGAGATGGTAGAGTCATGTGTTGAGGAAGGATAAAAGTGATTGAATGAGAGGAGTGATGGAAATGAATGTGGATGGAAGTAGAGGAAGGGGAAGACTAAGAAAGTCATGGCTAAAGATGATAAAGTGGGAAATGAAAGTCAGAAAGGATAGGGCACAATAGAGAAGTTTGTCATTTGTGTCTGCAAGACTAACCCCTGCCTTAGCAAGGTCGATAGACTTAAACTGTTTGTTGTGGGTTTATATATGTATGTGTGTGTGTGTGTGTGTGTATGTGTACATCATCATCATCATCATCATCGTTTAACGTCCATCTTCCACGCTTGCATGGGTTTGGACGGGAGTTTTTCCACTTGAGGCAAGATTGGTTATCCTGCTCATATAGGACTGTCTGGCGGGTTTTCTACGGCTGGATGCCCTTCCTAACACCAACCACGTTTACAGTGTGTACTGGAAGGTTTTTACCGTGTTACCTACACGGCCACATTACAGCGTGGACTGTGTGTTTTTTTGTCGTGACACCTACACGACCTCATTTGTTTCAGACTGGATGTTGTGGTATCAACATAACTTCACATTTAAGGGGGTGGTGTGGATAGGGTGGGGGTAGTGGGACGGGGGTGTATTTTGTTAGAGGTGCCTACTGACTGTAGGTTTCGCTTTGTACTTAGGCAAGGCGGGTCTTCTGTATAACTGTGTAGCGCCAAAGATCTCGGTCCAGTGACATTGTCTTGGAGAGGTGTAAGTGTGTGAGGTCGGAATTTATCAAGTCGTCCCAGGTTTTTCTGGGTCTGTCTACTCCGTGGCTACCGTCTATTTTTATCGCCCTGCACTTTTTTATACAGCTGTCGTCTTTCATGCACATCACGTGACCGTACCAACGTAGTCTTCTCTTGAGTAAACAACATCTGATCCCTCTTATTCCTAATTTCTCCCTTAGTTCGTTTATGCTTTGCCGTTCACGTATATTACTATTACACATCCAGCGGAGTATGCAAGCTTCGTTTCTCTCCAGTCTGCGTATATCCTCTGCACACAATGCCCAGGTCTCACTGCCATGTAACATTGCTGTTCGTATGCAGGCATCATACAGCCTGCCTTTCATTTTTAGGGAGAACCCTTTAGTGGCCAATAGTGGTATAAGCTCTCTGAACTTTTTCCATCCCGTTCTGACTCTAGCTACTGTACTTTCAGAGCACCCTCCTCCACTGCTGATTTTGTCACCCAGGTAAAGGAAGCTGTCCACTATTTCTATAGAACCATCTGTGCAATGGAATGAGCTAGTATTCTGTGAGCACTTACTGCTACTTATTGCACCAGAGCACCGGCCACATATAAAATCTATATTCTTAGTTAGTATATATATATATATATATATATATATATATATATATATATATATATATATATACATACATACAGAGATATATAAATATTAAAGAAGACATGATCACCTGACTTGGTGTTGCCCACAACAGGACAACTCATCTAACCCATGCTGGCATGGAAAAATAGACGTAAAACAGTGATGATATATATATACATATATATATATATATATGTATATATATATACACACATACACACAAACACATATATATATATATATACATATATTACTATATATAACATTTATTCTGCAGATGTATTCTTTTTGGTCTCTACTGTTTTTTCAAGAATTTGTTTAAATATGTTTGTCTTCTGTTTCATATATTCTAAATAATATATTTTGTTAAAAAAAGATATAACCACATGTGTAGAATTGGAACACAGTGGACTTGTCTTACCGTTTCTTTAGTTTACTGGAATCTACTGTAATATAAACAAACAGTTTCTCTCATGTCTCAAATATACATACCAAAATATATCTCCATTATTTATGAGTAACACAGACAAAGACAACAACAACAAAAATAGCAACAAATTCTAGATCTTAGAATCTCTGGTGACTCATGTCTTCACTTTAATCTTCAGTAATTTCATAATAATAATAATAATGGTTTCTTTATAATAATAATAATTGTTTCTACTTTTGGCACAAGGCCAGCAATTACCCAGTAAATTACTGCTACTTTATTTTATCGACCCCGTAAGGATGAAAGGCAAAGTTAACCTCAACGGGATTTGAACTCAGACAGTAAAGGGACGTAACTATGCTAGAAAGCATGGAGTCCAACCCTCTACCGATACTACCAATTCACCGCCCTGGTTTCTTTAAAATAATAATAATTGTTTCTACTTTTGGCACAAGGCCAGCAATCACCCAGTGCATTACTGGTACTTTATTTTATCGAGTACCAGTAATGCACAGGGTAATTGCTGGCCTTGTTTCTACTTTAGGCACAAGGCCAGAAATTTGAAGGGGGAGGGGAAAGTCAATTAAATCGACCCCAGTGCATTACTGGTGCTTTAGTTTATCAATCTCGCAAGAATGTGAGGCAACGCTAACCTCGGCGGGCTTTGAACTCAGAACGTAAAGGGACATGACTCTATGCTACAAACCATGATGTCTGACTCTCTACCTATACTGCCAATCCACCACCATAATAATAATAATAATAATAATAATAATAATAATAATGATTTCTTTATTGGTCACAAGGGCTGACATCAAGAAAAACATTACAGACGGCACAGGACAGTACAGGATGGTATGATGTGGGTTTTGTACGTGTAAAGATTTTTATTATTTATATAACAAAAGAAAAAAAAGACATAGAAACATATATATATAAACAATAAAAATGAAAATTGAAACAATAATAATAATAATAATAAGAGAGATTGAGTTGGAAATGGAGAGTGGAGTATATCAGGCAAATGCGCCAGTGGGAAATGGAGGTGAAGAAGTTGAGAGACCTGAGGAAGCAACCAAAGCAGACAATGATCTGAATGCTGAAATAAATAACATCTGGAACAAAGATACGGCCATTGATGAAATGCATGCTGACGGGCTAGGGCAAGATTTGGTCAATATTCTGAACTTAGTGGTAGATGAAATGAACAATGATAGTGGAAAGCCTATGAACCTAAGATTTGTAGACAGGAAAAAGTTAAAAGAAACAACAGCTAAGGTAAACAAGGTCATCCCATACCTTGAGGCGAGGAAGCTTCACCAATGCAACAATATCCTCAAAGCAATCGCAAATGTGGTGAAAAAATTACTTGGTATAAAAACGAGAGGAAACAACAAACAAGAAAGATCAGAACCTCGGTGGAAGAAACGACTGAATGGTCAAAGCAAGGAAATGAGAAAAGACATTGGAAAGCTTGAGTCTTTACTGAATGGGACTTTACAAAACATAGACACTAAAGATAGATTGAAAATAAAATACAAAACTAGGGGAAACTGTTAACAAGCATTGTGTCTGAAGAAATCTACTATCACCTCCCCTTAAACAACTTGTTACCGGACAAACAGAAAGGATGTCGAAAGAAGTCCCATGGTACAAAAGACCAGTTACTTATTGATAAGATGGTAATGAGGAATTACAAGAGGAGGCATACTGGTCTTGCCATGGGATGGATAGATTACAAAAAGGCATTCAACATGGTACCGCATTCTTGGATAACCAAAAGCCTAGAGATCTTCAAGGTGGCAGACAACATCAGACAGCTATTAAGTAAAAGTATGTAGTCCTGGGAAACAGAGCTAACATCAGGTGGAGAATCCTTGGGAGGCGTGAAGATCAAGAGAGGTATCTTCCAGGGAGATAGTTTGTCCCCTTTGTTGTTTGTCCTTACCCTCATACCCTTGCCCCTCATATTGCGAAAAGTGAGAGCAGGATACAAGCTGGGAAGAGGAGAGCTTACCATCAACCACCTCCTCTTCATGGATGATCTTAAACTCTTTGGGAAGAGTGAGAAGGAGTTGGATGTACTTGTTGACACTCCGTATTTTCAGCAATGATATATGTATGGAATTTGGTGTTAATAAGTGTGGAGTCCTAGTGATGAAGAGGGGTAAATTGAGCAGAAGCGACGGAATCCAGGTACCAACAGGTGAGATGATAAAGGAAATTGACACTGAAGAGGGATACAAATATTTAGGTGTCTGGAGGCAGATGACATCAAGAACAAAAAAATGAAGGAATTGATAAGATCTGAATACACAAGGAGAGTAAGGAACATACTAAAATCACATCTAAATAGTAGGAATGTCATAAGTGCAGTAAATTCCCGAGCTGTGTCTATTATTAGGTACAGTGTGGAAATTCTGAAATGGAATGTTGCTGAACAAAAAGAAATGGATAGGAAGACTAGGAAGTTAATGACTATCTACAACATGTTCCACAAGAGGAGTGATGTTGATAGACTCTACTTAAAGAGATCTAAAGGTGGATGAGGTCTTCTCAGCATAGAGGACTGTGTTCAGATGGAAAAAAACAGTCTGCACAAATATGTGGCTGACAGTAGGGAGCCAATGCTCAAAATTGTACTGAAGGAGAAGACAATAGACCAAGGGATGTCCAAGGAAGAAATAACAACAAGAAGGAAGAGCAACCTTCATGAAAAATCCCTTCTTTAAGAAAACGGAATTCAGAGATCCACAGACATGGAACATTATGAAATGTAATCTTTATGGTACATTATGAGCAAGGGAGTGAGCAGAGAGGGGATTCTCAACACTATGGTCAGGAGGGGTGTGCCTACAAATGCCACAAAATAGATGTCAAATGATGATGATGATGATGATATATCCTGATCATCATCATCATAATCCTCATTTAATAATTGTTTTCCCTGTTAGCAAGGATTGGAAAGATCTTCACAGATTGAGTCAGTACTCAAGCAGGACTAATCACCTCTCTGATGAACTAGGATCCTCCCACTCTGTAAAGTGGTCATGTTGGTGACACAATAAAAAGTGCCCAGCCGACACTGTAAAGTGGTCGTGTAGGTGTCACAATAAAAAGCACTCAGTCTACACTATAAAGTGGTTGTGTAGGAGTCACAATAAAAATCAGCCAGCCCACACTGTAAAGTGGTCGTTTAGGAGTCATGCATGATAAAAAGCGCCTAGTCCCCACTGTAAAGTGGTTGTGTAGGAGCCACAATAAAAAACTCTCAACTGTAAAGTGGTTGTGCAGGAATCTCGATAAAAAGCGCCCAGTCACACTTTAAATGTGGTTGGCATTAGGAAGGGCATCCAGCCATAGAAACCAAGCCAAAATCAGTTATGTGTGAGCAAAACACGGTCCCCCGACCTGGCTTGTCTCACAATGGGACAGCTCGTCTAACCCACCCTAGTGTGCGAAATGGACGTTAAACGATAATGATGATGATGATAATCTCATACATACATTTACACTATATATATATATATATATATATATATATACTTCAATGAAACATACGCACACACACATATATGCATGCACGATGCCGTAACCTCTCGGGGAACCGTATTGACATACAGCGTTACTAGGGCATTTCAAAACCTGGAGCCTATTCGTCTGAATACAGCAGATGTGAGAGATATAGAAGAAGAAACGACTTGTACTGGATGAGAGGCAAAGTTGACCTCGATGGGATTTGAACTCAGAGTCGAAACGAATATCGCAAAACATTCTATCCGACGTTCTAACGACTCTGCCAATTCGCCGCCTATACACACACACACACACACACACACATCTTTTCCACCTATATTAAGCATTAAACTAATATATATCTTCATCGTACTGTTTCGTTTTCCTGTGCTATTTATCCTTTTACTTTTCACACACACACACATACATATATATATACGTAGACGCACACGTATGTACGAGTGTATATGTTTTGATTTTGGTAATGTCCTTGAGAGAAATGAATGAATGTCATAACTTGCCATTACCAACCCCCTATTTATACATAAGCAATGACATGACTAAATGAAGAATTTCATTAGAAACCACCCCGCAAGATCATAGTTAAGATCTAGCTGTGGTGACATTCATCACTGTCCGGTAACTGTTCAAACCGCCATACCGTTCCGTTAGCTAGTTTTTCATTCCGATCCGCCTACAGTTATATTATACCACTTAGGCTACTGGAAGAGGCATGAAAGCCTCAGCATCTGTTTACTTTTACTATATATAAATACGAGTGCTCATTTTTAGTGTAAAACCGAATCACGTCGACGGCGATGATGGTAGTGTCAGTAATAGCTGCAACGATGGTAGCTGTGGCAGCAGCAATATCGGCTGCACCTGCAGCAGTAGATATCAACTGCAACAGCATTAGCAGTGTCAGCTGCACCTGTGGCAGTACTATGAAGGTTTAATAGCAACAGCAGTGTCAGCTGCACCTGTGGCAGTAGTATCAACTGCAAAAAAAAAAAAAAAAGAGCAGTAGCAGCATCAGTAGTAGCAGCAGCATCATCACTATCAGCAGCAGCAGTAGCAGCTAGCTCATGAATTATTCATGAGGTCGAGAAGGAGGCTTTTCTAGAAGGAAGGGCAGCACCATGTCGGACCGCGAGAGTGATGAAGATCAACAACAGCAGGCACAAAATAGAGGTTAGCACTTTCTTTAGATTTACTTTTATATCATTATTGACACTACATAATAAACTATTCATCACATAGTACATTTATTTAGCTCTCTTTTATACCATTTACCTTCTACACCACACTATGCTACACTATAACATACACAAATATATATATATATATATATATTCACAGAATATATGCATACATCACTTTCTGTGTGTGTCTATATAATATATATATATGTATGTATTTGTCTGCATGTGTATGACATTCATGGATCGATGAGCAATATATATATATATATATATATATATGTGTATACCGTGTGTTATATAATCTATATATTTATAATATACACATACAAGGTTACTGCAAATAATGTAGCGTTCACTTCATTTCTTCTGTGCGTTATTGTTGTTGTTTAACCCCTGGTCAGTTTTGATCGAGCTGATCTATGATAAAAAAAAACAAAAACACTCCAGCCAAGGCCATCCGGTGTTTTCAACACACCAGGAACTATATTATCAATTATGTCCTGCCTTAAAAATATTAATAATAAATAAATAAAACTGACAAACAAAAAAAAAAAGAAATAATAATAATGGAAAAGAAAATGGGAGGGTTGTGATCTGAAGGAGATCTGGCTGTTATTTTTAGCAGGTCGAACGATCTCATAGAGAATCACTCATTTTGTTGGATTTTTTTGGTGTTTCTCGATTCCAAGTTGAAATTTTATTGGGGCTGATTCTTATATATAGATATAAATGTATACACACATACGTATATACATACATATACATACATCTTATGGACCAACCAGTATTCATGTAGAAATATTACATATTATCAACACTTGTTGATAATATATATATATATATATATATATATATATATATATAGTGTGTGTGTGTGTGTTATCAATGTGCGTATGTATATATCGATCTCTGTGCAAATCCCATGCAATGTGTGATATCCAATAGGCATTCCTGTATTTGTGTGTATATGTGTATATATTACAATTGTACGTCATGCATGTATATAATATATATATATATAAACCAGAAGTATATATATATATATATATATATATAAATGAAAGGTATAGAAATATATATATAAATAAATATATATATGTATATAAATGTGTATATGTGTGTGTTTGTGTGTGTGTATGTGAAACGCTACTTATCTGTTGCTTCTACCTCACATTCTGTCATATAAACACACACATGTACATAGATGTCCTTGCCACTCTCATATCTCTATTTCTGTATATATATATATATATATATATATATACACACACATACATATGCATGTATATACATGTACACACACATACATACACTCCCGTAGATATAGATATATATATATGTACTGTGTATTTCTATATATACACATACATATGCATTTGTATACATATGTACACATATACATACATACACTCACGTACATATATATTTATACATACATGTACATATATTTGGTTTGGATAAATATATATATGTACGAGGTGCGTTCAAAGACTATATATACATGCATGCATTTATATATATACAAATATGTATATACATGTATGTGTATATAAATATATACATACATGCATCTACAAATATGTATATACATGTATGTGTATATAAATATATACATACATGCACATAAGTTCTCTCTCTCTCATATCGTTTGTCCCTCAGTTTTATCTATATCTGTATCTCTCTTTCTCTCTACCTCTTCCTTTTAACCACTCTATATCACTACACCTCTTCCTTCACCTATAACGCCTTTCTCTCTTTCTCTGGTCTTCTCTCTCTCTCACGTCTCCCCTTTTCTCTGTCAATACTTTTATCTTTTCCTCAATTTCTTCTTTTTCTGTCTTTCATTTCCACAGTCTCTCTTTCTCTCTAGTTAATCCTCTTTATGCATACACACATACATACATACCTACACACATATATGTACATACACATACATACGTATATGAATTTCGTTTATAAATATATTTCATTCCTTCCCTTTCTTCACACATATACACAATCCAACCCCATTTCTCTCTCAGAGTACTGGAGGGAAGCCTCAGTTTCGAATATATATACACACACACACATATATAGTGACTCGCGTGTTGAATAGATAGATGTGGCCCCTTTATATTCCTCTATATGCCATTGACACCACTCTATACATGTCTAGGTACATCCTTATAGACATGTCTTTCACTAATCTTGGTGTGCTTTATAGTAACTGGTTGTTGTTGTGATTCTATAACACACATTCACACAAACATACTAATCTGTTCATCTTTCCACACATCTAAATAATCTTAATAATAGACAATATTTCAGTCCACTAGAATGGCCTTCTTTTGAGGATTTCTCAACAAATTTTCTAATGTCAGCATATATTATCAGCACCATAATCATCGTCCCACTCACCACATTAGCTGGGAACGAGGAAAAAATCGAATTCGCCTCTTCCTGTAGCTTTTGGAGGTTTTTCTCCCCCCTATTTCTAGTTTCGATTTTGTTGCCGTTACAGCTGTATATATTATTTTACACAACAACCAGACACTGCTCCTCACTGACACACACATACCCCCCCCCCTCTCTCTGTTAATATACATACATGCATGTATAAATACACACACACACATAAACACACTTATATGCATACATATGTATATATTTATATGTGGATAATTCTTGTTAGTCTTACGAAACGGTCGTACATCAATTAGATGATTTAATTAAAATCCTTGTTAATCTTTGTTCTTCACACACGCATATATATCTGTGTATACACACACACATATATAATATTTATTTTCTGAAGAGAAAGTGGCTGTGACTTCGGAGTTACAGCTTGGTCGTTTCTTCTGGCTGTTAGGAAGGGAGTCTCCAGTAGACGAGGCGAGGTGTATGAAACCTTAGAAATGGTTATGTAGTCCTTGTTAGCCATACACATTTACACGCATGCACACGCGCGTGAGGGGCGTTACACTCAAGTGCTATGTGCGCGCGTGCGTGTATATAGCAATATATATATATATATACAGGGTGTCCCCCAAAAAATGTATACACATATTTATTAGAATGCTGTTGAAGTGTGTATACATTTTTTCGGACACCCTGTATGTATATATATATATATATATATATATATATATATATGATGAAAGTTGGTTGATCAAATAATCTACCGACATTTTCGTAAACAGCTGTAAAGCACTCAACGATTTGTATTCCTTTGGATTTTCTGTAAGGTATCAACCGGAGTTTTAATATAATAAATAAGAGAGACGGTTTTATCATATATATATATATATATCGTCATTGGGGCAGACGGCTAAAAGAAGCCGGAGTATGTAGTATGCTTGTTGTGTCAGTGAGTGTAGAAGGTGATGAAAGAAAGGAAGAAAGATCTGTGATGCTTCAAAGAACTAAAACATACCAACAGATTGTTCCTGTTGCAATAAGTCTTGATGGTGACGTGCTCAGCTGCAATGCTTAGCAACTTTTGATGTAGCTAATCTTGTACATCCTCCCACACAGAACACCACACTGCACTACATCCACCTTACACCTCCCCCCGTTCTCTCTCTCTCTCTCTATATATATATATATATCTAAACTATAATAATATATATAATATATTTAAATAGTTCTCTCTTTTTTACCACCACTATATTTACTCTACATTATTCTCATAAAATAATCTTTCACTACTTATATATTATAATGCAATACACATTGTAAATTTAGACAGCCGGTATGTATTAAGTGGCTATATACTTTAAACTGTTCATCTAGTAGATCTCCCTCTCTCTCTATATACGTACGTATATACACAATATATATATATATTATATGTGCGTGAATATATTTCCTGACGAGGAACTGAGTGGATACAAATATTTAAACTCTACATCTGTGTATGTATTGAATACTTTATTAAAAAATGGTCTTAGTTTAATAACTGAGAATTACACCCCCCCCCTTCTTGAGAGAGAGTGTATGTATGTGTGGGTATGTTAGTGTCTATATTTATTACCTCTGTGTTAGTCCATTCTCTCAACCACCACCACGTCTCGTCAGCATTCTCACACAAAGGTAAACATTTCCACCACACACCTCATTAACGCAGGCTCTCAGACACATATACTTCCTAGTGTGACCCACAAACATCCACATTATGCCTTATGACATACAGAGTAGATGGAGGTTGTCCAGCTGCGATTTCTTTCACGCTTTGACTTCAATATCTACCTCCCACTCTGCGCGCGCGCGCACACACACTCACGCGCACACACACATTATATATATATATAATAGAAATGATTTCTACAGGACTAGAACTGTTTCATTCGTAAGAAATCATCAGGACTTTCCTGTTGATTTCTTACAAATGAAACAGCTCTAGTCCTGTAGAAGTCATTTCAATTATAAAATGAATATGCCTATACTCTTCTAGCGTAATGAGTACCTTGTTTAACAGTGGTTTCCTCACGATTTTCATCGGGATTATATATATGTATATATATATGGGTCTGGAAACGTTGATAAATTATGAACGTGAGAACTCTTTGATTCGAATGAACGGAATTGTTTAGGTCTTAAAAATGAAACATGAAAGTAGTCGTGTTTTCAACAACATATGTATAAAAGAAGGGCTGTTCTCCATACTGCTATATATATATATATATATATATATAACGAAGGAATTGTGGTAAGGAACCAGATGGACCATAACGCACCAAAGTACTCAATACTTAGGGTAGTAGAGTGGGTAATAGGAACAAGTATGACCCCAACGGCAGAGCTCAAGCCATTTCGACGGCTATTTCACACACCTATCTATATATAGATATATTTCTTTATTTACCATAAAGGCATAAAAAGAAGGGACAAATACAAAGGGGGCGTTTACATACAATTGAGTAAAAAGGGTATAAAATGAAAATAATCGAAAATAACCTCAAAAGGGAGGGGACGTGATGGGGGTTGCACACACCCCCGAAAAAGTGTGCAATCCTTTGCTCCGGGAGCACATGGAGAAGGTGCTCCCCTCTCCTTTACTTCTTTACCTACAGGATGGTATACAGAGAAGGCCCATTTACACGAGCCATTCTCGCCACTATCACCCACCTTTCATAAAACTGCCTGTGGCCAAGCACCTCTCTCTCCATTCTTATCCTTCTTCCGAAGTGATATCGGAAGAAGTAGACCAGACTTTATCTATATATATATAGATAGATAGATAGATAGTTGTGTGGATAATTTTTTATATAGCGTCCCACCTATATCCCCCTAAATATAGCTACCTACTACCCACCCTTTCTCAGTGTCTACTTCTCTTTCACACACACACAATGTATATATATATATATATATATATATATATATATATATATATATATATATATATATATATATATATACACATCATGGTTATTAAAATAATGCTTTCCAAGAAAGTTCTAAAACGAAATCGGAAGATAGTGTCATATCCAGATACTTCAATGTGGGCAACTTTTGCATATCTAACAGTAACACACACACACACACACACACACATATATATATATAGGAACGAGTAGGACCCCGACGGCTGAGCTCAAGCCGTTTCGACGGCTAAATCTGGACTTATTAGCCGTCGAAACGGCTTGAGCTCAGCCGTCGGGGTCCTACTCGTTCCTATTACCCACTCTACTACCCTAAGTATTGAATACTTTGGTGCGTTATGGTCCACCTGGTTCCTTACCACATTTCCTCCGTTATATATATATATATATATATATATATATATATATATATAATATAAAAATATAAATATTAATAAAATAGATGTTCTTTTGATCAATTACATTTTATTATACATATTTCGGATGTACAACAGTACGTCCTCATCAGACAAAATATAATGATACATGACATACCCTGAGATCTTAAATGGTTAAGATTTAATCAAAGTATTAATACCTTGATTAAATCTTAACCATTTAACATCTCAGGGTATGTCATGTATCATTACTGTTGTACATCCGAAATATGTATAATAAAATGTAATTGATCAAAAGAACATCTATTTTATTAATATTTATATTTTAATATTGATAACTCCGGAAAATTATTTTGCCGTAGAGTGCTTCCAATCTACTGTAAAACTCATTCTTTGACATACTCATTGAATATTGTTTAACACTTTTATATATATATGTGTATATATGTGTGTATGTATATATATATATATATATGTCTGTGTCTATACACGTATGTTGTGCAGTAGAGGAAATATCTATCTAAAGTCATGTTTAGTCTTGACCAAAAGTTAAATTATTTCCTGCCTTTCTCCACCACTCTCTTCTCCATACCTCCTCTCATCTCCCCCCCCCTCAATTTATCATTCTCTTCCTTTATTTCTCTCTACCTTCTCCTCATTTTCCTCCCACCATAAAAATGGTAGAGCGGTCATTCAACTCGTTTCTTTTTGAAACCTACTTTCAGTTTTTATATTTTTAGGTCGAGGGGTTAAACACACACACACACATATATGTATGTTATATATAATATTCCAAACAATATATGCATATATATATATATATATCAAACAATATATATACACACACACATATATGTATATGTACATATATATATATATATATATATGTATGTATATATATATGTATGTATATATATATGTATGTATATATATATGTATGTATATGTATATATATATATATGTATATATATGCATATATATACGCATACATGTATATATATATACATATATATATGCATATATATACACATATATGTACATATACACATATATGTATAGATATACACATGCATATGTATATATACACATATATGTATATATATACATGTATATATATACATATATGTATATATATACATATATATATATATATACATATATATATATATACATATATATATATTTATATATATGTATACATACATACATACATTTATATATATATATATATATACATACGTATATATATATGTATACATACATACATATATATGTATACATACATATATATATATATACATACATATATATATATATATACATACATACGTATATATATATATGCATATATACCCATATATGTTTACATATATATATACAAATAATATATGCATATATTCACATATATATGTATATATGTATGTATATATATATATATATATATATATATATATATATATATATATATGCAAACATATATATATATATATATATATATATATATGCAAACATATATATATATATATATATATATATATATATATATATATATATGCAAACATATATATATATATATATATATATATGCAAACATATATATATATATATATATATATATATATATGCAAACATAGATATATATATATACACACACACACATATATATAAACATATATGCATACACATACACACAGAGTCTTATCGTTTGGGAAATGTCAGTTGATTCTCGTTAATTAATATTCTTTCCTATGTTTGTCGACACCATTTGGTGTGTATGTGTATGTCTGTGTGTATACTTAGTTGTGGAATGCATACGTTTGTGTGTGTGTGTGTATGTATGTCTTTGTAAATATATTTCGTTGTGGAATGCATACGTGCGTGTGTGTGTGTTCCTCTGATCTTCTACCTACATATTGATAATATCTACTTCTTACACGACAACTAAAGTATTGCTGATCGAGTGGAGTAGTGTACAGGTGTGTACAAGTTGCTTACTCTACTCTCAGCTTGTAATTTATATTGAAGAGAAAGGACGACCTTACGTCCCCAAACCTGATTTACACCTTGTAATATTTCTCAGGTGTTTTATTGATGTAGTTGGTTTTAACTGTCGTTTTTTTTCTTTCTCATTGTAAATTCTTTGCATTTCAGTTTAGCAAATCTTTCTATGAAATTCCCGAAACCTTGTCTCGTCTTGTCTTGTCTTGTCTAATAGCACTACACCATTAGAAAACATATGGTTAACAATGGTTTATGGTCTGGTTGTGTGTGCTGTCAGTTAGTTAGTCCCTGGTTTCTGCTGTATGCTGCTAAACTATCCGCTGGGCTGTTGTTATATTTATATTTATAGAACTATTTTCAGAGGAAGGTCCGTCGTTACTCAAACATTCACAGAATCAACGTAATTGTTGCTATATTAACCGTGGATGCCAGCTCACCACCACCACCATTACTCTCACATTCTCTCTTGTTTCTGTCTTCCTTTCTTTATACATTTTCTGTTATATATATATATATATATATATATATATATATATATATATATATATATATACTGACTGACCACACTATTGGTGATTTTCATCATTCATTGATCTTTATACTTATTGCCAGTGATACATAGATAGACACACACATACATACACATACAGACATACGAATATTCATTTATATATATATATGAATATTCATATATATATATATGGGGTATGCCGAAAAATGTATACACCATTCCAATAAATATTGCCTGTACAGGTAATCAAAGTGTGTATACATTTTTTGGGACACTCCGTATATATACATATATATACACACTCATTCATAGATGCATGCATGGTTGAGCTGAATAACACCATTTAACAAACATCCAGCAGTGACATTTGTCTTCCACAAACAGTACTTCCTGCAGTGGTTTAACGAATATAAGCGTGATACACCATACTTAAATAAAGAATGGGTTGGCTTCGGGAAGAGCAGCAACTTGAAGAAAACCTGCCACAAAAAGTTTCATACTACTCAATCACATGGAAAAAGTGATGATGTTCCTGCTTAGTAATAAATTTTATCTGAAATATTGAAGGAGTGGGCTGTAGTTGATTGAAATATCTTCAGTATATAGTTGGTATTAATTTATTGGTGCCAGTAATGCTGGTGTTACAATAAGATGCACTGAGCCTACTCTGTAAAGTGATAGTGCCTCAATAAAAAAAGCACCGAGTTCACCTTATTAGGTGGTAGTGCTGGTGCCTCAATACAAAGCACTGAGTCTACCCAATAAGATGGTAGTGTTGGTGTCATGATTAAAAGCACTCAATTTTCACCCTTTTAGGTGGTAGTGCTGGTGCCTCAATATAAAAGGATTGAGTGCACTGTGTAAGGTGGTAGTGCTGGTGCCTCAATATAAAAGGATTGAGTGCACTGTGTAAGGTGGTAGTGCTGGTACTTCAGCATAAAAGCATTGTGTTCACTGTTTAAGGTGGTAGTGCTGGTGCCTCAGTATAAAAGCATTGAGTGCACTGTGTAAGGTGGTAGTGCTGGTGCCTCAGTATAAAAGCATTGAGTGCACTGTGTAAGGTGGTAGTGCTGGTGCCTCAGTATAAAAGCATTGAGTGCACTGTGTAAGGTGGTAGTGCTGGTGCCTCAGTATAAAAGCATTGTGTTCACTGTGTAAGGTGGTAGTGCTGGTACCTCAGTATAAAAGCATTGTGTTCACCGTTTAAGGTGGTAGTGCTGGTGCCTCAATATAAAAGGATTGAGTGCACTGTGTAAGGTGGTAGTGCTGGTACTTCAGCATAAAAGCATTGTGTTCACTGTTTAAGGTGGTAGTGCTGGTGCCTCAGTATAAAAGCATTGAGTGCACTGTGTAAGGTGGTAGTGCTGGTACTTCAGCATAAAAGCATTGTGTTCACTGTTTAAGGTGGTAGTGCTGGTGCCTCAGTATAAAAGCATTGAGTGCACTGTGTAAGGTGGTAGTGCTGGTGCCTCAGTATAAAAGCATTGAGTGCACTGTGTAAGGTGGTAGTGCTGGTGTCTCAGTATAAAAGCATTGAGTGCACTGTGTAAGGTGGTAGTGCTGGTGCCTCAGTATAAAAGCATTGTGTTCACTGTGTAAGGTGGTAGTGCTGGTACCTCAGTATAAAAGCATTGTGTTCACCGTTTAAGGTGGTAGTGCTGGTGTCATGATAGAAAGTACTCAATTTTCATCCTTTAAGGTGGTAGTGCTGGATTCTTGATAAAATCTTCCTAGTATACACTGTAAAGTGGTTGGCATTAGGAAGGGCATCCAACTAGACACCAAGCCAAAAAGGGAGCGTATGAAATGGAGCCAGTAGTCGTCACCTGGCCAGTCTAGTCTCAGTACCTGACAACCTGTCTAAACTATGCAAGCCTGAAAAATAGATATTAAACAGTGATGATGGTGATTTCAGTACATTACAGATACATGGTTATTGAGCAGAGGTGGATGGATGAAAAGTAGAGTTGAACTTGGCAAGACTTAACCCTTTAGCATTTACTATTATATTTTCATGGTAAAGGCTTTGCCTTACATAATTATGTCACATAATATCGAATCTATGAGATTTTGATATTATTTATTTTGAGAACAATACTTTAACATCAATATGAGTGACTAGTTACAGCCAGTTTGAAAAGAAAAATGTGAGAGAATACTGGCCGGATATGGCTGGTTTAAATGCTAAAGGGTTAAACTTAGAACTAGAAATCTATAGTTTGTTAAATTGCGATGATTTATTTTCTTAGACAGAGGATTAATTATTGAAGGAAAGGGGTATAGTTGATTAAATCAATCAGCCATAATATGTTATGTGTGTTTGTATATTTATATAGGTCTCTATCTGTAACTCTTTACTAGTTACAGACACACACATATACACACAATGTATTTCCTATCTCAGTCATGTTGCTAGAATAAAAAGTTTGCTTTCCATTCACAAGGTCCTAGGTTATGACCTACATTTGTCCCTGTAAATAGTTATTTCTCCAAAGTTACTCATGCATTTAATCCTGTATATTATTTGTACATTATATGCTGAACATTTATGTAATTACTTAAATATTTATAAATTATTAAAATATCATTCTTTAATCACTTCTATGTGCTGTGCCAGTAATTGACATAAATTAAAGGGTTTCTTTTATGCAAATTTCCCAGTTTGTATGATTGTTCATTTATCCAGTAATCCTGGTATATATGGTATACCAATCCTGGACTCCAAAAATTAAGTATGTTCAACACTATTGCCATCATTATTGACAGCACTGGCCTAATAGTCCATTATATTACTAACACTCATTTTATAAATCCTGGTGGAACTCCCAGCATTTAAACTTAAGTGGTAGTCTTAATCTGTTGCCCAGTTTAACACAACCACCTGGCTCTTGATTGGTTTTGGCAGAATCCATTCTTTTGCAAGCATTCAGGCCAGATCTCTGATTTGAGGATATTTTCTCTTCCTTTTTCCAATCTCTGGGACCCTTAAAATACTTAATGGGCACTTCCCTCCCTGGCTAAACAACAATCAAAAAGAATAAAAAATATTGTAAATTTAGCAGTCTAAGAACATACCAAGAACACAAAAACTTAATTAATCATTTACAAACCCAATTTTTTTTATTCCAATTCAGTCATCACAGTCTCCCTTAAAACTTGTGTCATGGTATGTGTGGTACAAGCTCTTCCGACAGCTCCCTCTCTCTACCCCCCATCTCTCACACACACAGACACAGGCACACACTTACACACAGTTGCAGTAGATTACCACCATCTACTTTCAGAGATCTCATTTCATTTCAACTATAAATACAGAACAAAAGAACTAACAAGCAATATAAATAGAGGTGTCATGATGTTGATGTGGCACATATCATAGCAAAGAGAGCAACATCTCAAGTAATGAACGTTTATTATAACAACTGCTTACAGATTCAACGAGGAGAACTAATATTGATGTTTCCTGTTAAAAATGTCTGTATTTTATTGAAATAACATTTAAGCCTTACAAGAGCTATGTTTTTCTTTAAATTAATAGATTACTTCAAAGTTAAGTTTTTATTTATGTGTGTGTGTGTGTATATATATGTGTATATATATGTGTATATATATATATATAGTGTGTGTGGTTATATCATTTCATATTTTAGAAATGTATATACAATACATATATACACACACATATATAAAATGTCTGATTATATCATTTCATTAATTTAGGAATATATATATGAAGCTTTCTGTTGATATCATTTAGAAATGCAAAAGCTGTTACATAAACAAATTAACTTGAACTTCTATGAACATTTGGCTATTGAATTTATTTATGGATTGCTTTAATTGTTTGCCGGATATTCACTGTTAACGAGGAGAATAGATCTGCCATCTGCCTTTTATGCTTCCTTCTCTCTCTCTCACTTGGTCTTAGTCCCTGTCTACTCTTGGTCTCTTAGGACACTGTTGAGTTGATAAGGTGTTTGTCTAGTCCTAGGTCATCATATAATTAGTTCTATGCTGTCTAGTGTAGCCAGCTCTGTTGTATATCCAATGAATATATCAATGGCCATTTTTTTTTTTTGCAGGTATGTTATGTTAGTTTAACCCTTTAGCATTTACATTATTCTATATTTACTATTATATTTTCATGGTAAAGGCTTTACCTCACATAATATTTCACATAATATCGAATCTATGAGATTTTGATATTATTTATTTTGAAAACAATACCTTAACATCAGGAGTAGAGTTTGCTCTGTAGCAAGCAGATAGATAAAGCTCCTGACAATGGGTTATTGTTATTGTAACCTCATGGCACATTGACACCCTCTACACATCCCTAGATGTCACAAAATAACATTAAATCCACTGAACAATTTTCCCTCCTCTTCTCCATTATTTGTGGACTCCAATCCAACGTAGACCCTCTACACCTAATTTCCTACTCACATGCAAACCACACATCCTGTTCCTCTCTGAGACACAAATCTTTCAACCCTTATCTATGGTCCATCTCTGTTACCCAAGCTACTCTCATTATTAAAATTTCACTCTGAAATGCATTGTTTATGCATATGTAGATTCTACTCACCTTTCCCTGATCAGTAACAAGGACTTTCTTGTTCAAAGTCTTTACTTTGCACCCCACTCTTTCAAATATATCTGCTTCCTTTATCAGCCACCACCAACTCTTTGACCCTCTTCTAGCACCAAGGGTAGTTATCTCACTTCACTCCTCTCTGAAGTCCTCAAGCCTTGGTGACTTCATTGTTCACAACCTTTCTTGTTTCTCACATTCATCCCATACTGATGTTGGGGCAGACACTGAATCTTTTACAATCTTCAATGCTTTATATCAATTAGTTTTGTCCCTTGCTTACATCTCTGACTGACATACAGATACTCCAGACACTCTTGATCTCTTTCTTACCTTCAAATCCAGCCACTACCAAACCATCACCTTCATCTCTGTACCTATCTAGTCAGCTGACCATTGCCTTATTGCAACTGCCCATAACTCATCCACATACTATACAATATCCCTCCCCATCTCACAAACCTTATGGCAATGCAAGTTAGTTTATTGGTCTGAGATTCATCAGTTTATATGTTACCTATCCCTGCCAACACTTACTTCACTCTTGAGTAATCAGAGACAATCGGGCAGGTAACACAAACATCCTCTTATACAATTCCATCCACACCAAAACTCATAAACCTAAATCAATCAAATAGTTCATCCATAGCTGTGCTGCAGTAGGTTAGACAAAGAACACTACTGGCTTATAGAGCTTGAAGAAAATCACCCACTCCCTACAAACTAGACTGCATTTATTTAGCACCACTTTCCTGCAAGACCATCATCTAAATTACAAAAGATATCTCCATGCATTGTATGGTCCCCAAGCTCTCCCACCTCCCAAACTCTAACCTGATATCACAAAGTTGACAGGAATATTTTAACCAAGGAATTATTACAGAAGGAATAGATGAGAAAGAAAGGATCATTTTTAGGGGAAATTATCAAAATCATATGAATCAATATATTTCCAGCTAAGAAAATATAAGTTCTATATTTGTCAGAAACACCCAGTTACTGAATATAGAAGCAATTCTTGTCTAAAACTGATGGGAGAGGAGCATATAAGGCCTCTTAGACCTTCATTATCTAACGCAGTGTCTAGAGTAGTATCATCGACTTCCACTTGAAACATCTTGACATACTTCTCACTCCAACAACAACACTATTATTATTATATATATATATTTTATGAATATACACACACGCACACATACATATATGCTTATACACACACACACATGTATTACAAGCAGCTAGGAAAAAGTATATTTTTTGCTATGATATATTGAGGGCATTAATACACATATGTATATGTTAAGTCCCTACCACATACAGGAGGAGCCAATGTGTCTGGTTAAAAGTTTAGTTCAGTCAATGTTCTTAGTATTATTGACACACTGTCTTGTAAAGAATAAAATGTTTTCATAATTTTTTTTTACTGATATCTGACATTTCACAGGAATGAAAAGATGAATAAATGTGTGGAATAAAACACACACACCATATGATTTTCACTTTTTCATTTTATCTTTATTACTAATTATTGGTTAGTTTGTCAAAGTTCTTTTGTCACACATTCTGTGACCTCCTCAATGACTATCTGTTTATGAGATTTTTTTTTTTTTCATGTTTAGTCAGGGAGGTAATGACTGCCTATGATCCTTTTTGAGGTTGACATTTATCTTTAATGTTGAATGACTATATATCTACAACAAATGGATGGAAAGTTATGTTACTGACCAACCTATCTCAATAGGTGGGTATTAAACTGATGATGATGATTATAATGTTTAAAACTTGTTTCAAAGAATTCATACAAACAGCTAGATTTGCACAAGTATCACATCATTGTTGTTTAACATCTGCTTTTCCTGCTAGCAAAGGTGGGACAGGTTGTCAGCAGACCGGGCTGGTTCTCAAAGCACAGGTACTGACCCCATAATGGGTCAGGAGCCTGCATCTCATTAACGCTCCTGTACCCTACCAAGTACAGTCTGTTCGCTTTCTATGTGAAAATGCGTTCGCAAGCATGGTGCATAAAGCAAATTCGCGTAATTCAAGTCTAATGTTATATTATATTTCTGATAAATAAAAAGAAAAAGACCACATGTGTTATAGCGCATTATTCATGCAAAGTGAATATTTAATAATATTTTTTCAAGAGGCGTCAGGTACTTCAAGTTCGCGTAAAAAGTGAACAGACTGTACTTAGACAGGCCAGTGGCCCACAACTCAAATATGAGTGCATTTTATCGTGACACAAGCATAAGGGATGTTGTCCTCCTGACTCTTAGTTTGGCAGATTTTCTATGGCTGGATGCCCTGCCTATCACCAACCACCTTACTGAGTTTATTGGGTGCATTTATTGTGTAACTCTAGGGAGGTTAGCTGGAGTGTTCTCTCTAGAAAATTAAAACATATATAGAAATAAATATCTCCGGAGGGTGGGAGGTGGAATGTCATGTTATTAGGGTAGGCAATGACTATGAAAATAAAGAGTTAGTTTAGGGAGCCTCCTTGGTATAAAGGTTGACTTCAGCTCTTTGGCAAGGACTTCAGAATATTATTTGGGGGGTGCAAAACAAGAAATTTGTCCCCAGACATTTTATTGTATGTATATTTTCTTTTATTAACATTCATTTTGTTTTGTTTATTTATGGTTTAATATGACTACATAAGAATGTGTTGGCTGTAATGGTGATAACAGTGAATACACTCCCTAAATTTGTGCAGGTATAACCCTTTAGGATTTACATTACTCTATATTTACTAGTATATTTTCACAGTAAAGGCTTTACCTCACTTAATATCGAATCTATGAGATTTTGGTATTATTTATTTTGAGAACAATACCTTTACATCAGTATGAGTGGCTGGTTACAGCTTGTATGAATAGAAAGAGGTGAGAGAATTCTGGCTGGATATGGCCTGTTTAAATACTAAAGGGTTAAAATGAAAGAAAGAAAATGATAGTTGAACAAATAGATACAAATAGATATAATTTGAAAAGCACGAAAGAAGAATGTTGTGGAAATGAAAATTTAAATGACAATAACGAATCATCATCAACAACAACTAAAATGGGTCAATTTCAGGTAAAAGAAACATGGAAGCGGTATGTCACAAAAGAGAGTGATTCCTTGGCTGAGGAATTTACTCTATAAAAGGCAAAGGGGAAGTGACATATCTTCATTTTTTAAAAAAGGAGATTTCCCATATTTTTTCAAAATTAGAATTAGAGAAAGGCCTGGTTGAAGTGGGGCAGGACATATGAAAATGTGTCCTTGGTCTCTAAGACCAAGGATGAAGTGAAGATACAACTGCTCACAGGCTGGTCCCATAATACCTCAGAAAATGGAATATGAGAGTCATGTAGAAGGATATTGGCACTGAAGATGAAGGATGCAACAGTTTTTCTGTAGCTCTTTTGTGTAACACATTTTGTATTGTATGTGTGGAGCCTTATGGCCAATAAAGAAAGTTTCCTTATTTTCATAACTGTTGTCAAAATCATTCTTTATGTAAAGAATGTTAAAAAGTTCAGGTTCAAAGCTGTAGTTATTTTATGTAATAAATCACTATTATGATTGCATGTTGATGTGTATGAATGTCTTCAGGATAGCTCAGCAAAATGTTGGATTTTATCACAAATCATTTGATGAAAGAAAATTTTTTTTAAAATTTCATTTTGTAAACAAGAATCTTTGGAATGTTTGGTTGTCTGTCTACCTACATTACATGTGGAAGAAAGGTCTGTCATAGACATTTATATTATTTGTGTATTTGTAATTTAATATAGCTTTAGGACATGTGGAAAGAGGTGTTAGCAATAAACAAGTTAATACAACCTCCAAAGAAAAAATTTCAAAACAACAACACAGTTCTAAAACAAATGACAAACGAACTAAGTTTTTTTAAAAATTAATACAATTGAATAAGCAGACAGAGTTGGCATTTGTACTTTAACAAATGCAAAAAAACAAACAAATAATAATAATGATATTTCTAATAACATTAATAGTAAGAGCAATGGCAGAAGACTAGGCTTTTTTTAGTGGCAGCTTTTACTCACCTTGTCTTAACTACATCACTTAGGTTGGGAGAAATTTCTTGAGAGCCAACAGTATCTATCACTCATTATTCCATCTGCCCCAATAGTCAGCCATTGTTTGGTCCAGGGTTGCTTATACGTCTGGCAGGAGTCCACTTTATCGCCTCTAACCATTATATCTGGTGGTTGTATCACTATCTGCCACCTGAAACCTGTTCTCTAGCAGAACAGCTCTGCCAAGAATGAGCAAAGTTGTTCAGACAGAACAGTTAGATCTCAAGAAAACTCTCACAACCCAGCGATATAGTTATAACAAAGTGAGTAAAGGCCACCTCTAAAAGGACCTATTCTTCAAGGGTCTGAAAAAATAATCAAATTGGTGAATGGCGCAAATAAAACTACCAAAGACTGCAGTATGGTGAGATTTGAAAAAAAAACAAACAATCATACTGCATTGTTCTTCATGTATCAAGGCTTTAAATATAAGGGCCTGTTCAAAGAATAAATTGCAGCCTCCATTTAACAGCAAAAAGACTGGCGATGGGACTGCAACATGTCCTGGATGCTTGCAACAGAAAGAATAGATCCTATTAAAAGTACCCAAGAGTCTGGAAGTGGTGTTAAACTGGGTGATGGATTAAGTTGTGTTTATATGCATATATATAAATATATATATGCATGCACCCACACATATGCACACTTACACACATGACTGGTTTCCTTACAGTTTCCATCTACCAAATTTATTTACAAAGCTTTGGTCAGCTGAAAGCTAGTATAGCAGTCAGTCATTTGTTCAAGGTATCATGCAGTGGATAGAAACCTGAAACCATGTAGTTGCGAAGCAAATTTCCTAACCACACAGTCATGCCTGCACATGTGTAATTCTCTGAGAATGCTCTGAATTCTTAAAACGTCGAATTATTTACATTACTCATTATTTATTTTTATATTTTCATGGTAAAGGCTTTACCTCACATTGAATCTCTGAGATTTTGATATTATTTATTTTGGGAACAATACCTTAACATCAGTATGAGTGGCCGGTTATAGCCAGTTCGAACAGAAAGAGGTGAGGGAATTCTGGCCAGATACAGCCAGTATAACTACTAAAGGGTTAAACATTGAATTAAAGTCAGCTAAATTTTCACTTAATACTCCCATTACAAAGTCAAAAAAACAAGACCTTTATACAGCAGACAACATTATATTTATGTATATATTGATGTCGCATGTTTTAGTGGAAATAGTTTGCCTAGTTAAGAAGTTTCTGCAGTTATTTGTTCATTCCAAGAGGTCAAATTTGTGTTAACCTTGACAAGATGGTTGTTAGTCAAAGTGTTTTGTTCATCAATTTTTAAAGAACAACAACAAAAGCAAGAAAGACTTGTCTCATTTTACTATTTCCTGCTCCTGGTTAGTTGTTGGGTGGCTAATGTTTCACATACTAACATGATTTTACTTCACAATTTGTATATATATATATATATATAGAAGTGTATATATATATATATTTATATATGCATGTGTATATGTATATATGCATGTGTTTATATGTGTATATGTATATATATGCATGTGTATATATATATGTATATATATTCATATATGCACGTGTGTGTATATGTATATATATGCATGTGTGTATATGTGCATGTATATATATGCACATGTACATGTATATATATATGCACATGTACATGTTATATGCATATCATCATCATCATCATCACCGTTTTACATCCGTTCTTCCACGCTAGCATATGTATATATATATATGCACACATATATGCATGTATATATTGCATATACATACATATATATGAATGTATATAAAAATATATATGCATGTATATATGCATCCATATATGCATATATATACATGTATATATACACAAACCAACACATGCACATATATGTGTGTGTGCATTTCAATTTTCATATATTTACTTTCAATTAAATATAAATTTAACTGACATCTGATCCACACCAGTTAAATTGTATTAAAAGCTTTGTATAGATGCCTCATGACTATAAGAAGATAATTAATATGTGGGATAGGAGCTAGAGTAGAAAACACACCTGACAGTGAAGGTATTTTCTTACAGTCCAAAAGATAGACTGGAAAGTATTTATATGGAATGTTATTTTAAACAGTACAAGAATGAAATGAATGAGATAATTCCCTATGATAGGCTTTATCATGAAGTAAGATGTACAAATGGTGCTGGCCTGAGGTGTGTATGTGTATGTGTGTGTGTGTGTGTGGGGGGGGGATTATGGTAGAGGTAAGAGGTAGTGTCGGCTTGAGGTGAGAGGCTTTCAGATGAAGTAAGAGGTGATATTAGCTTGAGGTGAGAGGCTTTTGGATGAAGTAAGAGGTGATGCTAGCCTGAGGTGGGAGGCTTTTGGGTGAAGTAAGAGGTGATGTTAGCCTGAAGTGGGAGGCTTTAGGGTAAAGTAAGAGGTAGTGTAGGCCTGAGGTGGAAGGAAGACCTGATGATAGCCTGAGGTGAGAGGCTTTAGGGGAAAGTAAGAGGTGATGTTAGCCTGAGGTGGGAGGCATTATTGTAAAAGTTAGGAGGTGATGTAGGTTTGAGTAAAAGTTTACAACTAGTGCTTTAGTGTTGTGGACATAATTAGTACAGATGGAAACATTTATTCTACTGACTGTCTTTCTCTCATCCTTTCCCTACTACTACACTAAAATAATGGGTTCCAACTGGTTAGATAATGAATGGTATGTAAAATTTACAGCAGGCTGTTGTGGAGAACTTTTTCAGGTTAGATAGCAGAATAGTTTACTTGTTAGTATGATCCAGAGGAAAGTACCGCTACATGGCTAATGACAGCTTATAATCTGTGGCTGTGTGAGTATATATATATATATATATATATATATATAGTGTCCTGTAATTTGGTAAAGAAGAATATCAAAGTTTGGAGAACACTCAATCTGTGGGACTAACTGTACTGTCATGTAGGTAGCAATGTTTCTTTGGATGCCTGTTTATTTCAGATATCTCTAAGTCAGGCCCCAAATCATCAGCCTATATTGATAATTTGGGGCCTGACTCAGAAATATTTGAAATAGACAATCAAAGAAGCATTTATGCTTAAATGACAGTGTATAATATATATATATATATAGTTTCAACCCCTACCAACATAGTTGTATGTCCATTTCAACGGCCAATAACCATGGAGTTTTGTACTTGTTGCCAATATTACACTATCACCCATGTTGAACATGTCTCCCCACCTCTTCTTTTGATTGATATATATATATATATATATATATAAAAGTTGAAGCAAAGCTTTTAAGTTGTCAAAGAACTGTTATGTTTGGTACTTAGTCTTCTCATATAATGTTACATATTGTTGTAGCCAGGTATGTTGGATGTATAATAACATCCATTATTCTCATATCAGTTGTATCGGCTATGTCTCTCTCTCTCTCTGCCATAGATCAGCTTAATGTATGAACTCTTTTAGGAAGACACACATACAAAATGGACTTTACTACTCAATAATGAAACACTTGTTATCTCAGTTTTTCAACTAATAAATTGGTTCAATGTTTTTGACATTTTAAACTTTAATACTTTCAGGTATCATGAAACATCACACACACCCATCCTCTCCCATCTCTTTCCTCTTTTTCCTCACTCCCCCTCCTCTCATATTCTCTATGTTGAGTGCCAGTAATTAGAATTATCTTTCTGTACTTCTCTGCTAACACAACAGCTGTCATGGTGACATTTCATTGTGTTCTTGGACATAACTGTAGGGGTTGGGTGGGTGTTTTCCAGTACAGTGTGTTATTTGTTGTTGTCCAATGTCATCTTCTCAGTGTGGTTCATTTTCTTGAGATCACCCTTCACTTCTTCCTATATCTTCCTTGTGTTCCTCTATTGCAGCTTTCTTCCACTTTGATCATTTATTATTTCTTTGTCTAATTCTCATCCAGACACATTACATGCCTGGTACCAGCTCAGTCTTCTCTCTTCATATGCCTAGTTTTTCTTTCAGTTCATTTGTGTTCTATTCTTTATGCACACTAATGCAACATATCTAACAGAGCATGCTCGCCTCAATTCTTTCCAGTTTTCACATTTCCTTCTCATTCAATGCCAATGTTTAACTACTATGTAATAAAATCTTACTTCATTCACAAAAGTTTTACAATCTGCCCTTCAGTTGGAGAGAGAATATCTTTATTGCCAGCATTCCTAATAATTTTCTGAACTTTGGTTATATTACCTTTGGAACATTGCTGATTAGGTTACCTAACTAACAGAAGCTTTCGACTATTTATAGGGAACCTTCCAGGCATTTGAAAGGATTCATTTTCTCTATGCTCTTACTACTAATTACTTCTGTGCCTGTTACATATGAAGCCTTCTTTGTTAATATGCCTGTAATGACTGCATCTTGTAGTTTACATATAGTATTCTGTTTAAAGATCTTATATTTCTGCTTATTGAGCATAATCTCTTCCCAGCTAGAAGTGGAATCCTGTTTTCTTTCCTGCTAATTAAAACTTGTCTTTGCCAAGGTTTATTCTAAGGCCTCTTGATTCTAAGCATTGCTTCTACATTTGGAAATTTTTCTATAATTCTTCTAAAGATTCTTCTATGAGAACTAAGTCATAGGTATACAGAAACTCCTCTCTGTTATGGTTTGGAGAACTGAAATAAACAGGAGGGGGCTGAGAATTGAGACCTGGGACACATACCCACATACTAAATTCCTTTCTGAATTTGATGCTAACTTTTACCTGCACATGATTTGCACAGCTTTTGCTAAATGTAATTAATTATTCATTAAACATTATTCAGTCTCTGTTATACCTGTAGTGTGATGTAAGGTAAACCTTTTTTTGCAACACAGGAACCATTGCTGTATATTGTTGTAACTGTAAAGAAATGTCTTCATGGTTTTCTTTTCTTTCTCCTTGTGGACAGAATATATGAGGGTTTCATAGCAACAGAAATAGCAGCATGGATTTGGGTTAATTAATTTCACCCTTAGGGTTAACTTTGTCTTTTATTCCTTCTAGGTTGTTAAAATGTATACCAGTAATATATTAGGGTTCTTCTAATTGACTACATACTTCTGCCAGTATGAGACATCAGTGTGTTATATTATCAGCTATAATAATGTTTTTTTTCTGATGTTGTTTATATAATATATTTCACAAGAAGTGATTAATATATTAAGATCCCAAGGGGCCAATCACAACTGATTTATTCCAGTGATTATTAGGAATCTTGTCATTGACCTTAAAGCGGTGGAGACTTCTGGCGTTCTTGGTCCCTGGACCATTTTTCTACTCAATGCTATCACGGCAGAGTAGTCCACCCACAGGAGGGAACCCCACACGGTGGAATAATTATTTTAACCTGTTTCTCTTGCTATCCTCCAGGGTAACATTTTCTCCATTTCTGTCCACTGGGACCATGAGGCAGCTTAGGCCTGGGTTTACTGCACACCAGAGAGCATTTATTCCCCCACACTGTTGGGGCTTGTATCATTGGGATATAGGTTGCTGATATTATCTATGGTATTAGTTGGTACACACACACAAACATCAGCTGTAATGCTATGTAAAAACCTTTGGTAAATAATTATCAGGAAGATTTTACTTCAAAAGAATTAAGATTGCACGTGTTCACCTCAGTTTAATTTCTGCCATCTAAATTGCCAGGATTGTTGGATTTCTTAAAAAAACATACTGTTGCTTCTATTTCTCCCTCATGTACTGGAATTCGTCTACATTAGAAATATGACTTTCCTGATGTACATGCACGTGGGTGTGTGTGCGTGCATGTGTGAATAAGGTGTGTAAAGATATGTACCTGTTTTTAGGAAGTTGAAGATTGGTAAGTTTAATATAGCATTCAGTAGGATTGGTGGTGTAAATGTGTGGAGGGCTATGGTAATTGAGCAGGCATAAAAATAGGTTTGTGAAAAAGTTCATTGGGGCATAAAGTTTTTTATATAGACCAATTTAAGGGGTTAAGCAATTTGGAACATAAAGTATTCGTATCTCTATATATACATACACGTGCATTTATATATTTATATATATATATATATATATGTATATGTACAGGTGCAAGGTTGTACATATCGATGTATATACATGCTCAGATGTATACATATATATATATATAAATATATATATATATACACATACAAACATGGACATACATATGTATTGAGTTACAAATAAATATGAATACACATCTAAATAGATGATGTGTATATTCTGAAAATACAAATATATAGTTGATTTAGGCATAGACACTGACAAATGTGCATGTATAAAGTAGATACACACATATATATGTGTAGATACACAACACAGATGCATACATTGGTGGATATACACATGCAGAGCCAAGCTGTACACACACAACCAACCATACAAATGGATATAGGTATATAGAGATATTGAGTGTTGTAAGCAAAGTATGGAGATGGAGGCACATCAGGCCAGTGCTTATCCCGGTTTCTGTGGTGTTAAGCGACTAAGAATACAAGACTCCCCTTCTGGACAGGACCCCAGTCTATCACAGGGTTAAACCCCCAGCTATTGCAGGTACTCATTTTCAGCTGTATATACTGGAGCAACATGAAATGAATTGTTTTGCTCAAGAACACAACATACAACCCAGTTCAGGAATCGAACCCATGATATGATTTTTTTTTTTTTTTTTTTTCATTTTACGTCCACTTTTTCCCTGCTTGCAAGGTTGGGACAGGAGCTGATTCTGGCTTGATTTCTACAGCTGGATGCCCTTCCTAACACCAACCTCATTTACAGTGAGTGCTGGGTGCTTTTTTTGTTGTGGCACCTCCACGACCACTTTGCAGTGGAATGATATGGACCCCAGTCCTATCATCTCATTTCTACAGCTGAGTAAACTGGAGCAATGTGAAATAAAGTGTCTTGCTCAAGGAAACAACACATCACCCGGTCTGAGAATTGAACTCACAACCTTTCGATTGCAAGGCCAATGCTCTAACCACTAAGCCATGTGCCTCCATCAGATTGTAAGTTCAAAATCCTTACCACTAGGCCACGCACCTCCACAGTAAAGTGAGAATAAGCAGTAAGTTTAGTGAGGAATTCAGTTTAGTGGCTGATGTCCTTCAAGTCTTTGTTATCTGCCTATATCTGCTTTCCTGGACTATGTGCTGATGACCTCGTACATATAGCTAAACTTGTGGATGTTTTCTGGGTTTCTGAGATAAACACTAAACATGTATAGAATCATTATAATATTTGTTACTAATGGTGACTGTTTATTTCAAAGTTTTCCTGAAACATTGAAATATACAGTCACCTTTAATAACAATTATATATGACAAGAAGCACCTGGTCCACACTGTAAGGTGCTAGTGCATGAGTCACAATAAAATGCTGCCAGTACACACTGTAAATTGGTTGTTGCTAGGAAGAGCACCCAACCATAGAAACCAAGCTAAAAATGGAGTGTACAAGCAAGACACGGTTACCTGACCAGTCTAGACTCCGTACATGACAGCTTATCTAATCCATCTGAGCATGGAAAATAGATGTTAAGTGATGATGATGATATAACTTTATTTACTGTTCAACTTTATTTATTGTTCAAAGCTTTAAAGAGTCAGAAGAAGGTAATCTATCTGACACTCTAACAACTCTTGTTGAAGCAAGACACCCTTCTTGACACCATCTCTTTTAGTCACTTCTTACGACATGCTGGAATATGGTATATCTATTCTGAACTAGATACACATTCTACATATATGTGTACTCATCATCATCATTGTTTTTATGTCTACTTTTCCATGCTGGCATGGGTTGAACAGGATGCTTTGAGACAATGTTTTATAGCCAGATGCTCTTCTAGACACTAACCCTTTTAGTCATTTCTTATGACATGCAGCAATATGTTGTATCTACTCTAAAAACTGTGCTACATATGCTATATGTATGTATTTCTGTATGTGTATATATGTGTGTGCGTGTGCATAGAATAATAAAGAAAACAGAAGCCAGGTGTAGGTAGTTAATTGTTTTACGATCATTTCAGAGGGTCGACTGATCAATGGGGATCAATGTATCGACTAGAATGGTAGTGGTTATGTTATTACCTACTTCTTATATACATATATACATATATACATATATACTGTATATATATATATATATATATATATATATATTGGTTGAGGACTTCCTGTATTTGGGAGCAAAGATTGGGAATGCGGAAGATGATGTGGTTGAGAGGAAGAGCAAGGCCTGGGCGGCGTGTCACAGCTTGAGATCGGTGTGGAAGTCGGACCTTCGTAGAGACCTGAAAATCCGCCTCTTCATTGCTGTAGTGGAGTCTGTGCTGCTGTATGGGTCTGAGACTTGGACACTGACCAAGAGACTCACTCAGATGGTGGATGGGTGCTACACGAGAATGCTGAGGATGGCTCTGAACATTAATCAGTATACACTGAGGATGAAAAACTCAGAGCTGTATGGGAGCATCCCAAAAGTCAGCTCAAGAGTGACACAGAGGAGACTGGGGTTGGCTGGACATGCTCACCGACATCCAGAGTTGACATTGCACTCAGTGCTCCTTTGGGAGCCCCTACATGGACACACTGGAAGAGGAAGACCAAGGTTAACATATGTTGATGCCCTAAGGACAGACACTGGTCTGTTGGAGATGCGGGATATGGCAGCGATAATGAGGGACAGAGACCGCTGGAGAGAACTCGTCCATGGATCTCGGGAATTTTACCCGCCTTAGATAGATAGATATGTATGTATATGTGTGTGTGTATAGTGTGTATATATATATATATATCATTATCGTTTAACATCCATTTTCTCTGCTAGCATGGGTTATATATGTGTGTGTGTGTATATATGTGTGTGTATGTGTGTGTGTGTAATGTTATCTTTAAACATTGTGTCCAACATTTGGTTTCATTTATGAACACATCACACACTTGCAATATTTTAATTTTCTTTCACATATATTTCAATATATTTAATTCATTTAGAGTCTTTAAAAAAAAGGAAGAAATATTTCACTTGTTATCGATTCTCTCTGTTAGTTTTGATTTGTCCTTCCTCCTTCATGCTTGCACTCATAAAATCTAAAGATAATATTTATCCTCTTTCACTTTCAAGGCTTTTTCTTTCTCCTTTCAATGTCCTTTCAATTGTTATTGCTTTCTTCATTCAACAGTATTTATCAATAAATATACCGTAACAATATCATTATCATTTCCCTAACTAATCACTATTATTATTATTGTTGTTTGTTATTATTATTAATAGTAGTATTGTTATTATTGGAAAATACAGATTCCAAAATATATCTGCAGCACTATTCTAAGGATTGCATATTCATATTTTTGCTTAATTATTCCCTCTCTCCATCAAATGGAGTATACATATATGCATACATACTTTTATATATACACACACATATATATATATAACATATGTAACATATATATATAAATATAATATATATAAAATATATTTATAATAATATCATCATCATCATTACATCCATTTTTCCATGCTTGCATGGGTTTGATGGATATATATATATATATATATATATATATATATATATATATATATATATATATATATTTCTATTAATTGCATGTTTCATCTATGCTAGGTAACAGCTTCACATCATCTCTTCTTTTCATCATCATCATCATCATCATCACCACGACCATTGATCATTATTGTTGTTGTTGTTGTTTTCTTCTGCAATGCTGATCAGATATGCAAACCATAGTGTAAGGAGGTTTACTGAGGCTAACTAACCCCTACAACTGACAGCTTGTTACTGGAAAAGACATAGATAATCACTGGAACAGTTGTTGTTGTTACTACTACTACTACTACTATTACTACTACTATTACTACTACTAATACTACTACTACTACTACTACTACCACCACCACCATCACCACCTTTACTATAATGCTGGTAGTAATACATAGCTACCATAGTTATTTCTCTTACTACTATAACTACTACTAGGACTATTACACTGCTTCTGTATGGCACTACTAAGCAGCAAATCAACTATCACTGATTTAGCTAGTGCCACAAATGTATGTAGATTTTTGTTTGGTTAATGTGAAATAAGTACAATACTTCCTTCCTTTCGTTGGACATTTCTGAGGGTGTGTGGAAGTTTTTAGATTAGTTTTCCCTTCCCCCAACATATCCTATCAAATAGTTTATCAACATTATCATTATTCTATATCCCATATTGCCCTATGGTTCTTAGCATCAGTGTAAAGATTTTTTGATAAATCATTATCTTTACTCTCTTGCCTTTAAGATAGAAAAAATCCACCTATTTTGACCTAGTTTGTCTTTCTCTCTTTCTCTACAAAGCAGTTTAAATTGTTCTAATTTTTCCTATCTATATCTCTTCTCCTTACACACACAGCATGTCGTCCTTCTGTGTAGAAACACTTGTTTAAATGATTAAAGCAAATAAATTTAATGCATTTTATTTTAGTGAGAGAAAAAAAATTAATACTATATTCTTGGCAATCAACATGCTGCAATATTTTTTAAAGAGGTATTGCACTAATCTATGACTTTCTTGCATATATGGTTGTCCATCCACCGAATCTCACGATGACCATTTTCTCCTTCATATCTGGATCATTTAATGACTGCATATCCTAATCTATGATGTGCAGCTTTCGTTGCAGATGGTACTTGTAAACATTTGTTTTGAGAGGCTAGGTTTTACTTTACATGCATGTCCTTTTTTTTCCTCATTTCTCCTGGCAGTGCTGAGTATGTTCCTCCTGTAATATCTTCAATCTCCTTTCAACAGAGAGATCACCAGAGTGAACAGCAAGTTGTGATGTCTTCTACCCTTGAATAGTTGATGTTGCTCTTATTCAAAGTGGTTTTCAGCTAGACATGGAATTACTACTTTGTTCCTCCAGCCAATTATTGACCAGAATTTAGCTGGACAGAGATGATCTTACGGGGGTTAGAAGATGTGAGTCAGCCTACAAGTCCAAACAATCTCTGTAGTGTGGATTCAATACTTCTGGGTTATTTCAACTAAAGATTTATGTGTGTATAATCCTGTCTTGTCATGTGACTGAAAAGATCTGGAAATACTGGATATTAAAGGCCTGCATGGCCTTAATGTGTGGGCTACATGTGGTCTACATGTTGTACCTATACAGGAGAGTGGAAACACAGACTACCTAGTAGATGGGAACCTTGGTATAAAGACTGAGATACTTGTTTGGAAAGGCTCCATTTCATGATTTCCAAAAAATATAGAGGCTTGTCCAAGGCAGTTTAGAATCTCTTTATCCAGTGTGCAGTCATTGGAAATTCTGTTGCTTACATATTTTAATTGGGTTGTATGTTGTTGTATTCAGAAAGTGAGAAGGAGCGAGGGCAGGGCAGTGTGCTATTGACAGATGGCCTCAGGTTTCTGGCTGTTAACTATCAGGCCCATTATTTTATAAGCTGCCTAGATGATGGATCATATGGCTTTCATAAGCTACCAAGATGATGGCTCATAGGACTTCCAGAGTCTGAGCTACTGTAGTACATAGTAAATTGGTCATTTTCTACCATGGCCTTCAATTGATCAATGCCATGTGAATGAAATTTGGAAGGCAGAAACTGTACTGAAGCCTGTTGTGCGTGTGTGTGTATATAGTACTGGTGTCACAATAAAATGCACTCAGTACATTCTGTAAAATGGTTGGTGTTAGGAAGGACGTCCAGTTTTAGAAACCATGCCAAAGATGGAATGTATGAGCAAGACATGGGCCCCTGACTTGTCTAGTCTCAGACCATGTGATCCCATCCAACCCATACCAGCATGGAAAACAAACATAAAATGATGATGTTGATCAACATATATACATACATGCACACTCACACTAACACACAAACACACACCTACTAATACACACACTATTATTGATGTTAGTATGACTCTTAGTCGCAGAATTTACTATATTCAGAACTATGCTATCATAGATGTACTTTTATTAATTGTACCAGTAATTTAATATCATGAATAGTTTTCAAACAGAAATTGAAATAAATAAGTAAATAAAATGGATGATTATTTGTTTAATATACAATAGCTTATGTAGTTTTTGTTATTAATTAAAGATAATTAATACATGCTTATATGTGATTAGATGTTTCTAAATAGTAATTATTTCTGTATAATGGAAAACCTCAAAGTCATTGTAAGATCATTAGAATATCTCAGTTTTTTACAACAGTTGGTAATTTAGCAGTAACCTAGCTTTAGCACCTAGCTATCTCTACACATCCTCTATAAATACCAATTTTTAACAGTATCTTATAATTGATCCATTATCAGTTCTAATATTTATGCTACTATGTGTCTAATTCCTCTACAGTAATGTATTTATTAGATTATTTCTAATAAAATGCACTGCTAATAATTTAAAAAATAATTTTGAAAATAATCTAGAATTTTGTGTGTGTGTTATTTATTTGCGTTCCAGCGGAGGGGATGAGGCCATGCCGGGGCATAAATAACTTTCTCATTAATAAGTTGGTGTTTGGAGAATAACTTCATAAAGGTTCATAAAATCATGATGAAAGGTTTTTAGATAAGTATAAATACTATAAAATAAACATCTTTGTATTGTAGAAGAAGTGGTTCATGTAGGGTGGTATCAAAAGGGTTAAATGATAATAAACAACATCTTTCATTACTATATCATTGTAGCAAATATGACAGCTTATTTTTTTATCTTAAACGCCTTCACCCCTATTCTATAAGGTACTTTATAGCATCTCTGTTCATGAGCACACCACTCTTTATATTGACTTTATCCCCTCAGCGTTTTGTAAAAGTCCGAGATCGCACACACATACACAAACTTTAATTCATTATATATCTGGTAGAAACACATTGTTTAGTATTAACCTTAACCCACCAACAACTGTGCTTTATATAATGGTTTGAGTGGTTGGTTTATTTGTATTATAAAAAGCAGGTATGGCTGTGTAGTTAAGGTGTTCACTTTGCAAAATCCATAGTATCATGTTCAATCCCACTGCGTGGCAGTTTCGGCAAGTACCTTCTATAGCTTTGGGTTGATTAATGCTATGTGAGGCAGTTTGGTAAACAGAAACTGTGTGGAAGTCTGTCATATATGTGTGTGTGGTTATTGCCACATAAATTTTCATAGATTAACTGAATGAGCCCTCAATACTTGTGAGTAGAGTCATCATCATCATTGTTTAACGTCTATCTTCCACGCTAGCATGGGTTTAGACGGGAATTGTCCCACGTGAAGCAAGATTGGTTGTCTTGCCCGTATTGGACTGTCTGGCAGGTTTTCTACGGCTGGATGCCCTTCCTAACACCAACCCCGTTTACAGTGTGGACTGGGAGGTTTTTACTGTGTTACCTACACGGCCACATTACAGCGTGGACCTACACGACCTCATTTATTTAGGACTGGATGTTGTGGTACCAAATAACTTTACAGAGAAAGGGGTGGTGTTGATGGGGGTGGGGGAGTTGGGGTAATGTGAGGGTTGTGTAAATTTGATTAAGAGGTGCCTACTGACTGTAGGTTTTGCTTTGTACTTAGGCAAGGCGGGTTTTTTTGTATTACTGCGTAGCGCCAAAGATCTCGGTCCAGTGACATTGTCTTAGAGAGGTGTAAGTGTGTAAGGTCGGAATTTATCAAATCGTCCCAGGTTTTTCTGGGTCTACCTACTCCGTAACTTCCATTTATTTTGATCGCCCTGCACTTTTTTATACAGCTGTCGTCTTTCATGCGCATCACGAGAGTGTAAATTTTATTTTCTAAGTAGAAAAGTGGTAGTGACTTTAAAATTTCAGTTTAGTTGCTTCATCTGGCAGCAAGATAAAACATTCATTTTCATATCGACACCTTTAAGTAACTGGGGGCATTTGTTTACATCCTGCATAAACAATATGTCCTAGAGCTTAGTGGCTCAATGAAGGTCGACAGTATATGCCACACTTAAAATAAGGTGCAAGTTGGTATCAGGAAGGGCATTAAAATGTAGAAAACTGCCCCTAAAGGTCCTGTCCAGCCAAAGCCAATATGGAAAAGTGGACATAAACGTGATGGTGATGATGATAACGTACTGGGCATAGACCATCTTAATTTCACTAGCCTGGTAGGGTTTACAAAAGTCATTATTAAAAAATATAAACTACGAGGATTTTTTCAGCACACTGACGCGTGTGTGTATATATATATGTGTGTGTGTGTACATGCGCATATGCATACATTTATATGTATGAGTCTATAAATATAAACGCGCAAACACAGGCAAACTTACAAAAATACACACTCAGACATACATTCACATAAAGACACACATACATTCACACAAACACACATACACATGCACTCACACACAGCATAGTTTTTTCACCACCCCCTTCCTTCTTTTTACACACACATACATTCATGCAGGTAGCAGACGTAAAGAAGAGGAATAGTATGAGATAGTCAAACTATTCCTCTCTTTTTACATGTGACAGAATCGCAGAAATTTATATATAGATGAAAGAAAATTAAATTAGAAAAATATGCATGTTATATTTCTTCTAAATTTGTATTAGAATTAAGTTAATTAGTTGTCCCATGGCAGCATTGCAAAAGTAAACATAAAATGAAAATAAAAAGAAATTAATATTTCCTGTATTTATTTGAATACAAGCTGATCTGAATATAAGCCAACCCTTTAGTACAGAGGTTCTCAAAGTGAGCGTTACTGCCCCCTGGGTGGCACTGAGAAGGTCCAGGGGGGCGCTGGGGCCTGGTAGTATGGGGTAGAGATGATATTATTGTATATTAAATATCAAATAATACATATATATAAATATAGTAAAATAAAAAAATATATAATATTTATTTATACATAGTATATATTTTATTATTTATTATATATAAATTAACGATTATTTATAATTTGCGTGTTGGCAGGTATTTCTGGAAATAGGGTTGGGGGCACTGAGGGTATTACGTCGCCGTGAGGGGGGAGGGGGGGGGGGCTGCGGCCCAAAAAGTTTGAGAAATTCTGCTCTAGTATATGACTGAGAAATGGCCAAAAACCCAAACCCTGTTTATAAGCTGAGGTAGCTAATTAATAGATTATGTTTAAAAGATGCAGTTTTGAAATTCTTAGAAGTGGAGAATATATTTATGAAGTTTTAATATTTCAATATTTAAAATGTTTTAACCCTTTAAGAATCCACATTACTCTATATATATACTATTATATTTTCATGGTAAATCTTTATCTCACATAATTATCTCACATAATATCGAATCTATGTGATTTTGAAAGTATTTATTTTGAGAACAATACCTTAACATCAGTTTGAGTGACCGGTTACAGCCAGTTTCAACAGAAAAAGGTAGAGAATTCTGGCTGGTTTTGGCTGGTTTGAACATTAAAGGGTTAAGTGTTGTTTAGAGTGTAGTTTTTGTTTCACAACTCCATTACGTAATGATTTTTTTTTTTACCAATTTCCGATCATTTTGAAGGCCATATTCATTCAAAACATAAAAACGAGATTTAACCTCCAAAGTGAAAATATTTTAGCACCTCATTTACATAGAAAATTGGTTAAAATCAGCAAAATATTAACCTTGAATATAAGCTGTTGATATTTTTGACACATATTTCTCAGTTTATATATGAGTATATATGATAAGCAACCTCTGTCTTCATTTGTAATGTTATCAGCACTACATTTCAACCAGTATATTCTGCAGTTGGCATAGTTTACAAATAAGTATGCATAACCTTGAACTAGAATTGAACTTGAAACTAGGGTATTGGAATCATAGCAAATTGGCATAAAATGGGAGAATCTGGTATTGGAATGTAAAGTAGATAGAAGCAGAAAGATGAAATAATGATTTAATTAGTAACACAGATATATAGTAACAACTGGTGAGAGTAATTAGTACATACTACTGTCATGTACTAATAACTCACTAGTAGTATATGTGTGTATATATGTTTATAAGTATATATATATATATATATATGTGTGTGTGTGTGTGTGTGTGTGTATATAATTTATTTTTCTCCTCATTCTCCTGTAGCAATAAAGTTCTTTAATGAGGGGTTGATATTTACTTTTAATTGTTTGAACTTTGCAAATTCAAATTCATTAACCCTTTTGTTACCAAATTTTTAATGAAAGATACATGCTAGTGTGGAAAATGGACGTTAAACGATGATGATGCTTATGATTTCAAATCATTTTGAAAATACTCAAGAATTTGGAGGGATTTACTAACATAAATTACTTTCTCATTATTAAGCTGGTGTTTGGAACATAACTTGAAGATTCTTTGCATGAAATTATAATAATAATGATAATAACAAGGTTTGTAGATAATTATAAATACTTTGAAAAATAAACAGCTTTGTTTCATAGATCCAGGAACGGTTTCAGGCTGTTTGGTAGTGAAGTTAAACATTGTATCAAATTCTTTCACAGTTATTTTCATTAACTTCCTTTTTGATTGTCTGCTTTATTGTATGCAACCTGTTGAGCTAAATTAAAGGCCATGTTTGTCATCATAAATAAATCTCTAATTTTTTTTTACCCACACATTGTAACATCACTGGTTATATGAACATTTTGAATTCCTGTTTGATTTTTGAATCTATAAAACCAACCAAAGTCAGAAATAAAAGATCCTTCAGTTTCTTTTGGGATCCTGTTTTCAGTCCAGGTTTCATTAACTGCAAAGATGCTTAAAGCTTTAAATAGCCATGATGCTTAGGGGAATTCAAGTTTAGTTAAAATATCTTCCTTCTATATAGATAAAAGCTACTCCATTTCAATTATGGTACTGCCTCTATTTTTTGTTGCGTGTTATGCACCTGAGGTTGATAAAACTTTCCCTTTTTTCCTAATCTATGTTTTTAAAAATAATTATTCGCTCTGTTGCTTCATCCATTCTGAAGCCTGACTCTATTTTTGCTTTGCTGTCACCACGTTCACGTTCATATCTTTATATAACTTTCAATTTATCATCTATATTTGACATGTTTCCCCTTCTATTTTCTTGGCACCAGAACTGTTCTCAGTGTTTCTTTTATCAATAGTTATTAGGGTTAGATTACCGTCTTCTATTTTGATTATGTATTGCTGTGCTAAACATGGTTAGGGTCCCACACTTATTACTGTGGAAGTTACATGAAGACAAACAAGGTAGGGAGCTACAATTCAAGTTGTATGGTAACTATCTGCCATACAACAGATACAACAGATGCTGCCAAATGTATTGCTCTGATTTGTTGTTTTAGACATGTGATCTTTATTATTAAGTTGTTCTCTAATACAACTCTGCACTGTATATATATATATATATATATATATATATATATATATAACACACATTAATATATATATATATATATATATATATATATATATATATATATATATATATATATATATGACAAGTAAGTATCTTTTGAAACAGTGAGCAAGTTTGAAATTAGAAAATATTTTTTGACTGGAAAAAGATGAGTATTGATGTACATGTACGTCAATACTCATCTTTTTCCATTTCTCTGAGGGTTCTAAACCCCACTATCAGGCTAAAATTTCTTTAGTAAAAAAAAATACGCTAATATATATATATGTATATTATTGTGTATATATATATATAAATATATATATATAAATGTATATTATTGTGTATATATTATATGTATGTATATTAATGTGTATATATATATATATATATATATATATATATATATATATATATATGGGTATGTATATTAATGTGTGTGTATATATATATATATATATATATATATGTATACACACACATTGTGTGTTTTCTTCAGGGTGGAGTGGGAGGGGGAATTTGGTATCAATTCATGAACTGTTTTAATTTGAGAATCAGGCTTTTTAAAGACATGTTAATGGAGTGTACTGGGTGTAGATCAGCAATATATATGTATATGCACACACACATACATATACAATGACCCTCCAATTAACACAGCTTTGGAAGGGTAATTAACAGTTATAGTTATAATTCAGTATTGGTAGAGGGCCGGACGCCATGCTTTGCAACATAGTATTGTGGCTCCTTATGGTCTGAGTTCAAATCTCGCCGAGGTCAATTTTACCTTTCATCCTTACGGGGTTGATAAAATGAAGCACCAGTAATGCACTGGGGTAATTGCTGGCCTTAAGCAAGTAGAAACAATTATCTAACATCTGTACAACACACACACATTCACACTCACATATCATCACCATTACCATCGTTTAACGTCTGTTTTCCCTGTATACAATACACATATATATATATTATATTAATCTAGTTATAAACCTGATTGCTTGTGACTAGAATCTACTTCAATACTCTTTATAAGTATTGAGTATAAATGATTGCATTTGGTATAAGTAATCAATACAGCATGATTTACTAAAGACTTTATGTATCAAATGAGATGAAACTAAAATAATGTTCTAGAAGATATCATATCGTTATTATAACATTTAGATGCTCTCTCTTACTGATTCTTTCTTACATTGTTTCTGTTCTCTGTCTGTCTGTCTTTGTTTGTCTTTCTTTCTCTTGTGCAGATGTCATATCCTCATTATAACATTTAGATGCTCTCTCTCTAAACTGGTTCTTTCTTCATTTGTTTCTGTTCTTTGTTTATTTGTCTGTCTGTTTGTCTTTCTTTCTCTTGGTCAAATATCTTCTGACAGTCAGAGAAGTTATCAATCATATATGGGATGCAGTATCTATCTCATTAGATATTTAATTCTGAGGTTTTTGTTCTTTATTCCCAACAGACATATCAAAGATGTTTCCATTATTCTCATCATAGTTTTTATTCAAGCATAATAATTGTTTCTACTTTAGGCACAAGGCCAGCAAATACCCAGTGCATTACTGGTACTTTATTTTATCGACCCCGTAAGGATGAAAGGCAAAGTCAACCTCGGCGGGATTTGAACTCAGATCGTAAAGGGATGTAACTATGCTGGAAAGCATGGTGTCCGACCCTCTACTGATACTGCCAATCTACATTTCCAATATGACTTTTCTCTTTTGAGGAAGATTTGGCTGCTATTTGGGGGAGATTTGGTTGCTGTTTGATGGAGATTTGGCTGCTCTTTGGGTGGAGATTTGACTGCTATTTGAGGGAGATTTGGCTGCTATTTGGGGGAGATTTGGTTGCTATTTCTAGTAGATTGAATGACAATGTAGAAGCTCTCTTGTCAGTTCCATTCATTTAGAAGTTTCCAAAGATGTAGAAAATAAATACAAAAAGTAAAGATTGATAGGAGGAATGACATCATATTTGGTAATATTTATATAAATGAATAAATATACACAAAATATTATTTATCCTCAAATTACATGGGAGTAAAATATTCCATTTTGATAGTTTCAGTAATTTGTTAAATTTATTCAGCTTATATACAATTAAGTACTCTCTATATTAATTGTTTATATTTGTACACACACACTGTACACACACACGTGTGTGTGTGTGTATCATCATCATTGTCGTCGTTTTTATGTCCACTAATATATATATGGGAAATGGCCATGCTCGATATGTAGAAAAGGAGTTGGCATAAACTCTATAGAATGTACACAATGCAGATCTTGGGTACACAAGAGGTGTAGTGGGATAGCAGGCAAACTAACAGGGAAGGAAAACTTCATATGCAGTAGATGTTCAGGGGAAATAGATAGTAGAAGGGAGCTGCTTCCTCTATTGACAATGAAGGGTTTCTCCCTGTGAACGAAAGGTCGGTTGTATGATGCCTGTGTGAGATACGCAATGCTGCATGGTAGTGAGACATGGGCAGCAACTGCGGAGGATATGCAAAGGCTGGATGGATGTGCAATGTCAATGTGCATGAACGACCAAGCATAGACGAGTTGAGAGTGAAACTGTGTATAAGAGGAGCAAACTGTAGTGTGCAGGAGAGAAGACTGCATTGATATGGCCATGTGATGCGCATGGAAGATGACCGCTGGGTGAAGAAGTGCCAAGAAATCCTGGTGGAAGGAAGACGCAGTAGAGGAAGACCACGAAAAACATGGGCAGAGGTGGTGCGAGCTCACCTCAGATCGCTGAAGCTCACAGAGGAGATGACAAAGGACCGTGACGAATGTAGAGATGCTGTGCTGAAGAGGACCTGTCCCACCTTTGTAGCATCCTCCTCCCTTGCTAATCTGATCACCTAGATATTGGAAGTTATCAATCACCTCTATAGATTCAACCAACTTTCCCCTCCCCTTCAAATTGCTGGCCTTGTGCCTAAAGTAGAAACAATTATTATTTATATTGCTCTTTAATACTTGGTGGTTGTTTCTAATTAAATTATAGAATTTCCACAAGGTCAGCTAGTTACTATATATAATTAAGTCATGTTGGTGTTTAGTGTCATAGTATTTAGTTCTTTTCAATAAACAGGATATCTGTTTGTTTTATTGAATGACCATGCTGACACAACTCTGTAAATGTAATATTTGATTTAGATCTATTTCATTGATATTGCTTCTGCTATCTAGCCATAAGACTACCATAGTATTGATGTTAATCACCGATATGGTTGTTATTTTCTATATGATAGATTCATAATGGTAATAAATACCTATATTACTATTAGCAGTTGAGAAATAGTAGTTTTATTACCATTAGCAGTAGTAAAATGATAGTATTATTACTTACGGGGTCGATAAAATAAAGTACCAGTAATGCACTGGGTAATTGCTGGCCTTGTGCCTAACGTAGAAACAATTATTACTCTTAGCAGTAGAGAAATGATAGTCTTATAACTGTTATCAGTAGAGAAATAGTAGTTTTATTACCATTAGCAGTAGAGAAATGGTAGTGTTATTACTGTTAGGAGTAGAGAAATGGTAGTGTTATTACTGTTAGGAGTAGAGAAATGGTAGTGTTATTACTGTTAGGAGTAGAGAAATGGTAGTGTTATTACTGTTAGCAATAGAGAAATGGTAGTTTTATTACTGTTAGCAATAGAGAAATGGTAGTGTTATTACTGTTAACAATAGAGAAATGGTCGTGTTATTACTGTTAGGAGTAGAGAAATGGTAGTGTTATTACTGTTAGGAGTAGAGAAATGGTAGTGTTATTACTGTTAGTAATAGAGAAATGGTAGTGTTATTACTGTTAACAATAGAGAAATGGTCGTGTTATTACTGTTAGGAGTAGAGAAATGGTAGTGTTATTACTGTTAGGAGTAGAGAAATGGTAGTGTTATTACTGTTAGCAGTAGAGAAATGGTAGTTTTATTACTGTTAGCAATAGAGAAATGGTAGTGTTATTACTGTTAGCAATAGAGAAATGGTTGTGTTATTACTGTTAGGAGTAGAGAAATGGTAGTGTTATTACTGTTAGCAGTAGAGAAATGGTAGTGTTATTACTGTTAGGAGTAGAGAAATGGTAGTGTTATTACTGTTAGTAATAGAGAAATGGTAGTGTTATTACTGTTAACAATAGAGAAATGGTCGTGTTATTACTGTTAGGAGTAGAGAAATGGTAGTGTTATTACTGTTAGGAGTAGAGAAATGGTAGTGTTATTACTGTTAGTAATAGAGAAATGGTAGTGTTATTACTGTTAACAATAGAGAAATGGTCGTGTTATTACTGTTAGGAGTAGAGAAATGGTAGTGTTATTACTGTTAGGAGTAGAGAAATGGTAGTGTTATTACTGTTAGCAGTAGAGAAATGGTAGTTTTATTACTGTTAGCAATAGAGAAATGGTAGTGTTATTACTGTTAGCAATAGAGAAATGGTTGTGTTATTACTGTTAGGAGTAGAGAAATGGTAGTGTTATTACTGTTAGCAGTAGAGAAATGGTAGTGTTATTACTGTTAGCAATAGAGAAATGGTTGTGTTATTACTGTTAGCAGTAGAGAAATGGTAGTGTTATTACTGTTAGCAGTAGAGAAATGGTAGTTTTATTACTGTTAGCAATAGAGAAATGGTAGTGTTATTACTGTTAGTAGTAGAGAAATGGTAGTGTTATTACTGTTAGCAGTAGAGAAATGGTAGTGTTATTACTGTTAGCAGTAGAGAAATGGTAGTTTTATTACTGTTAGCAGTAGAGAAATGGTAGTGTTATTACTGTTAACAATAGAGAAATGGTCGTGTTATTACTGTTAGGAGTAGAGAAATGGTAGTGTTATTACTGTTAGGAGTAGAGAAATGGTAGTGTTATTACTGTTAACAATAGAGAAATGGTAGTGTTATTACTGTTAGCAGTAGAGAAATGGTAGTGTTATTACTGTTAGCAGTAGAGAAATGGTAGTTTTATTACTGTTAGCAGTAGAGAAATGGTAGTGTTATTACTGTTAACAATAGAGAAATGGTCGTGTTATTACTGTTAGGAGTAGAGAAATGGTAGTGTTATTACTGTTAGCAGTAGAGAAATGGTAGTTTTATTACTGTTAGCAATAGAGAAATGGTAGTGTTATTACTGTTAACAATAGAGAAATGGTCGTGTTATTACTGTTAGGAGTAGAGAAATGGTAGTGTTATTACTGTTAGGAGTAGAGAAATGGTAGTGTTATTACTGTTAGCAGTAGAGAAATGGTAGTGTTATTACTGTTAGCAGTAGAGAAATGGTAGTGTTATTACTGTTAGGAGTAGAGAAATGGTTGTGTTATTACCGTTAGGAGTAGAGAAATGGTAGTGTTATTACTGTTAGCAGTAGAGAAATGGTAGTTTTATTACTGTTAGCAATAGAGAAATGGTAGTGTTATTACTGTTAGCAATAGAGAAATGGTTGTGTTATTACTGTTAGGAGTAGAGAAATGGTAGTGTTATTACTGTTAGCAGTAGAGAAATGGTAGTTTTATTACTGTTAGTAATAGAGAAATGGTAGTGTTATTACTGTTAGTAGTAGAGAAATGGTAGTGTTATTACTGTTAGCAGTAGAGAAATGGTAGTGTTATTACTGTTAGCAGTAGAGAAATGGTAGTGTTATTACTGTTAGCAGTAGAGAAATGGTAGTGTTATTACTGTTAGGAGTAGAGACATGGTTGTGTTATTACCGTTAGTAGTAGAGAAATGGTAGTGTTATTACTGTTAGCAGTAGAGAAATGGTAGTGTTATTACTGTTAACAATAGAGAAATGGTAGTGTTATTACTGTTAGCAGTAGAGAAATGGTTGTGTTATTACTGTTAGTAGTAGAGAAATGGTAGTGTTATTACTGTTAGCAGTAGAGAAATGGTAGTGTTATTACTGTTAGCAGTAGAGAAATGGTAGTGTTATTACTGTTAGGAGTAGAGAAATGGTAGTGTTATTACTGTTAGTAGTAGAGAAATGGTAGTGTTATTACTGTTAGCAGTAGAGAAATGGTAGTGTTATTACTGTTAGGAGTAGAGAAATGGTAGTGTTATTACTGTTAGGAGTAGAGAAATGGTAGTGTTATTACTGTTAGGAGTAGAGAAATGGTCGTGTTATTACTGTTAGGAGTAGAGAAATGGTAGTGTTATTACTGTTAGCAGTAGAGAAATGGTTGTGTTATTACCGTTAGGAGTAGAGAAATCGTAGTGTTATTACTGTTAGCAGTAGAGAAATGGTAGTTTTATTACTGTTAGCAATAGAGAAATGGTAGTGTTATTACTGTTAGCAATAGAGAAATGGTTGTGTTATTACTGTTAGGAGTAGAGAAATGGTAGTGTTATTACTGTTAGCAGTAGAGAAATGGTAGTTTTATTACTGTTAGCAATAGAGAAATGGTAGTGTTATTACTGTTAGTAGTAGAGAAATGGTAGTGTTATTACTGTTAGTAGTAGAGAAATGGTAGTGTTATTACTGTTAGCAGTAGAGAAATGGTAGTGTTATTACTGTTAGCAGTAGAGAAATGGTAGTGTTATTACTGTTAGCAGTAGAGAAATGGTAGTGTTATTACTGTTAGGAGTAGAGAAATGGTTGTGTTATTACCGTTAGTAGTAGAGAAATGGTAGTGTTATTACTGTTAGCAGTAGAGAAATGGTAATGTTATTACTGTTAACAATAGAGAAATGGTAGTGTTATTACTGTTAGCAGTAGAGAAATGGTTGTGTTATTACTGTTAGTAGTAGAGAAATGGTAGTGTTATTACTGTTAGCAGTAGAGAAATGGTAGTGTTATTACTGTTAGCAGTAGAGAAATGGTAGTGTTATTACTGTTAGGAGTAGAGAAATGGTTGTGTTATTACCGTTAGTAGTAGAGAAATGGTAGTGTTATTACTGTTAGCAGTAGAGAAATGGTAGTGTTATTACTGTTAACAATAGAGAAATGGTAGTGTTATTACTGTTAGCAGTAGAGAAATGGTAGTGTTATTACTGTTAGGAGTAGAGAAATGGTTGTGTTATTACCGTTAGTAGTAGATAAATGGTAGTGTTATTACTGTTAGCAGTAGAGAAATGGTAGTTTTATTACTGTTAGCAGTAGAGAAATGGTAGTGTTATTACTGTTAGGAGTAGAGAAATAGTTTCGGATGGTTACAGATAATTGTACCAGTCCCTGTTGGTTAAACTCTATAATTTCTCTTGTTCTTAAGCTTTTGACTCATTTATCATTGTTTGGTGAATATGTGACCCAGGAAATTGAACTGACTAAATAACATTGTTAACTATTGTGAATTATCAATGGTAATTGTTGTTGACCTTCAAACCTAGAACTTGCTCTGTGTGTGTGCTTTTTATATACACAGATTTGTATTATGTGTGCTTGGTTGTTGACTTTTCCACTTTCTCAGTTTTTATATTTAAGATGACCAAATACCAAGTTTAGATTTGTTCCTATATTTTTCAATAGCTATGTTATCTATTTCAGTAGCTACATTGTCTATTTCCATAGCTGAATTGTTTATTTCCAATCTAGCTATTGAAATAGACAATATAGCTATTGAAATAGATAGCTAGATTGTCTATTTTAGTAGCTATATTATCTATTTCAATAGCTAAAGTGTCTATTTCAATAGCTATTGTGTATTTCAATAGGTGCAATGTCTTATTCACTAGCTAAATTACTAGTCTATTTTATTTTGTTTGCTATTTATTCTTTGATTCTTTACATAAGCAGGGGCAGTGGAACTTTGCATGGCCCCTCCAATGATTATATTTCTCAAACTATCAAAACACACATCTATTTGTATATGCGCTACAATTTATGTACCTGTTATGTTTATCACATATCTAATTTTTTTTTGTTATATCTTGGTTGATATTTGATAACAGCTAAACTCATCACCACAACTAAAAGTTGACCAAATTTGGCCCCACCCACCAAAATTCAGAAATGCTTTCTCCGCCCCTGATAAATGAGTTAACTGTAATGACTACGACATATTGGTATGGATATTTAGGGTTCAGATTAAAATGTATGTCATGTAGGTATAGAATAATATTTGAGGAGGGCGTTTAGCTAAGGAATGAATGATAAGGTATCACAGATGGAATGTTTGGGTGAGGATGATTATGATTACAAGAAAATGTTTTATTCTTGATGTATTGTGAACATTATATATATATATATATATATATATATATAAATGGGAGAAAGACAGTCTCCCCCATATCGACCCAATAGAGGGACCAGCAGTGTTAGTCGAGGGGAGTATAATAAGTAAGGCAATCAAGGATATGAAGACGGGTAAGGCGGCTGGGCCTTCGAAAATAGTTGCTGAGATGCTGAAGGCATCTGGCACGGTGGGACACACCATGGTCACCCGCATAGTTAACCAAGTCGTACAGAATGGGGTTGTTCCGAAGGACTGGCATAGCAGCATCATCGTTAACTGTTATAAGGGTAAAGGAGACGCCCTAGATAGGAGTAACTATAGAGGCATTAAATTAATCGACCAGGTCATGAAGGTCACGGAAAAAGTAATAGCGCAACTAATCAGAGAGAGAATTGACCTAGATGAAATGCAGTTCGGGTTTGTGTCAGGCAAAAGTACCACAAACGCTCTTTTCATAGTACGACAACTACAGGAGAAGTACCTAGCTAAAGGTAAACCCCTCTACTTAGCTTTTGTCAACTTGGAGAAAGCCTTCGACAGAGTCCCCCGCTCCATTATCTGGTGGGCTCTTAGAAAACTAGGCGTTGACGAATGGCTTGTGAGGGCTATACAAGCCATGTATAAAGAAACAGTCAGCAAGGTTAGAATTAACAACGAATATAGTGAAGAGTTTAGCGTAAAAGTTGGCGTCCATCAGGGCTCTGTTCTCAGCCCCCTACTATTTATTATTGCCCTTCAGGCTATAACAGAGGAGTTCAAGACAGGCTGCCCATGGGAACTCCTATACGCAGATGACCTGACACTCATAGTGGAATCAATGGCCGAGCTAGAGAAGAAATTCCAAACATGGAAGCACGGCCTAGAGTCAAAAGGACTTAAAATTAACCTGGCTAAGACCAAAGTTCTAGTTTGTAGGAAAGAAAACAAGGTGGCGGTCCCTTCTGGGAAATGGTCGTGCTCGGTGTGTAGGAAAGGCGTAGGTAGAAACTCCATTTTATGTCCTAAATGCAAAGTATGGGTGCATAAAAGATGTAGTGGGATCACAGGTAAGCTAACTAAGAACATAGATTTTACATGTGGCCGGTGTTCTGGTGCAATAAGTAGCAGCAAGTGCCCACAAAATACTAGCTCTTTCAATTGCGCAGAGGGTTCTATAGAAATAGTGGACAGCTTCCGTTACCTGGGCGATAAAATCAGCAGTGGGGGAGGGTGCTCTGAAAGTACTGTAGCTAGAGTCAGAACTGGTTGGAAAAAGTTCAGAGAGCTTATACCACTATTAGCTGCTAAAGGGTTCTCCCTAAAAATGAAAGGCAGGTTGTACGATGCCTGCATACGAACAGCAATGCTGCATGGCAGTGAGACCTGGGCATTGTGTGCAGAGGATATACGCAGACTAGAGAGGAACGAAGCTTGCATGCTCCGCTGGATGTGTAACAGTAATATACGTGAACGGCAAAGCATAAACGAACTAAGGAAAAAATTAGAGATAAGAGGGATCAGATGTTGTTTACTCGAGAGAAGGCTACGTTGGTATGGACATGTGATGCGCATGAAAGTCGATAGCTGTATAACAAAGTGCAGGGCAATAAAGATAGACGGTAGTCACGGAATAGGCAGACCTAGAAAAACCTGGGACGAGCTGATAAACTCCGACATCACACACTTACACCTCTCCAAGACAATGTCACTGGACCGAGACCTTTGGCGGTACTCAGTAACAGAGAAGACCCGCCTTACCTAAATATATAGTAAAACCTGCTCCAACCAGTAGGCATCTCTAACAAAATACACCCCGTCCCACCACCACCACCCCCACCCCATCCACACCACCCCGTTCTATGTAAAGTTATGTTGGTGCCGCGCCATAGGCCGAAACAAATGAGATCGTGTAGGTGTCACGACAAAAAAAAAACACACAGTCCACGCTGTAATGTGGCCGTGTAGGCAACACGGTAAAAACCTCCCAGACCCACACTGTAAATGTGGTTGGTGTTAGGAAGGGCATCCAACTGTAGAAAACCTGCCAGACAGTCCTATGCGAGCAAGACAATCACTCTTGCCTCAAGTGGGACTACCCCCGTCCAAACCCATGCAAGCGTGGAACACGGACGTTAAACGTAGATGATGATGATGATGATGATGATGATATATATTTATGTAAAAGGTAACCAGAAATAACAACACAATCGGTACAGTATATGGAAGGTATATATTAGGTTAACGCTTGATATAGCAGGAAGCGGGTCTTAATGTTTCGGACGCTAGTCCTTCATCAGAAGAAAGAATGAGAAATAAGATAAATTGAGGGGACGGGCGGGTTGGAATTGGAAAAATGTCTTTAGATAAAAATAACAGGTCCATTCATGTTGACATCTCTTGCAAAACTGTTGATGTTGTTGTTTTGTGTATGATTTATGTTTTAGAAAAGTATATAATCATCATCATTGTTTAACATCCATTCTTCTATGCTAGCATGGAAGAATGGACATAAAATGGTGATGATAAACGTTGATTGCCAAATAAATTAACTATGGAGATATAAAAAATACAGAAGCGAAAACCAACCAAACAGTGAGTGTGTTCTGTTAGTATTTCTGGCAATATTATTACAACAATATGACTCTCCTCAAGTATAACAATATATATATATATATATATATATATATATATATATATATATATATATATATATATATATATATATATTGCTTCAAGCAAACTTTAACACCCTCATATATATATATATATATATTTTGAGTTTATGTTGGTTGTATACCAACACCTCAGTATGCAGGCTGGAGCACTCGACGAAGTGCGCAGGTTGGTTTGGTTACTCCGGAGTAGTGTAAAATAAAGTTAAATAAAAGTCAAATGATTAAAATTTAGCTTCGTTTATTACTGCTATATATATTTCAGTGACAGCCATCTTTGGCTGTGACCTCTTCAGGCAGTTTGAATTAGTATGGTATAGACAAGTACATATGTTGTTTAGGTGTATGATATTGTCAATACTCTGATATGCCCAGTTCCTTGTTGGGTTGTTAATTCACTGGGGAACTATGACTCCAGTTCCCCAGTGAATTAACAACCCAACAAGGAACTGGGCATATCAGAGTATTGACAATATCATACACCTAAACAACATATGTACTTGTCTATACCATACTAATTCAAACTGCCTGAAGAGGTCACAGCCAAAGATGGCTGTCACTGAAATATATATAGCAGTAATAAACGAAGCTAAATTTTAATCATTTGACTTTTATTTAACTTTATTTTATATATATATATATATATATATATATATATGGGGTAACAAGTTTTTGTTATAGGTAATCCAGTTAGAGGTTGTGAATACTCCATATTGTGGATAGTTTTAGCATACAACGTTGACTCAACAAGAGGTTTCCTTAGGTAGCGAGTATATAAGTTCTCGGGAGTCCCTATGTAAGTTAATCTTGGAGTAATAATAGGGAAAGGGTCTCAATGTTTCAGACACTAGTTCTTCATCAGAAGATAGAATAAGAAATAAAAGATATATGTATATATATATTTGTGTGTGTGTGTGAGTGTGTACATATGTATATGTATATATATGTATATATATATATATATATGTATATATATATATATGTATGTGTGTGTATATATATATATATATATCATCATCATCATCATCATCATCATCACTTTACGTCCGCATATATATATGTATATGTATGTATATGTATATATATGTATGTACGTGTATATATATGTATATGTATATATATGTGTATGTATGTGTATATATATGTATATTTATATGTATGTGTATTTATATGTGTATATATGTATATATATATATATCTATGTGTATATATATATGTGTGTGTGTGTGTATATATATATACATATATACACATATATCTAACCCATGCTAGCGTGGAAAGTGGACGTTAAACGAGGATGATGATGATGATGATGATATGTACTCCACTTGATTGAATCAAGGAAAATGCTTACTCAGGGAGAAATACGTTAGGGGGCCCTTGAATTACAGGTGCAACTAGTTTTTATCAGTTGAGTGAACTGGAGTAACGTGAAATAAAGCGTCTTGCTGAAGGGCACAACTTAGAATCATTAGCTGAACACCTTAACCACTAAGTCAGATGCCTGCCCCCCTCCCCTCTCTCCACACACACAGATAGACACACACTCACACACACACAACTCACAAGTATGTGTATACTTGGAAGATAAAGTATAAAGAATATATCATTATAAAGCTACTTCTCTTGAAACACATTAAACCATTTACTACATAAAACTTCCTCAACATAAACAGATCATAAAGCATTGTCTTCACACTTTCTTTTATATTTAGTATGTTTCCGTGGAATTCCATTAAATCTTTCACACAATTCGGTAGTTAATTTATTTTGTTTTCCTAATAGGTCTGTTTGCTATTGTCATGTAGAATCTTGAATATTGATGTGTCACTGAGTGGCCTGCAGTGGCACAATAAAGTGCCACCAACAGTGCCTAATGAGGCTACAAGATGGTTAGATTGACAATACTATCCTAATGGGACAAAATGGAACATTTGAATGCGAAGATAAATATTGAACTTCGAATGGCACAGATTGAAATATATCACGGGTGTTGGTGGTAGTGGTGGTGTTGGTAGTGGTGGTGGTAGTGGTAGTGGTGTCTGGTGATGGTGGTAGTGGTGGTAGTGGTAATAGTAGTGGTGTTGGTGGTAGTGGTAGTGGTGTCTGCTGATTGTGGTAGTGGTAGCAGTAGTGGTGGTAATGGTGGTAGTAGTGTTGGTTGTAGTGGTAATAGTGGTGGAGGTGGTGTTGATGGTGGTGATGTTGATGATGGTGGTGGTAGTAGTAGTAGTGGTTGTGGTAACAGTAGGAGGGGTGACAGTTAACTTCTTAACATGTTTAGAATTATGCCTATTTTTATTAGGCAATTTTTACTCCTTGTGTGAGCTTTTATTCTTTATTGCCTAACCAGGGAGAGAATGACAGTGCCCTTGAGATTTTTCATGACCTCCAGTACTGTTGGGGTTGAGGAATGGAGGGAGGTAGATAGGAAAGTGTCCTCACACTTGGTCTGAATCTTACAACAAAGTGGATTCTTCTAATGACACTCAAGTGTCAGCTGGTTGTGTTAATCTTGGCAATGAATTAAATCTACCACCCAAGTAGGCCACAGTGAGATTTGAATTCAGAACACAAATAACCAGAACAAACACTGAAAGGTGTCTCATCCCAAAACTCTTTAACATTTCCATCATTTAACTGGTCTGGACTAGTCTTTTTATTTGATCAACCTTGGAAGGATGAAAGGCAAAGTTGACCTCAGTGTGATTTGATCTGAGAGTGCAGAGAGTTGGAACAAATGTCACAGGGTATTTTGTCCTTATGCTTTAACTACTCTACCAGTTGAACTCCTGATGTATTTAAAAATCAATTATCACACTAATGTACACCACCCTGACTACCTTGATAATTGCTGTTGGATATGATAAACTTGGACAATTGATCAACTTAGGCAGTTTATTTTTGCTTGTAGCAATGTATACACAATTGGTTCATTAAATTTGATAATCCATTTGACAAATAGGAAAAACAAAACAACAAAAAGACCAACAAACAAACAAATGGAAACAAAACTGAAATTATATGAGAGGGATTGTTGGTGGGTGGAAAGGTTTCTTTTTTCTTTTTTTGCTCTTGAAGTTATGTATCGCATGCAACAACCCCCAGAATACCAAGGTTTGGGGTTGTTGAGAATTTAGAAGGATGGACTTGTTAGATCCCTCCTCTCTCTCTTTCTCATTATTAAATCATTCTGGCGTACAATGACTTTAGAGTTCTCATTTGCAATTAAACAACCGACAGCTAAATAGTGTATTATTATACTGCTGGAGGCTATTTAATCATCGATAAGATTAGTTTTAATTTTATCTGTTTTGTTTACTGTTTTTTTTTTGTTTTGTTTTTATTTCTTTTACTTTTGAGCTACTCTTTTACTAGTTTCAGTCATTAGACTGTGGCCATGCTGGGGCTCTGCCTTAAACAGATTTAATTGATCATATCAAACCTAGTACTAATTGTTTTCAAGTCTAGTACTAATTTTATCAAACACTTTTAGTCAAACCGCTAGGTTATGGGACTTAAACATAAGCACAGACATGGACACACAGACACACACACACATATACGACAGGCTTCTGCAGTTTCCATCTACCAATCTATCAAATTCTACTGACAAGGTACTGGTCAAGCCAAGACTATAGTAGAAAACACTTGCCCAAATTGCCACGAAGTGAGAGTGAACTCTGAACCATGTGAATGTGAAGCAAAGTTCTTAACCACACAACCATGCCTGCACATAGTCATATTTTGTTATTGTTTATTTATGTTGTTACATTTCTGAGTTTCCTATTAGTGACCTTGCTGGTACTTTTAACCATGCACACACACACCCACACACAAAGATGATACTATATTTCAATCCTCATTAACCTGTAAACCTTGATCCTTTACCATGTGGATGTTCCACAACCCTGGGTGTCCTGGGTGTACATATGAGAATCATTGAGAAAAATGATACTCATCAATTAAACCTGGAAAAAAAACATAATGAATATATGAATTTCACCAAAATTACAGCAATGCCTCCCTGAGCAACTCAGGTTTAAACAATGATGTAAAATGATCACTAATTGATTCAGAAGATGATGTGACCAACAGTAGTGAACAGAAGTACATATGTTACTGTTAACATCTTTTGTGAGTTTAGCCAGCATCATATGTTACTACTAACACCTTTTGTAGGTTTAGCTGGTCTCTTATGTGGTTGTATCTCATATGTCACTACTAACACCTTTTGTAGGTTTAGCTGGACTTATATGATGTATCTCATATGTTTCTGCTAACACCTTTTCTAAATTTAGCCAGCCTCTTATGATGTTACATCTCACAAGGTTTCTTGGGTGTTTTAACCCTTTTCATACCAAACTGCCTGAGACTGCCACTGGTTCTACATTACAAAGCTGTTTATTTTAAAGTGTTTATATTTAGTTTTATAAAAAAAAACATTCCATCATAATGTTATGTAAGAACCCTTGTTAAGTTATATTCAAAACACCAGCTTAATAACAAGAGATTTAGTTATACTACTAAATCCCAAAATTCAAAGTGTTAACCTTCTATGCATGTGTCCACACACAACCTAGATACCTTATATCAGTCTTTCACTACTTTCATTAAATAAATCCTCATAACATTCTTCAATGGGGACATGACAGCCTAGGCTACAACACATAGGAGAACTACAGTATTTCTATGCATTAACATCAAACTAAAACTCTGAAGGTTTGTTAGAAATACTAAACCTTTCAAATATCTGATCATCTCACAGAGTGACTTTAGACCTGCAACATCTCTGCTAAATCTGCACCTGAAAGACCAGGTTTCTTCAGACTATATAGGATCAATTACTGACTTTATAACGATCAAGTAAGAACCATGTAGTAAGAGTAGTGCTTACATATCTGGGATGGTACTGCTATTGCATATATATATATATAAACACACACACACACTCTCTTTCTCTCACTCAAACACCTTAAAGTACTGTTCTTGTATGTGGTATAGTACTGCCTGTTACACACACAGATGCACATGCACTCACACACACACACACACACCTCAAACCACATCCCACACAAAATGTTTTTATCTGATTGGCAACAATTCAAACATCAACACACAACAACCACTGGCTCACAGACATGCACTTTTTTCTCTGTGTCTCTTCTAACACTGTTATAACAACAGTATATATTCCTCTAAACTAGCAAGCTACCTATTAGCTCCTTCTAAGTCCATCCAGTGCATCTGTGTTTCTCTTCCTGTCACCTCTACTGTCTCATGACCTCAAACTTTGTATGGAACACTTTGTTCAACCCTTTCTTTTCAGACCTTCATCCCTCTAGAAACATTTCTCAGCCCATGTTTTCCCTACTTACATCAACTTACAGAAGTTCAAGTTAACTATCAACCACATTGGACTCATTTGTCATGACTATTATGAAGTCAGGACCAATGTTCTCTGTAATTTTTCCCAACCACCGAACTGGATACTTGATACGTGGAGCAAATATATTTGAAATTAAAAGCTACTGCACGGCAACATTCCAAAGCTAGTGAATGGCAACATTTCAAAGCTATAGAGCAGCAACCTTTTTGACCTGTGTAGTAGCACTACAATGACTACACACATGTGCAGCTTAGTGAGAACATTGGGGGTTAGGACTAATACTAAAAGCCAAAGGTTCCTGTCGGTTGACCCTTTTTAGATTTGTTGTTGATATGGCTCACACCTGTGTAAGTTTAGCAGGGAGTGGTTGTGGTAGTGGTGGGGGTGGTGTGCTGGTCTAGTATGAGATTGTATCAGGAGATTTCTTTGATGTTTTAATGATGACTTACCAGAAATCTGAAGACTTAGTTGTCAATTATGTCAAATAAACTTTATTATTGATTGATATGACATGTTATCACGTATTCCTGTTGATCTTACCAAGTGAACTGTTTGTGTTTCAGTTTCCATATTTGTTTTGTTTAGATTGTTTGGAGGCAACTGGTTATGAAGTATTGAAGGTAGTGGTGGAGAGACTAGTGTACTAATCAGTTATTAGTGGATAGATATAGGGAGTATTGGTAGTGATGGTGGTGGTGGGGAGACTAGTATATTCATCTGTTATTAGTTGATAGATATAGGGAGCATTGGTCGTGGTGGGGGCGACTAGTGTACTAATCAGTTACTATTAGATAGATATAGGAAGTATTGGTGGTGGGGAGACTAGTGTACTAATCAGTTACTATTAGATAGATGTAAGAAGTATTGGTAGGGAGTAAAGTACTAATCAGTTATTAGTAGAAAGATATAAGAAGTATTTGTGAGGGTAGTGTACTAATCAGTTACTAGTGGATAGATATAAGAAGTGTTAGTGAGGGTCAGTGTAGTAATAATTTTATTTAAGAAACTTAAAATTATGTTTCAACCAGCTAAATAATGACAAAGTTAGTTATATTATTAAATCCTTCCAAATTTCTGATTAATTTCAAAATTATTTCAAAACCATAGGCATTCTTTCATTAGAAATACAGTAAATAGTGTTAACATAACAGGGTGTAAGTAAGTCAACTTTAATCTTGCTCTATTGACCTGGTCTTGTTGTATGACATTAGTAGGTTCTATTTAAGTTACTACTTGGTGGAAAGCTTGCTATATTTTATTTTTACATTACAATGTAGGATATGACCTTCTTCATTCTGGGTTGTCATATTTATACTGACTAGTTAGTAAATACAATAGCAGAACCTGGCTTACTGTCAATTGGAAGTAATCCAATACTTTATTAGCGCATATTGGTATTGTTTATGACAAATGTTTGTTTAGGAATAATTCTCATCGAATCTGAGAAAGATGTGTCATATATTCCATTATATATAGTCTAATATCTCACTTCCCATGATCTTTATTGGTAAATTACAGATTACAGATAAAGAATGTCTGTGTCAGGGTCTCAGTATGTGTCTGTGTCAGTATGTGTGTGCATGTCAGTATGTCAGTGTGTGTGAATATGTGTTAATGTGTCAGTGTGTGTGTGTGTCTCAGTGAATGTTCTTAATAAATTCTGCTCTCTAGCTAGCTGTAATTAGCTGTCACATGGACAGCTACTTCTTACTGGACAACATTAGAAAGAACTTCACATAGAAACATTTAAAGAATTTAACCTGAAAATCCCCTTTAGAGACATCACTGTTTGACCTAATTACTGAGGAAAGTCTCTTAATATATTAACAGAAATTCTTCTCATAATCTGTCTAACCTAATAAATATTGGCAAGAGAATGTCCTATATATCCTCCTATAAAATATATAGTTAATTGTGTTGTATACATTATTATGAAAAGAAACTGCAACATAAACAAGAACAACATTCACAATAAAATAAATCCTGGGCAATGAATATTATCTGTTTTAATCCTTTAGCATTTAAACCAGACATATTCGGCCTGAATTCTCTCACCTCTTTCTGTTCAAACTGGCCAGAACCAGCTGCTCATACTTATATTAAGGTATTGTTCTCAAAATAAATAATATCAAATTCTCATGGATTCGATATTATGTGAGATAAAGCCTTTACCACAAAAATACAATAGTATATATAGTGTAATGTAAATAGGAAATCCATTGTTTAGTATGAATATAGGGTCTAACTAGAATCTTCCTACTGTTAATTAGAAAATATTTCTTCACCAACCACATACAACAAACAAACTGCTCAATAAAACCAGTGTAAAAGCTATAGTTGCCTGTCTGCCTGATGATGTGAAGAAAACAGGAAATGTGATATATGTGGATGTCGTCTTCTTTTGAAAGCTGGCTATATTAATCACATGAAATCATACTTTTATACTCAGAAAAAACAGTTTACTGATACCGATACTTTTTCCATGCCTAAAAAATACTACTTGCGAATTGTGCAGTGAAGTGTGTAAGTCAAAAACTGGACTGCAAAGACATATGCACAAGAATGTCATTCAACAGACATAACTAATCCATTCCTTAGAGTTTTGCCTGTCATATTATTGACTGTAGACCAGTCATGAGCAAACTGCAGTTCATGGGACGTGCTGTCCCACATTTGACTTTCTAAATGGCACGCCTAATGAAAAATTACCTTGAATTATTTTAGTAGTGTTGCTCACCTTATGATGTGCCATATCTCATGCAGTCCACTGCTCAAAAAGGTTGCTAATGCATGCTCTATACCATGTAAATCATCAGCTGGTCTTAAGAGTCATCTCGGTGCACATGTACATACAACAGTAAGGTTTAACTGAACAATTAAAAATGAGACAGCTGTCATCTGACAAGATGAAGTAATCATCATCATTATCATGTGTGTGTGTGTGTGTGTGTGTGTATTCTGATGTGGTCCATACATACTTGACTATTTGCATTAATGTTTTGTGAAGAAACAGCATAAATTTGTGCATATGTTGAATAAAAAAAACTGGAAGTCTGCAAAGAAAGATAAATAATTTTAACCCTACAAAGATATATATATATATATATATATATATATATATATATATATATATATATATGCAAAGGTTTTATTTAAAATTGTTGGGTTACAAGTAAATATTTACTACCCAGACAGCTTCCTAATTTAATGGTCGCTTATAATATGGTACGTCAAAATTATTTATAAAACTGTTTATATATTGTATTTTATCTGACGAAGGCATGCCATATTTTTAATATGGTATCCCTGAAATATGTATAATGAAATAAATATGGTTTTATAAATATAGTTTCCATTTGGTTAATATTGTATATATATATATATATATATATATATATATATATATATATATAATCTTTTAATGACCCCTTTCCCTGCTAGCAAGATATATGTATTTGTGTATTTATGTATGTGTGCATGTATGTTTTATATGTAGATTTATGTATGTATGTGCATATGCATATATATATATATATTTATGTATGTGTGTATGTTTTATATGTAGGTTTATTAATATATGTATGTAAATTAACATGAAATCACATACACATATATGCATGTATATACGTATGCATGCATGCACACACACACACACACACACACACACACACACACACACACACACATGTACATGTATGTTTAAATGGGCACGTGTATTTTATCATTGCTGATCAAGTTTCATGTGAAGCTGAAACTAAAATAACAGACTTGATTAAATATTCACGCTTCAAATTACTCTAAATGACTGCAGAAAGATGTTAACCTAATCTGTAGGTATTCTAGAGCCATGTTAAAATGACCAACAGACAAAGAGATATATGTTAGCTGCTAAAATTATAAATGAAATTAAGCAGAGGTAATTTAGTAAGCAGGTAATGATAAACTTAATATCTCTTCCATATTTCCACAGAAATCTGGAGCAATAAAAATATGTTTGGTGAGAATGAAAGAGGTAATGTGTACCGAGGTATGGATTTTCAGGGTGGGTGGAGCATTTCTCTGTAAAAATTTGAGAATATGTAGTATGGTAAATTATAGGTATCTGATAACAAATATGTATGTGTAAGGTTTGAGGGGAGGGAGCAGTCAGCAAAAATAAACAGGAAAAAAAATTAATTCTAAAAAAATAAAATACTAAATTCTACTTTGATTTCAGCTGAAAGTCTGTTTCTATGTAATTCTATATTAAACTTAAAATTTATGTTTAATTTCCAGGTTCTTATGAACGGGAACTTGCTACAAAGACTTTGATGATACAATCCAAAAGGTTCTACCTGGATGTTAAACAGAATAGAAGAGGAAGATTTATTAAAATTGCTGAGGTTCGTAGAGTGTTCTTGTTTTTAATAAATGTTTTAAAATATTTTGTTCTAAATTTTATTTATTTTTAGATATTATCAATGACTTTCAGAGTGCATGTTGTTGTTTAGCCGTAGCTTAGCTCTAACTGAGCAAATATATGATCAAAAGTGTTCCAGTCATAGCCACCCTGTCCTTCTATCGAGCATTGTATATTGATGACAACATTATTCAATGCGCATCTTCCTTTTATTAAGATGACAGGGTGTAATTTGAAGGACATCTGGCTAGTATTACCATTGTATTAAGATGGCAGGGTGTAATTTGAAGGACATCTGGCTAGTATTATCATTGTATTGAATATTTCAATAGATAAAGGGTAAAAAGGTAAAGACCCCCTTTTGTCACGAATGACCATGGGTTTTGCACCTAGAAAGCCCAGGCAAGATGTTTTTGTGGAAGACCAGCAGTTGCCCATGCATACCAGTCTTCCCTCTCCAAGCCTCTGATGTCCAAGTGAAAAGCTAAGGCTGATACAGTTTGGCACTAGTGATGTTGCAACTCATTTCTACAGCTGAGTGAACTGGAGCAACATGAAATAAAGTGTCTTGCTCAAAGACCCAACACACCACCTGGTCCAGAATCCAACACCGCAGCTATGAGGTTTAGTTGTCAGCTCATTAGTCCTTTTAATAATTATTATACTGTTGTACACTTTGGCAAGGCTCTTTCTTCTGCTTGCCACAGTCAAAGAATGAGGTAAGGGTACCACAGTCTACCTGTTGGAGGTTGATTGTGGTACTTATAATTGAATGATTTATAGCAAAAGGAGGTGTTTAAAAGGAAAAGCTTAAGCTACATTGAGAAAGTCCACTCATTATGTAGGAGCTCTATATTATGATAGTGAGGATCATGGTGATGGTATTGCTAATAGTGGTGGTGATAATGATGATGATATTGTTAATAATAGTGAAGATCATGCTGATGGTGATAGTGATGATGGTATTGTTGATAGTGGTGGTAATGATGATGGTATGGTTGATAGTGGTGGGGATAGAGTTGATTGTATTGCTGATAATGGTGGGGATAGAGTTGATTGTATTGCTGATAATGGTTGTGATAGAGATGACATTATTGTTAATACTGGTGATGGTTTTGTTGATTGTGGTGGGGATAGTGATGATGGTATTGCTGATAATAGTGGTGATACTGACACTTTTTTTTTTTTTAATCTTAATAAGTAAGTCTGGTGACAGTTAAACAGCCTCTATTTTGAGGGAGTCCATTCACTTCAAGATCTAGTTGAGATCATCATCATCATCGCTTTTATGTCCATTTTCCCATACTCGAATGGGTTGAATGGGTCCTTTTCAGCATAGCATCTCTCCACTCAACACATTCCTTCCTCATCTCCTCTGTGGGTCTTCACAATTTGATATCAACTTTTGCCACCTCTGCCCAGGCCTGAGTAGGTTAATTCTTTCATTCTGTTCTGTTTTAAATACATCAGGTACACTACATGTATATATATATACATACCTGTAGTTTATACATACCTGAAATCTCTACATACCTGTAATCTGTATATACCTGTAGTCTATGCATACCTGTTGTCTATGCATCCATAATACTTATTAGTATATGATCTATTATCTTAGGAACAGAAATTTAACAGTGATTACTAAAATACTTAATGAGTAGTTTGAAATGGGAGTCTACATTTCACATCTGGCCTGAGACTATTACCAGCTTTTACACCTGCCTGGATATGGCTGTTCTACTTATCCCACCTGATACTTTCAGAATTTCTTGTTTGTTTCTCTACACCAAACAACAATCATTCAGGTGAACTCTAAAAGATTAAAGGGACTATAAAAGACCATTGAAATTACCTGATATATCAACAGACACCTTAGATTGCACTCATCATCATCTATTCTATGTACTATACATGCACCTTTGATATTTTGTAGTGCACCTGAGCACTGTACACAATAATTTTCATCATTATTATTATTATCATCATCATCATTATCTTTGTTATTTAATGTCTGTTTTCCCTGCTAACAAGGGCTGGATGTGTTACAGACCGTTCAATACTCATACAGAGCTACTGACCTCCAGGTGGGTTGGGGCATGCATTCTACTTACATATATTCCCATACTCTATCAATTGCTACCAAGTACATTTTACTCCTGTCACCAGCACTAGGGAAGCTGTTATGTCTTTGATACAGTTGAAGTGTCCTCTTGACCCTTTTGCTTGTCAAGTTTTCTATAGCTGGATGCTCTTCCTATCACCAACCACTTTACAGAGTGCACTGGATGCGTTTATGATGTAGATCAACAATGCTAGGGGGGTTGTCATGTCTATAGTACAACTAAAGAGTCCTCTTGACTTTACACTACTTATATTAATCAATATCATTGAGAGGTGATATTTAAAACAAACTATGCTAGTTATGTTAATGATAGACTGATGTCATAACAGCACAGTAGTTCAGTAAGGCTGGCTTATTATAATAGAGTCTCCATCAATTTCTACGGCGCATGTTTGATTTTTTGATCAATTGTACATCCAACTCATTGAATTAATGTATAAGTGGCTGTGTATTCCACAGACACGTGTACTCTTAATGTAATCCTCAAGTTGAATTGGAGTATCATCATTGTCATCATCATCATTTTACATCCACTTTTACATACTTGTATGGGTCGGGGCAGGATGGTTCGAGACAAAGTTTTACAGCTGGATGCCCTTTTTGATGCCAACCATTTTAGTTGCCTCTTATGGTATGCTACACCTATTCTAAAAACTGGGAAATGTGACAAAGCTGGCTGTGTTTCGAAGAATTCATCTGAAAGGATTCCACACAGTTTCTGTCTACCTAATTGGGTTCACCTGAGGTTATGATAAAGACACTTGTCCAAGATGTCACTCAGTGGGATCAAACCTGGGACCTCATGATTAACAAGCAGACTACTTAACCACCCAGCCATGCACAAAGCTGGTTTATATTGTATTAGGGACCCACATTTATGGTATGTTACAGGACATTCTTGTTTACCATGTATTAAGCCATACTAAATACATATTTGGAATAGTTTAACCCTTTAGCATTTACATTATACTATATTTACTATTGTATTTTTGCAGTAAAGGCTTTATCTCACATAGTTATCGCACATAATATTGAATATATGAGATTTTTGATATTATCTATTTTGAGGACAATACCTTAACATCAGTATGAGTGGCCGGTTATAGCCAGTTTGAACAGAAAGAGGTGAGAGAATTTGGCTGGATACAGCTGGTTCAAATGCTAAAGGGATAAGAAAATCAAATATAGTGTGCACTGCAGACAACTCATTGGTGCAGGCATGGGATGCATATGGAGGGTATTAGTTATGTAAGGAAAATTAATAGATTTAGTATTCTGTTCAGATATTACATTTATATAAATATATAGACTTATTGACTTAAAAACCTATGTAGGTAGTTGATTGAATCATGGCTAGAAACTTGTACATCCAGTACTGCAAAATTCATTCTAGTTTGGAACCAGAATACACAGGTTAGTTTCTAACACCTACATGTCCAACACTGTGGCTATAACATCCTTTGATTTAGTCTGAAATCACATTTTGTACTCTACAGTGCAGTGATTATTTTTAGTGAGGTCTTGTTGCTATATAGATTGTTTTAACTCTTATCCTGTACCACATGAAACCACATTTGCAAAACATTCTTAAAACATCCATACAAAATACATTATGCATCACATTAAACATTCTTTACTACAAATTTTCATAATGATTTGTCCACTAGTAAAAACACTGTTATTTGAATGAAGAAACCTACTTTTAGACATTTTCTGCTAAATAAGTCAATTTCCCACTATAAGCTCTTTAACCCCTTAGTATTTACATTACTCTATATGCACTATTGTATTTTTGTGGTAAAGACTTAATCTTACATAATATCGAATCTATGAGGTTTTGATATAATTTATTTTGAGAACAATACCTTTACATCAGTATGAGTGGCCAGTTATGGCCGGTTTGAACAGAAAGAGGTGAGAGAATTCTGGCCAGATACGACCAGTTTAAATGCTAAAGGATTAAACATTACAGTTATTGTGTCACATCTCACTGTGTCACACTTTAAATATTACAGTTGTGACACATCTCACTGTGTCACACTGTAAAAATGACAGTTGTGACACATCTCAATGTATCACACTGTAAACATTACACATCTGACTGTGTCACACTTTAAACATTTCCTTCATGACATGGGCTGGATGGGCTGCCACTGTCTAAATCAGTCCAAATTTTGGAGCTACTGTCCTCGTAAAAGGTTTAGGGTCCATCTCTCGCTCATATGTTCCATTTTTAACATGTTGTTTGCCAACTATTCCATAGACTACTAAATTCATTAAATTGTTGTACCAGCACTAAAAAGGTCATGTCCTTGGCAAAGAAGATTAAAGAATTTGCTCTATTTCACATTGTCTCCATTCGTTTATTGACCAGCAGGAAGGGGTTGCCTCATCCCCAGCAGATGATGGAAGATAGTTTGATGAAAGAGAATCAGAGTGAGAGGATGCTAGAAGAGAATGTAAAGGAAGAGAGAGAGAGTGGGATAGAATCAGCATGAACAGTGTGATGGGGAAGGGAGAGTGATAGGAAGGAGGGAGTTATAGAGGAGAGAGAGTATTTGAAGTGATGGATGTCAACAATGAGTAATAGAGGAGAGAATAATGTGAGGGAGGGGAAGAGAGAGAGAAAGAAAGAAAGAAAGAGAGTGTGAGAGAGAGAAATAAGTAGCACAGATATCAATTATTTATTGTTTTTATTCGTATTTTGTTAAATCAATCAATTTAATTGTTATTTCTGCTTTCTTACTGAAAATTCTGATAAATTATTTCATGCCTTATTAATTTTTTTTCCCATTCATTTAAAAAAAAAAAAATTAGAGTTGACATTAACATTATCACCACCATGACAACCATCATTGTTACTACCATTATAACAACCACCATTGTTACTACCATCATAACAACCACCATTGCTACTGCCATCATCACTGTTATCATAAATAACAACCACAACTATTACCGTTATCATCATTATCAGAACCACCATTAATATCACCACCACCACCATGATCATTGTCACCACCCCTGTACCTACCACGACCAACACCACCAGTATTGGCACCCCCATATTCACTACAAACGCCATCATTACCACCAGCAGCACCTCTACAACCATCTCCTCCTTCTCTTCCTCCCCTTAGAATCATAGATTGCTGTTAATCACTACTTTGATCCCCCTAAATAGCCCAGTTGGAAGTCTGTGGCCTCAGGTGGCACTGCTTTCAAATGGAACAACCTTCCAAGTTTTTACTTAAGGGTTGTATCAGTTGGAGAACCTGGCATTACCCAGGGGACATGTGTAGTACTACTCAGGGGACAGGTGTGGTACTACCCAGTGGGCAAGTGCGATACTTCTACCTGTACTTTGTAACAAACAGTGACATTAACCAGAGGACAGATGTGGTATTTCTACCTATACTGTGTAACAAACAGTGACACTACCCAGGGGGACAGGTGTTGCACTTAACAGAAGTGGCTCTACCCAGGGGAAAAGTTACATATTAAGATATCAAATTACACTCTGAATAGATACCTGATCTGAATATCTGCAAGAGAGTTGACACTGTACTAAAGGTAACCAACACCCTATTGTTGTTAAACTAACTTAAAACTGTAGATCTCAGTAAGAGAGTGAACACTGAACTAAGTTGAAACTGTAGACCTCAGCTAGAGAGTGGACAGTGCACTAAAGGTAACCTGCACCCTGTTAGTGTTAAACTAAGTTAAAACTGTAGATCCAGAGAATAGTGCTGGGATTGTTATGCATTTACCAGTACATACTAGTGTATAATTTATTGTTTTACTGGCAAAAGAAGTAATCAGTTTCTTTACCAAACTAACAAAGTTGCTTGTGGATTAACTCTTTAGCATTTAAACCGGCCATATCTGGCCCAAATTCTCTCCCTCTTTTTCTGTTGCTGTTCATACTGGATTCAAGATATCATTCTCAAAATAAACAATGTCGTCATAAAAATTTTAGTAGATTTGAGATTATATGAAATAAAACCTTTACCAAAAATTGTGAGTGTATGTTAAGGAGGAATGTGTAATTGTGTGTGTGATTGCATAATACAATTGCTCCAGGTTGGTTCCATGTGTTGTCGCCAGTGGAATATGACAGTGGATTCTGGTCCACAACCAATCCTTTAACATTTTTCTTCTAAAGATCTGTTATTCCTCTCCGTGGATTGTAAATGGTAAATCCATTCAAATGTCCCCGGGAGTTAAATGATCCAAAGGAATGGTAAAATCCACAGTTCTTTGAAGAATACTTTCAAGATGCCTCAAACAAAGCACACGCTCATGCGAAAAAAGGAAAAGTTGAAAATAAAATACAATAGTAAATACAGAGTAATGTAAATGCAAAGGGTTAAATTACATATATCATCATCATCATTGTGGTTTTTACGTCTGCTTTCCTTGCTAGCAAGGGCTGGATGATTCTACATTGACCAAGTCAGTACTGAAGCAGGGCTACTGATCTTCCAGGTAACCCAGGGATCTGTGCCCCACTTATGTATGGTCTCACATTCCACTGAGTGCACAGGAGAGGTTGTCATGTCTTTGACACAACTGAGGGTCCTCCCAACCCCTATATATATATATATATATATATAGCAAAAAGCTATCAGAAAATCCAGTGATCTTCCAAGTGGAAGATCAAGTAGAGTCCAGGTAAAAATCCAGTTCCAGAGTGAAAGTCCAATATAGGAATTCGATATATACATACACACACACACATATAAATCTTCCTTTTTACATCTGTTTTTCCACATTTACATGGATTTGATGGATCTTTTCCTGGATAGTTTCCCTCTGCTCTGTGTTGCGCTCCTTTGTCATCTTCCCTGTGAGGGACAGCATTTTGAGATCTGCCCTTACTAGTTCTGTCCAGGTTTCTCTTTCCCTTCCTCTACTGCAACTTCCTTCTACTGGGGATTTTTGGCAGTTCTTCAACTGACAGTTATCATCCATATGCATCACTTATCCATACCAGCATGGTCATCTCTCTTTTACAGTATATTTGATTCCCCTTGTTCTCAGAAATTATAAAATAAGCCAATGAAATCTACATTTAATAGAATGTTATGTTAATGTATTTATTTGTGAAGGCTTAGTGGTTAGGGAGTGGGGTTTACAATCATGAGGTTGTGAGTCCGATTTCCTGGCTGGGTGATGTGTTGTGTCCTTGAGCAAGATCCTTTATTTCACATGGCTCCTTCTGCCAGGAGTTGCAATTGGAAAAACTAAGGGAAACATTGTTTCCTTGGTCTGATCTGACAAGTTCTACCTTGGTAAGCAAATGAGGTCTGAGATCTTGTTTATTCAGATCAATGTCTTTATTTATTAAGTCTGTTGATGTTATTTCTATTTTAGGTTGGTGCTGGTGGAAAGAAGAGCCGTCTCCTTCTGGCTATGTCAACAGCTGCAGAATTTCGTGACAATCTAACAGATTTCAGTGAACACTATGCTTCATTGGGTAAGTTCTTTGAAGTTATATATAAATTTGGTCTCATGATTGTAAGGTCGGGGGTTTGATCTCCAGATCAGCAAGTGCATTGTGTCCTTGAGCAAGGTACTTCATTTCATGTTTTCATGTTGCTGCAGTCCACTTAGTTGAGAAAAAAGTACTAGCAGCAGGTAGGATTTAACTTCATGATGGACTTGCATCCCACCCAGGGCATGATGTGGATGGCGTGGTGTTTTGTACTGTCAGTTGCTTAATGATGCATGAAATCAGGATAAGTTCTGGCATGATGAGCTTCTAGTCTCAACATAAACTTTAATTAGTAAGTCAGAATATTGTTTATATATAGATAGTGAGAACATTGTCTGAATATGCAGTAAGATTGTTGATATATTGTGAAAACATTGAATATAGAGTAAGATTGCTTATAAATAGTGAGAACTTTGTCTGAATATAGAGCTGCGGTCTCAAACTTAAAGATTCAAAAGGCCATTACATCCTGGGAGAGAGGCACAGCAAGCCAAAAGTGTGATAAGAGAGGGGGCATGATTTCCACCAGTTATAATACTAATCTGGTAGACTGCTAAATATTTTTTCTATATCAAAATGAATACCCATCTGATAGTAAGTGGGATTTATGGATTAGTACAAAATGTAGAGGGAGAAATTACCAAGTTTTAGGAAAATATTAGTCACGAATATTGTTTTGCCATGGTCCATAGAAAAGTAGTTGTGGGCCATGTATTTGAGATCCCTGATATAGAGTAACATTGCTTATAAATAGTGAGGACTGTCTTAATATAGAGCAAGATTGCTTATAAATAGTGAGGACTTTGTCTGAATATATAGCAGGATTGCTTATAAATAGTGAGGACTTTGTCTTAATATAGAGCAGGATTGCTTATAAATAGTGAGGACTTTGTCTGAATATATAGCAGGATTGCTTATAAATAGTGAGGACTTTGTCTTAATATAGAGCAGGATTGCTTATAAATAGTGAGGACTTTGTCTGAATATAGAGCAGGATTGCTTATAAATAGTGAGGACTTTGTCTGAATATAGAGCAAGCATGCTTATAAATAGTTGAAACAATAGTTTTCATAGATGGTTGGATAAACAGCCTTTTTCAGTTTAATCAGTGTTGAAGTGTGATTGCCACCAATATCAGTTAGTTAAGTGAACTGTATGTAAATAATGTGCCATTCTTTATAACACCTAACAGTATTTGAATGTGTGAATTGCAGACATGCATTCCAAATCTCAGAGAGTACATGTCACCCAACATGTAAGTTAACATCCTCACAAAGTAGCTTTGTCTTAGATGAAACAACTTTATATTGTTTCCATCAGCTTCAGTGGTTTATAGAATACCAACCAAGAGTCCTCTCATGGCAACATACTTTCATTGTATGGTTATATATGGCAACCATCACTTTAAACCTATGAAGAAGCTATATACCAGACTTATATCTATGTTGGCGCTTCACCAGAAATATTTTAGTTTGTCATTATGAAAGAAGTAATGTTGTAAATATTGTTACATTTAAACATATCTTTGTTGTTGAGTGTGTAGAGGTATGTGGCCTAGTGGTAAGGGTGTTGGACTTAAGATCATAATACCATGGGTTCAATTCTTGGACTGGGTTATGTGTTGTGTTCTTGAGCAAAACACTTCATTTCTTATTGCTCCAGTATACTTAGCTGAAAACAAGTACTAGCTGTAGTTGGGAGTTTAACCCTGCAATGGACTGGTGTTCTGACCAGGGGTGTCTCATACTCTCAGTTGCTTAATGCCACAAAAACCAGGATAAGACCCAGTCTGATGAGCCTCCTGGCTCAAGACAGTCTTTAGACTTTATTTGTTGTTGAGTAGATATTATTTTTACAGCTTAGTCAGAGAAGAGCAATGCCCATGACTCTTTTCAGAGTCTCCAAAACTGTAGGAGAGGAGGGAGGGTGGAAGGTATCCCTCAAAATGGAGACCTTGCCTGAATGTTTGCAACATAGTTTGCAACATAGTAGGCTCTGAAAAAAGCATCCAAGAACCAGGTGGTAGTATTAAACTGGGTGGTAGATTAAGTCTACCACCCGAGTAGCCTAAAGCAGTATTTGAACTCAGAACACTAAGAGCCAGAACAAATACTACAAGGCATCACAGCCATCACTCTTACAATTCCACCAATTTATTACCCTGGGGTGGTACATTGTCTTATCGACCCCAAAAGAATGAAAGGCAAAGTTGATTTCAATGGGATTTGAATTGAGAGCACAGAGAACCAGAACAAATACAACAAGGCATCTCACAGTTGGTATGCTCTTCATACCACTTTACAGCTTGAACTGGTTGTATTTTATCATTCCACCAAGACTCTAGAGGCAGTCTGATTGGACTGAAAAGTTCCCTCTGTATTGGTTTTTATTTAAAGTTATTGATCTAAGTGGATTGCTTTTGCTACTGCTTGTGGAGTCCATGTCTTCTCCAAATAGATTTATATTCAGAGTTATTGATCTTCTAGACTGTGGCTTGAAGGGTTTATACCTCCTCCAAACAGATTTATACTCAGAGTTATAGCAGCCTTCACTGTAGCTTGCAGGGTTCACATCTTCAACTAGAGTTAAACTCAGTTATTGCTCTCACAAACTAGCAGCCTTCACTGGCTTATAGGATTCACATCTCTAACTAGAGTTATACTCAAAGTTATTGCTCTCACAGACCAGCAGCCTTCACTGTGGCTTGAAGGGTTCATACCTCCTCCAACTAGAGTTATTGCTCTCATAAACTAGCTGCCTTTACTGTGGGTCGTTGAATCCACATCTTTCCACAAACATTGATGTAAGCTCACAGTGGGGTATCATAACATGAAGGGTGCTCACAGAGTGGCAGTAGAAGTGTGGGTGTTAATAATAATAATGAAATTATTGTGTAAAGTGCTCAGGTGCACTACAACTCGTCAAAGGTGTATGTATAGTACATAGAATAATACACAAATGTCAGGGAAGTACATGTGTGTATGTGTTAGCTGTAGTGTTGGCGGATCTCGGGAAGCATGGAGGCCTTAAAGGATGCAGTGTCTCGACAGCTAACAACTGATGCAGGTAGTTTGTTCCATGCTTCAGCAACTCTGAGCGTGAAAAAATGTTTCCGAAAGTCATGGGAACTGTGCTGTTTTCTTACTTTGTGGGCATGTCCACGTGTGTTAGACACATGGAAATCAAAAAGGTACTCAGGGTTGTTGTTGGCAACATGGTTAACAATTTTGTGCGTGTTTACCAAGTCAGTTGCCAGGCGTCGGAGCTTCAATGTGTTGGAAGGTATTACAGCAGTATGTGAGTGTATGTATGTGAGTGTGTGTGTGTGTGTGTGTGTGTGTGTGTGTGTGTGTGTGTGTGTGTGTGTGTGTGTGTGTGTGTGTGTGCATGCATGCATGTGTGCACATGTAAGTTATTTTATCAAGAAATTTATCAGAATTAAAATATAAGCTAATTAATGAAGGAGGTAAATTGTTGGGATAACATGCAGAAGATCTTAAGCAACAATTTCAGATGAGGCTTATTAGAACTGAGATGAAAAAATAAAAACATATATAAGTAGAATAAATGTAGATTTTTACACAAGTATTTAATAAATTAAAATGCTAATTTAGAAAGACTAACATCAACAGCATTTCAGTAGTTTTAATAGTATAAAGGTTTCTTGTATTTCTACATGAATTATTGAGGTAATTCCTACATAGAATTTATTTGATTAACATTTGTTTCATTTTTCAATAGGCAAAAACCAAAACTACTGTAAAGGAATATATATATTATCATCATCGCTTTTATGTCCACACACACACACACACATATAACACATATAGAACAGCAGAATTATATATATATATATATATATATATATATATATATATGTGTGTGTGTGTGTGTGTGGATGTAAAAACGATGATGATATATATATATATATATATATATATATATATATATATATATATATATTATTGGCAACACTAACATAGTTATAAAATCAATATAGAACTTAAAAGTAGGTCAACAGAAATGTAGAGGTATCGCAGTAAATTTGTATCATAAAATAGGGATACTAACTGAACATTAGTATGTGCATGTTGTCTGTGTGGGTGTATGCCTGTACATGAGTGGGTGTCATGTTCTCTTTGGGTGTATGCCTGTACATGTGTGTATGTGTGTCATGTTTTCTGTGTGGGTGTATGCCAGAACGTGTGTGTGAGGTTAGTATGTGTGGCTGTATGCCTGTACATGTGTGTGTGAGGTTAGTATGGGTGGCTGTATGCCTGTACATGTGTGTGTGAGGTTAGTATGTGTGGATGTATGCCTGTACATGTGTGTGTGAGGTTAGTATGTGTGGCTGTATGCCTGTACATGTGTATGTGTGGATGTATGCCTGTACATGTGTGTGTGAGGTTAGTATGTGTGGCTGTATGCCTGTACATGTGTGTGTGAGGTTAGTATGTGTGGCTGTATGCCTGTACATGTGTGTGTGAGGTTAGTATGTGTGGCTGTATGCCTGTACATGTGTATGTGTGGCTGTATGCCTGTACATGTGTGTGTATAGGTGTTATGTATGTTTGATGTATATGTGTGTGTCTTGTGTATGTGTGTTGTGTGTACATGTGTATGCCTGTATATGAGTGTGCATGTTGTGTGGCTGTATACCTGTACATGTGTGTATGTCGTCTCTGTATGTGTCTGTGTTGTGAGTACATGGGTGTTATGTATGTGTGTGTTGTGTATGTGTTACGTGTGTATATTGTGTCTGTGTATGTGTTGTGTGTGTATGTTGTGTCTGTGCACGTTTGATGTGTGTGTTGTGTCTGTGTGCATGTTTGATATGTGTGTTATGTATGTGTTGTGTATATGCAGATGTGTATGTGTATAAGAATGTGTGTGTATAGGAATCTGTATGTGTATTGCATTATATATAACGTTTGACCATAATTTAACAGTTATTTTAACATCAGAATGTTAGATGTTCCTATTGAAATACTAGAATTATATCTAACACACACACACACACACACACACACACACACACACACACACACACACACACACACACACACACACACACACACACACACACACACACACACACACTTTAACCCCCAAAACCTCCCTGTCTTGTTAATACTGCCCATCAGTTCCATGATATATATCTATATTTATAGATCTTTACACATGGAGGTAGTGTATAGCAATAATTATAAAACAATTAAGATAGATTAATTACTGTCAACAAGTCATCTCTAAATATATAAAATTGGGTTTTACCAATATGGAGTTTGGGTGTCTGAGAGTGCAATTGATCATTTTATTTTAAATATTATATTTTAACTTTAGGATCATTATTTGCTGGTTATTATAGATTTTCCTACAAAAAATTAAACTTTGCAATTGTATATTTAAAAGCAAATCCCCAAATAAAAGATATCCTGTCATATTAAAATAATTACACTACAAATTTCTTTTATAAAACTGGGGTTGGTGTGGTGGAGGGGGATTTTTTTTCAAAAAATGAAAAAGAAAGGGGGTGTTGCAAATTAAAAATTTTGGGAAGACCTGGCCTGAGTGACAGTTTAATTGGTCATCTCTGAATATATGAAGGTTAAAAGACAGTTTAATTGGTCACCTACAAATATATGAAGGTTAAAAGACAGTTCACTTGGTTGTCTTCACCTTATTGAAGAGTTATGTCCTCTATGACAGGGTTGTTATATCTGTATTGTATACTTATGTTTGTGTGCATAGGTGTATATTATGTTTCCAGTTATTCAGTTGTTCTTAGACAGAAATATTATGTTTAATAACAAGAGAACAGCATGGGTTAAGAATAAACACATATGTACATGTATTTAGCATCACTGTGAAATTAGGCACCCTGGAGTTAGACCACAGGGGCTTACTTTCACACTGAGACTAAATACATGTAGGTATGACTCTTTGGGTATATTAATGTTTATTTAAAATGTGATTTACACACCCTTGTTTCTGTAGCAACACATATACATTTTAATTTTGGTTCCAGTTAACTCCAGTTTGGCCATGCTTAAATCTTGTTAAGTCTTTGTCAGCTGATAATGATGATAGAGTATGAAAATAGAAATTTAATGTTTTATTGCCAGAGTGAAATATAAAGAAACACATTGTTTTTAAAGTAACTTATTCCAAATTATTGAAGTAGGAAAGGCCAGATCCAAGAATATATTCTTGCTTAATTTCAATCGATTGAATGGATTTACAAGATCCCAGACCTCACTTGTGTACTGAGTCAGGTGGAACTAATCAAATCGGACTAAGGAAACAATGTTTCCATGGGTCTTTTCATTGCTGATACTATCTGCTGGTGGTCATTAGCAATAGGTTGGAAATTACTTTCAGTTAGATGTAACAACACAAAATATACAGGTACACTAAAATAATTGTGTAGGATATAACTGCAATGTTTTCTGTCATACAGGAGAAGGCTGGACATTATATGTGATACACTCTAACTACATCAATAAACTACATACAGCTAAACACTGCATGACAGTATGTAGAGCATAGTTCTAAATAGACAGAAGTTACGATATATCTTAATTGTTAGAGTAGACAGAAGTTAGAGATATATCTTAACTGCTAGGATAGACAGAAGTTAAGGTTATATCTTAATTGCTAGGATAGACAGAAGTTAGAGATATATCTTAACTGCTAGGGTAGACAGAAGTTAGAGATATATCTTAATTGCTAGGGTAGACAGAAGTTAGAGATATATCTTAACTGCTAGGATAGACAGAAGTTAAGGTTATATCTTAATTGCTAGGATAGACAGAAGTTAGAGATATATCTTAACTGCTAGGATAGACAGAAGTTAGAGATATATCTTAACTGCTAGGGTAGACAGACGTTAGAGATATATCTTAACTGCTAGGGTAGACAGAAGTTAGAGATATATCTTAATTGCTAGGGTAGACAGAAGTTAGAGATATATCTTAACTGCTAGGATAGACAGAAGTTAAGGTTATATCTTAATTGCTAGGGTAGACAGAAGTTAGAGATATATCTTAATTGCTAGGGTAGACAGAAGTTAAGGATATATCTTAATTGCTAGGGTAGACAGAAGTTAAGGATATATCTTTACTAGAGTAGTTGGTGGGTTGGTGGAATTGTTAGTATTGGGTAAGGTACCTTTGAGTATTTGTTCTGGTTCTTTATGTTCAGCTAAAGCACCCTACCTGGTCCTTGGGTGCTTTAGCTGAGTCCCCTCTGTTGCAAGCATTCAGGCCAGTTTAAAGATACCATCCTCTTCCTTTTCACCAGTCTTAGAGGCACAAAAAAAGGAGGTGGGTACAACTCATTCCTCTCTGACTAAGCAGTAAAAAGTAAAATGCAAAAGTATAATTCTTGCATCTTGACAACACAGTTTCTTTAACCAATATATCTAGTTAATTTTCCCAGCTTCAGTAGCCAAACATATTATTATTTGTGGAACTATTGAAGGATGGATTGTAAACAGTTGTATGATATTTAAGACATATTTTTAATACATTTCTGTAAAATTTCTTCCTTTTTTACATTTTATACACAACTTGTCTAATCCATGCTAATGTGGAAAATGGACTTTAAACGATGATAATGATGATACATTATAAACATACTATGAAATCGTTTAAATGTTTGACAGTTATTTTATTAAACAAATGTTGAAGTTCACTCTGTTTTCTTGTTCAAAGTCTCTCTTCTCCACCCTCTTCTAAGCTCAGCTGCTGTCACTAACACTCTGAAAACCTACAACTACTATCATTGTGCTAGTGATAGTGGTGGTCTGTGTATTATTCTTAGTTTTATTTGTATTATTATCTACCTATCTATATATCTTTGCACTGACCCAGAAGTGGGCCGAGTGCAAACTGTCCCTGAAAGGTATATATAGCGTCCGTCATCTACTACCGCCTGACCGTTGTGCCTTGCCCAAGGGAAACGCTCGCCAAAATGGAGCGCGCACTCTTCCAATTCCTTTGGAAGAAGCGGGCTCCTATGGTGAGGAGATCCATCTGCTGTCAACACCCTTCGAAAGGAGGGCTGGGGATGCCGTGGCTAATGATACGTAAACATGCATTAAGGCTACGGCACCTTCAGGTATTCCTCTCCGGTCAACCGGTGTGGGCCCCGTTTGTGAGGCGAGCCTTTCCCAGACTCGTCTTACTCACCGAGCTGCAATCCTGGGTCAAGCAAAGACCGAGAAAACTGGGTGCCTGGCACACCGAGTGTGCCCAGGCACTCACGGCTCTCTGGCAGGCGGACCCGGCTGTCAGTGGAGAATCCACCTCATCATTCTATAGAGGGCTGGTGGTTAGCAGGTGCGACGACGCTCTCGGAGAAGCCCTAGGCATGGAGGAAGACGAACTGGCCAACCTGTTCGGTAGGACATTCAGCCCGGGACCCATGGATAACTTCCAGAGGTCCCTGGCCTGGCAATGCTACAGAAGGGCTCTGCCCGTTCGAGAAAGGCTCTACAGACACGGGCACCCGGGTAGGGACCCCTCGAAAAAGATCTATCCCCGATGCGTGTGTGACGAGGAAACTGTTGCACACGCATTGGTACACTGCTCGGGCATTGCCGATCTGTGGGGCTATGTCGAACAACTGCTGTCAAGGGTGGGACCGATCCGGTTGACCACCGAGTCTATTGTAACGATAAAGCCGCCTCCCCTCTTCAAAAACGAAGAAGAGGCGGTGTTTCTGTGCGTAATAGCCATGGCGAAAGAGGTTGTATGGTGGACGCGTCTGAAAGGACTGAGGTCAGACACCTTTCTCTCTGGCCAACAACTGGTCCGTTTCTTCCGATATCATTTCGGAAGAAGGATCAGGATGGAGAGAGAGGTGCTGCACCCCAGCCGTTTTTATGAAAGATGGGTGAAAGTGGCGAGAATGGCCCGTGTGAATGGGCCTTCACTCTACATCAGACTATAGGTGAGGAAGATGAAAGACCAAGGGAGCACCCCTTCTCTGTGCTCCTGAGGAAAAGGGTTGCACACTTTTTTTCGGGGGTGTGTGCGACCCCCCAAGGCGCCTCCTCTCTATTGAGGACTTTGTTATAAATTTTATTTTTTGTTATATTTTATTTGATTTTTATATATTGTTATTGCCTCCTCCTTATTGAGGATGCCTTGTTTTGTAAACTCCCCCCCATTGTACTTGTCCCACTTTTGATGCCCTGGTGGCAAATAAAAGAAACATATCTATATATCTATGTTCTATCTGTTTCTGGCAAGTCTCTCTCTCTCTACTACTGTCAATTGATTGACTGTTTCCCATGATGAGGACATCTGTCTCCCTTCACCTCTCCCTCAAGTTGATGTTGTTTAATCTCAGCTCACCTCTGACCAAATACACACATGATCAAAAGTATTTCAGCCACAACCAACTGTGTTCTTTCTAGGCACAGTTCACCTAAGACCACAGTTTTTTTCTAATATAGTAGGGTCTGATTTAAGGGAGATTTGTGTGCTATTTCTAGTAGTTTTAACAACTCCATAGAGGCTTTCTTGTTGGCTTTATTCTCTCTCACTTCTTCTCCCTTGATGACTTCAACATACATATTCCCTGCTGGCCCCCCACACTCCACCTACACCAACACTGCTGGAGGCTGGGTCATTTATCATTTAGAACTGTCTACATCAGTTAGTATCACATTATTTTCCAAAGAATCTTCACTTTCTTCTAATCACTAAACCCAATCTTCACCCACCTTTGCTCACCATCTCTGCACGCATCAGATCAACTAAACACTATCTAATTAAGCCAACACACCTCACATCTTCCTACTACATACTTATTTCCTCTCAAATCCTCTGATATTTCAAATCATCTAACTGATTGGAGCTCTACTAGTTTTATGTTGATGACCTCTGGCAGAAAATATTGTGTTTCCTCACCAACCCATTCTAGATAGTTAAGTGGGTGACCCAAATCATTCTCCTAAGCATGCCCCTTTCTTTACAGTCTTCAAACAAAGGAAACCTATAATCCCTAACCCTACCAGTTGTTCACTCATATCTGTGTTATAGTAATACAGACAAGGAACACTGCCTACACCAACTAGAGAAAATCTTTCATCAGTATCAAGTGGCAGGTTTTTTACCCATTACTGTATACACATCTACAAGAGTTTTACCACATAATTAATGGATGCTTTTTGTGCATCACATAGCTAACAAGCTTTCTTGTCTATCACTCCTAAACCTAGAGGCCTCACACTGGAAAACCTTCTATATATTACCAACATTCTTTGCTTCCAATTGTGCTGATGCAATGACAAACAGCACCCAGTCTACTCTGTAAAGTGGTAGTACTGGTGCCAAGACAAACAGCACCCAATCCACTCTGTAAAATGGTAGTGTTGGTGCGAAGACAAAAAACACTGTCTACTCTGTAAAGTGGTAGTGTTGGTACCAATACAAAAAGCACCTGGTCCACCCTGTAAAATGGTAGAGCTGGTACCAAGACAAAAAGCACTCAGTCCATCCTGTATAGTGGTAGTACTGGTACCAAGACAAAAGCACCTCTAGTGACTCCTCATTCTTTCTTTCCTACCGCCCAGTGTCTTCTACTCCCGAAACTAACTATTTCCATGCCATGTATATTGTCTCAACACTCTTCTTCTACCACTACTACAATGGCCTATGCTCCCCAAACTAGCTATTTCCATACCACATATTGTCACCTCACCCTCACTCTTCTATTACTACAATGGCCTAAGCTTCCCAAAGCTACCTAGATCCATGCTATCTCCACCTAAACTCAGCTGACATCTCCATCTTCCCATGATACCCATTTTGTAGCTCTTCTCTTTCAAACTGTGCACTAACTACTTTACCTAATCCTTCTTCCCTTAAATATCAATCTAACCTGTCTAGAAGAGCCTGTGATTGTTCAGTTTAACTACACCACCTGGTCTTTGGGTGCATTCAGTGGAGTTCATTCTGTTGCAAGCATTTGGGTAGGTCTTTGGTTTTAGGATACTTTCCCCATACCTCTCCACCAGTTTCAGAAGCACTAAAAAGGGTCATGGGCACTGCCTTTCTCTCCCTGACTTAATTTAAAAAAAATCTGGACAGTCTCTGCTTCTTGACTAAAACTATTAACCCTTTCATGACTGCATTTCTAATGAAATACACTCTTATTTTAATTAATTAATGAAGAATTTTGAGGGATTTACTAAAGTTATTAATTAATTCATTACTAAGATATTAACTTAATGTAAGGTTCTTATATAAAATTATGTTGGAAGATTTTAATTTAAATTGGTAACCTTTAAAATGGGTGGTTTTATTTCATAGAACCAGAGCCAGCTTTGGCCAGGTTATTAACTTGTGACATGTTTTGTATTGTACCTGTGTAGGGCCTCCAAATCCTGATAACTTACCTGAAGACGGAAAATTAAAAACAAAAACTATGGTCAAAGACAACAGACGTTACTATCTTGATTTAAAAGAAAATCAACGTGGCCGATTTTTAAGGGTAAGTGGTTTCTTTATATCTTTATGTTTGGTTTTGTGTAATATGGAGAAAAGTGATTGATTTGTGCATTCTTCATGTTGAAATGAAGGAAGCTTTAACAAATTTCCTTTATTTTCATTGTTTTACTAGAATATATTGTATTCCTTCTGAATGTGTAACTTGTACATATGAGAGTCGGCTAAAAAGTTTACAGGCTAACCAATATATTCTCATAGAACGACCACATGAGGTTTATTTTTCAACATAGTCCCTGGAAAGAAACAATGTAGTTATTAATAAGAAGAATTGAAATTAATGCTTGCAAGATATCACAGCTCTAGCATCACTCCTTCATAGTCAGCCTATGAACTTTTCAGCTGACCCTTGTATGTTGGTGTTCACTCAGGATGTATTGAGATGGTATCAACCAATAAATCCACAGTATCACAAACAGAAGCTAAACCATGCATCGTGATTACAGACATACAATGTAAAGATTGATTGTCAGACAGTTGTGATTCCAACAGCAGACACAATATATGTGAGGAACTAGATATTATTAGCTCAAGATCTGACTTGATCATAATAATTAACATTTTCAGCTGTCCACCTTACTATTTACACCATTCCAGGAGGGGATCTGGTACAACTGCATTGCAAATGAGTTCAGCGTGTGATTGATTGAGAGTGTGACCAAACCAATGAAGGTGCCATTTATGCAGGAGTAAGATGTGACAAGTCTAGAAAAACCAGCAGTCAACCATACGTCTCCTCACCAAGCCACTGAAAGGCAAGGGCTGATACAGTTTGGCACCAGTGTTGTTGTAGGTGAATTCAGAATGCAAAGGGCTGAAAGAGTCACCACAAAGGAACACATTTAACAATGGTTTCTAATTTTGGCACAAGGCCAGCAATTTAGGTTGATTAACTTAACCTCAGTGTGTTACTGGTACTTTATTTTATCACCAGCAGTTTAGATTGATTACATTGACTCCGGTGTGTTACTGGTACTTTATCACCAGCAATTTAGGTTTATTACCTCAATCCCAGTGTGTTACTGGTATTTATTTTATCACCATCAGTTTAGGTAGATAACATGGACTCCAGTGTATTACTGGTACTTTATTTTATCACCAGCAGTTTAGGTTGATTACATCAACCCCAGTGTGTTACTGGTACTCTATTTTATCAGCACCGAAAGGATGGAAGGCTGAGTTGACCATAGAGGGATTTGAACTCAGAATGTAAAGAGTCAGAACAAATACAGCTAACCAATTGCCTGATGCTCTACTAAGTCTACCAATGTCCTGGACTGGTACTTTATTTATTAACCATGAAAGGGTGAAAATGCAACATTGTGTTTGTAAATAAATGTGTATGTTTATATTCATTGTTGCTTTTAATGTAAAATTCCAACATTATTTAAATCATCTGTTGGAAAACCTTTCTGTTATATTTTAAGTTAACATCATTGTATTTCTGTGTTCACAACACCTGTTCAACCTATTATACACCATTCCTTTGATTCAGGTATCACAAACAATTCCAAGAGGTGGACCCAGAACACATATTGCAATTCCTGCTCAAGGTATGATAGAATTTAGGGATGCCCTTACAGATTTACTGGATGAATTTGGGATTGAAGATCATGGTAAGTATCTTATGTAATAACTGGGAATTGTCTCTTTTAATTCTATTTTGTTACTTACTCAGGGCAACAGGCAAGCTTAACCCAGGACTAAGGATAAGTTTACTACCTGGAAAATATATATTTTTTTCCAATCATTCTTTTTAAGCAACTCTTCCCCATTCTTTCCCTTAACCCTTTAGTATTTAAAGCGGCCATATGCGACCAGAATTCTCTCACCCATTTCTGTTCAAACTGACTGTAACTGACCGCTTATACCAACGTTAAGGTATTGTTCTCAAAATAGATAATAACATCATCAAAATCTTGTAGATTTGCTATTATGTGAGATAAAGACTTTACTGCAAAAATACAATACAAATGCTAAAAGTTAATATAGCTCTCTAACTATCCAGACATTTCTCTATTCATACAGCTATCTTTTAATATACATGACTCTATATCTCTCTATTGGTCCACACATCTCTTTCTGGTCTCTTTTCTATCTCTCTTCACATGTCTCTCTAATTATCCACACATTTCTCTATTCATACATCTATCTTTCAATATACATGACTCTATATCTCTCGATTGATCCACACACCTTTTTCTGGTCTCTTTTCTCTCTCAACCCTTTAGCATTTAAACCAGCCAAATCCGGCCAGAATTTTTTCATTTCTTTCTGTTCAAACCAGCTGTAACTGACCACTCATACTTATGTTAAGGTATTGTTCTCAAAATAAATAATATCAAAATCTCACAGATACGATATTATGTGAGATAATTATGCGAGGTAAAGCCTTTACAGTGAAAATATAATAGTATATATAAAATAATGTAAATGCTAAAGAGTTAGTACATCTCTCTAACTATCCACACATCTCTCTATTCATACAGTTATCTATCTCTTAATATACATGTCTCCCTATATATACACATCTCTTTACTGATCCGCACACCTCTCTAACTATCTATCCACACCTCTACGCTTCTCTTTCTCTTTATCCCTTTTTTCTTCTCTTACACACACAGAGCTAAAGTTAAATTTGAACTTAGAACTCTGGTTAGATATTGTCCAGCTTAATATAACATTCTAATCTAACCGCATTACTGTCCCTGTTTGTTAGTGATCATGTGAAACAAAATTGACCAATTCTCCATCTTGTGTCTTACAGATCGCAGCGAGTTACCAGAAAACAGAACGGCTCGTGTAGAAGGGAAAATATTTTATTTTGATGTTGGTTCTAATGCTCGGGGTGTATTTTTGCGGCTAACAGAGGTAGGTACACATTGATAGATACCTTCAGTTTACTGGTTGATACAAACAGTTGACTGATTGACTTTTAAACACATATATCATATATTGTTGTTGTTGTTGTTGTTACCTTAATAGATGTTCAATGTTGTAGTTTGAGTTGAATTGTCCTGAAATTTGAATTTTTTAGGGAAAACTTGACCATGGGGATTATACCTCATGTCAAGTTTAGTAAAGCAGCTCCATTGGAACATGTAATGTACTGCATATATACATAGCATTTTTTTTTTTTTTTTTTTGCAAAATATTTTTTCTGTTTTTTTCCTCGTATCACTCTCCATCTTTGTATTGCATCTTTTATTTCTCATTCCATCTTCTGATGAAGGACTACTGTCCGAAACGTAAACTCTTTTCTTATATCAAGCATTAAACTAATATATATTTGTTCATTGTACTGTGTTGTAATATAGTGCACTGTTGTTAGGTATGTGGTTAGTTGAGGTTTAAATACATAAACAGTATATACTGTTGTTAGATATGTTGTTAGAGGAGGGTTAAACACAGATATAGTGCACTGTTGTTTGATATATGGCTAGATAAATTGGTTCTATTCACCTTATTGGAGGTTATTATGTTCTCAATGATGGAGTTGTTATATGTCTATAACAATATTGTATATTTAAATTTGTGTGTGTAGGTGTGTTTTATGTTTACATATATGCAGTTGTTCATAGACATACTATGTTTAATAACAAGAGTAGCAACGTGAGTTAAGAATAAACAAATATGTACATGTATTTAGTGTGACTGAAATTAGGCACCTTGGAGTTAGACCACTGGGGCTTACTTTAACAGAAGCTTACTTTCACACTGTATATACTGTTAGATATTTAACTAACTATTGTAACTCTAACGATGGTTTATGTTCTTGAATTCCTATATACAATCGTCTCCGTCCAAACCCATGCAAGCGTGGAAGATGGACGTTAAACGATGATGATGATGGATGATGATTCTATATTTGTTTATTTCTTTATCTGTAGGCTCGACCTGGTGGATATCGCAGATCCATTACCATTCCAGAGCGTGCCTGGTCAAGATTTCGGGACCTAATGGCAGAATTTGCTGACAAAATGAAGTCCAAAGAGGGCCAATAGTATGTTACATCTGACAGAGGGAATGTGCTTGGTGATGATCTCAGAAATAGCCAAAAATACTGTGGCCTGAATTGGTCCCAGTAGCTGGCTGGGTCGAGCTGTGACCAAACCATGCTGCAAGTACTCACCGACGATATGACCAAAAATGCAGACATTGAAAAGAGGAAATGAGCTAAGAACGAGAGCTGGCTGGTTTATCTGTTCAAATGATCCTTTTTCCTCATAAGTATTAACACAACAGACTCACAATCACCAAAAACCCCACACCTTGATGAAACCATTTCCTTTAAAAAGCTCTTCATTGGCATATAGTTTGCTTGCTCACTTTAAACATCCGACTTCATCACCACTTCAGTGATGGGCGTACTAAATGGCATCCACAGTTGCCATTTCAGTTTTGACTCATTAAGCACATTTCCTTTGTCCATAAATTTGATGATGATCATTACTGGAAATACAAGATCTATGGGACTCGTTATATTTTGTGGAAAGTTTGTTTGAATATCCAGTTGGGTAGTATGATATTTGGTTATAAAATAGTAAGGATTATGGAGACAAGGTATTTAAGCAAAGTAGGAAGAATTAATGGGATTATGGTGATAAGTAACTAAATACAGTTTCCAAGTGACAAATCTTGCAGTGTTACTCTTCCGACCACGTCTACTGTTAGGTGAATGTTTATAAATTACCTGACTGATAGATTTCCTCAGTGGTTCTCAAGCTGCAGTGTAGAATATGGCTGCTTAAAACCTTGCACGGTTTGTGTTTCGTGTTAATGACTAAAAATTTGTGGTGAGTTGGTCGCACTTTGTTGAACCAGAAATCCCTCCCTTGCAAACCTGTTATATGATTGGATAAGCAAAGATTTTAACATTGGAAAAAAATAATTATAAAATAAAATAAAATAAAAAAAAACAACAAAATTACAAAAGTTAAAGAAAAGAAAACAAAATACCCAAATCAGAAAATGAAACCCCCTCCCCCAAAAAAGAAAAAATATATATATAATGTTTAAAGCAGAATAATTTCACTTTTCATCAGATGTTGATTGTTATTTCACATCTCACCAGAAGTGGATGTTAGGAATATCTTTATGAAAAACATTCAAAATTCTAAAAAAAAAAATATATATATAATAACGAAAAAAAGGAAAAAAAAATGGTTATAAGGACAAAAAAAAATGTTATTCAGTAAGTTTTAAATTGTTCTTTATTATTATTATTATTATTATTATTAAATGTGGGATGGGTGGGACGGGTCAGGGCGGGGCGGGGTGGGAGGGGTGGGGACTTGAGAAACAACACACCAACAAGAAAAACTGATGATTTTTAAAAAAAAGAAAAAACCAAAAAGTATGTGTTTATCAAAATTATCTGTATTACAAACCAGTCCAAAAAAATATTCTGTTAATTTCTTTTGAAAAAAAAACATCCCCCAAAATAACAAAAAAAAAAACAAAAACAAAAATGATAACAACAACAGTACAAATCTAAAAAAAAATAATCTAGGAAATATATTCACTTTTAAGGTTTTTAATTTACAACAAAGAAAAGGCTACATTTTTTTTGTGGGTGTTGGTCGTTATTTTAGGAAGTAAATAAGTAGGAGAAGGGAGAAATGGAGACGGCCTTACAACTGGTGTTGTTAACTGGACATCAGAGTTTAATGTTATTTTCTAAACATTGCCTCATTATTATCATTATGAATTATTATCATTGTTATTATTATTATTATTATTATTATTATTATCACTGTTATCTTGAATTTCTTTCCTTGAATAAGGGGGGGTGGGGAGAGAAGCCACTTGAGGGTCAGTCACTAGGTGAATGTTTCTGTGTAAATGTGTTTGTGTGTGTGTGAGTGAATATACACATGTGTGTGTATGTGTATGTGTATATATATATATATATATATATATATAAATATGTGCATAGACATTTGTATATATATGTGCATGTGTATATATATTTATACATATATATATATATGTATATGTATGTGTGTGTATATAAATGTGTATATATATGTATATGTAAATATAGATGTATATAAATGTATATTTATGAATATATATATATATGTATATATATATATATATATATATATATATATATATATATATATATATATATATATATGCTTATATGCTTACATATGTATCTGTATACATCAACATGTATGTATACATGTTCTCATACATTTATACATGCATGCAAAGCAAGTTTAAGTTTGAAAAGCCCCATGTCAAATATCCATTATTTGACAACAATACTGGAGATGTTTCTCAAGAAAAACAAAATATATATATACAAATGATACATTTATTTCCAGAAATTCTCCTATATCTTTCAGCCCAATTACTTCGTTGCAACTAATCTTCCCTTCACTAGCCCCTTTTCCCTCTTTTGTCCCTCCTCTCTCCCCCTCCACCTGCCTGCCTGCATCCCCACTCCCTTCACATCATATCCTGTCCTGCTCCTGTACATAACTGGGTGGTTGGGAGGGAATAAAGTAAATACAAAGTAAGAGAACATTGTTATTAATAATCTAAATTCTATGACTGTTTTTTATCATCACCATTGCCATCATCATCATTGTCATTGCCATCATCATCATTGTCATTGCCATCATCATCATCATCATCATCATTATCATAATTATTGGTCTTGTGCCAAGTCAGAAGAAACTATGATATATTATTGTTATTATTATCATTATTAAATGGCGGTAGATTGGCAAAACCGTTACAGGGTCGGACCAAAATCCGTCGTGCTATCTTGTCCGGTTCTTTATGCTTTGAATTCAAATCCCGCCACAGGTCAACTTTGCCTTTTATCCTTTTGGAGTTGATAAAATAAAGTACCAGTTATGTACTGGGGTTGATATAATCAATTAACCCTTCCCGCCAAAATTTTGGCCTTGTGCCTATGTAAGAAATTACTACTGTTGTTGTTATTATCAATGATATTATTATTATCCTCATCATTGGTGGGTGCTGTGTTTGAGGCAGTAAAGTCCTTGACAAATTCAAATCTGATTTGGTTTTGGTTCTTGTCTAGAAATACTTCATATGCATTGTTAATGCTCTTTGGGAAAAGCATCAACCTCACTGGCCCATTTCTCATCCCTCCTTATCATCCTTGTAGCATATGCTGTGGCAAATAACCAGCTCTTGGCAAGCCAAGTCGATAATTTGCTTTCAGTTCTCAGAACAGTATGCTTTCCACAACGCCCCATTTCACCATCCTTATTATAAATAGGAGTGCCATGCCTAGAGAAGAAATTCATAGGTACACCTATAGAAGAAATCTATTGGTATACTTATAGAAGAAGACACCTATTAGCACATTTGTGGAAGAAATATATAGGCATTTTTATAGAAGGAATCAACAGGCATGTTTATAGGAAGTACCATTATAGTTAATATTATAAATATTTTTTTAATTGTTGTCTTTCAACTTAGTGACTTTTAATTTTGTACAGATGGGCCTAATTTTAAAGTAAAATAGAGAACGTGTAAGGAAGGGTATCGTATGTAATAGGAACTCTATAATAACTTCTAAAATTCCTTCAACACGCCCTAATGACTCAGTTTTTTTTTTTTTATATTTTAATTTGTTTTTCTTTTTCATCTTCTTGTTAAACCAACACTGAGTCAGTTTTGTGTGTTCAATGAAGGTTTATTGGTTTTTATTTTTAATTATTATTTTTTTTATCTTGAAGCTCAGCTTTTTATTTGTTAAACACCTAACTTACTGACAAATGTTATACCAAAAAGAATGAAGAAATTAATAACATAAAAGGATTGCGAAAAAACAAAAAAAACGAAGACAGTTTTTTTAAAAGCATGAAAAAGTTACAAAAATATCACAACCCCTCCTACAAAACAAAGTAAAGAAAGAGAAAAAAATACCTTATTAAACTATATATTTCTTCTATTTCACATCAACTGTTTTTTTTTGTTTAGATTAACTGCCCTTGTTGTGTGAATGAGGAAAACAACAGTGCCATTCTTTTCATCAGCCCTTGTTATTGTTGCTGTTACTTTGGATTTTGTTAAATGAAAGATAAATAAAAGTTGATATACACAAACTGTTGGTTTAAAACTTTAGCAGAATGTGATCATTGAAAGAGCTAATGATAGTTTGTTGAAATGCCAGACCAGGTACATGATAGCTAGCTAGAGGTTAAAAATTGCTGTGTTTGTGGCTGGTTTAACGATAGCTATTTAGATGGTTGAATTAGCAATATTTATCTAGGTGGTTGAGTTAGCAATATTTATTTAGGTGGTTGGGTTCGCAACAATAGTTACCCAGGATAACAATATATCTATTTACACAGCCATATAAACACTAGCTATCTACACAACCACCTAAACAATAGTTATCCACACAGCCATCTAAATATTGATTATCCACACAGCCATCTAAATGATAGCTATTTACACAGCCATAAATATAATAGCTATCCACCCAGCCATTTACACAGCTATATAAAAAATAGCTATCTGCACAGCCATTTAAACCATAGCTAGCTATATGACCAGGTTATTAGATAATTACTGACTATCTACCAGGTTAATAACACTTAGTTATAATAACATTATTTTAATGTTGGTTACAGTAGAAGCAAGAAAAATGAACCCAAAAAATAATATATATATATTATCCCTATTTTCCTGCCTCTTGTTTGTATTAAACCACCACTACCACCACCACTACTACTATTACCACCATTGCTATTTTATTACCACCACAGCAAATTATATATTTTTTTGTTTTTAAAACATTTCAATTATTATTATTATTATTATTATTATTATTATCACTTTTTTATTTTTAAATGTCATTATTCCCATCATTACGTGATTATTATTATTATTATTATTATTATTATTATCATGATTATTGTTGTTGTTGTTATACTTATGGCAAAATCCCATATACTGAGTCCCCTATTCAATCTTGATCTGCTTCATTTACATCATAAATACTGTTGGAAAATGTATGAATGTCTCAACTTCCTAGAAATCTCAACTTTCCTGCTTATGTAAAAAACAACATTATTATTATTATTATTATTATTATCATCATCATCGTCATCATCATTATTATTATTTTCTGAAACATTACTAAACTGAAATAAAATGAGAAAAAAAGGAAAGAGAGAGGGAGAGAGAAAGTGTGTGTGAATTTGTTTTGTTATTTTTCCCCCTTTTTCTCCCCTTGTATGTAAAATAACTATTTTACTTCTAATGAAATATCTACAATATTGTCCAGATCAAACGCAGCTTTGACAACATTCAACAAACAGTTTGTACTAACTAACCAGTTACCAACACAGTTTGCACTAATAGTTACTATAGCAGTTGCCAACACAGTTTGTACCAACTATTATAACAGCTAGTACAAATATATTTTGTTCTAACTGTTACCATAATAGTCAGTACAAACTGTGTTGGTACTAACTATTACCTGAACAGTTAATAAAGACATAATTTGTACTAACTGTTACCATAACAGTTAATACAAACATATTTTGTACTAACTATTACCAGAACAGTTAATACCAACACATTTTATACTAACTGTTATCAACATTTTATCTGTAATGGCTGGCTAACCTCTCCCTACCATGTCACATTATTGACTTTATTCTAACTTTCAGTCCATGTTCTAACCACAGAACATAATGAGATGCTATTATTAAGTAGTTGGTTATTTAGCCCAATAATAACAATAATAATGATAATAATGGTCATGATGATGATAATAATAATAATAATATAATAATAATAATGATGAAAAGAAACTTCTGTTTCTTCTGTTATCAAGTTTTGTGTTTCTTCAAAATAAATATTTCTTTTAAAAACAATTTTGATTCTTTAAATAGTTTTGAAGTGTTTTCCACCATCAGAGTTACGGTTGTTTGGTTACCATGACTTCCACATTAATACATTGTCTTGTTTCTAAGAATTTACATGTGAAATTAATAAAAAAGAATTTTAATAAATAATCCTGTAACCATTTTTAGAAATCTACAATGTGGTCGGAGAGCTCTGGCAGTGTTATTATTACAAGACACTGCTAGAACTGTCTGATAGACATTGCTAGAACTGTCTGACAGACATTGCTAGAACTGTCTGACAGACATTGTCAGAATGGTCTGACAGACACTGCTAGAACTGTCAGATAGACATTGCTAGAACTGTCTGACACACATTGCTAGAACTGATTGGCAGTATCGGTAGAGGGTTGGACTCCATGCTTTCTAGCATAGTTACGTCCCTTTATGGTCTGAGTTCAAATCCCGTCGAGGTTAACTTTGCCTTACGGGGTCGATAAAATGAAGTACCAGTAATGTACTGGGTAATTGCTGGCCTTGTGCCAAAAGTAGAAACAATTATTAGAACTGTCTGACAGACATTGCTTGAACTATCTGGCATATTGCTAGAACTGATTTACAAACATTACCAGAACTGTTTGGAACATTGCTAGAACTGTTTGACAGACATTGTTAAAACTGTCTGACAGACATTGCTAGAACTCTGGAAAAGGTTCCTTTCTTTTTTGTTTGGCTTCATCACTAATCTTTTTCTTTCTCCTCCTCCACTCCCTGATGAGTTATTGAATCTAATACTATCTGTGTTGAAGCCAGATCAACTCCTCAATTAAGCTATTTCAAGGGCTACAGTCCTTGTTGGGATCAACTTCCTGATTGAGCTATTCAAGGGATTGCAGTCCTTGCTGCTATTCTATGGAATATTGTTTTTGCTGGGATAAAATCCTTGATTGAGCTATTCCAGAGGCTACAGTCCTTGCTGGGATCAACTTTCCAGTTGAGCTATTCCAAAGGCTACAAACCTTGCTAGGATCAACTCATTGATTGAGCTCTTCAAGAAGCTACAGTCTTTCCTGGGATCAACTCCCTCATTGAGCTATTCCAGGGGCTACAGTCTTTGCTGGGATCAACTCTCTGATTGAGCTATTCCAGGTGCTACAGTTTTTGCTGGGATCAACTCCCTGATTGAGCTATTCTAGGGGCTACAGTCTTTGCTAGCATCAACTCCCTGATTGAGCTATTCCAGGGTCTACAGTGCTGGGTTCAACTCCCTAATTGAGTTATTCAAGAGGCTACAGTCTTTGCTAGGATCAAACCCTTGATTGAGCTATTCAAGAGGCTACAGTCTTTGCTGGGATCAACTCTCTGATTGAGCTATTCAAGAGGCTACAATCCATGCTGGGCTCAACTTCCTGATTGAGCTATTCCAGGACTATCTATAATTACTGGTATCAACTCTCTCTTTGAGCTATTCCAGGGGCTACAGTCTTTGCTGGGATCAACTCTGCAGTTGAGCTATTCCAGGGGCTACAATCTTTGCTGGGATTAACTCTCTCATTGAGCTATTCCAGGGGGCTATCTATTATTGCTGGAATCAACTCCCTGATTGAGCTATTCCAGGGCTATCTATTATTGCTGGAGCTGCTGTATTTTACTTATATAACTATGATTCAGCTTGCAGGAGTAATGTATCTGATAGCGGCAGAGAATATGTGACATATTCTGTCCTTAGTAAAGAGAATTCATTTCATCCACAACCTTTTTCTCCATCATGACATATTTGTCCATCAAGACAAAGTTGTCCATTAAGACATAAAAGTGTAAAAATATAAACAACAACAACAATAACATCAAACAAACAAACCAATATATGTATAATAAATAAAACACCAAAGAAAATGTATTGTTGTATTTAACGAGGATTATATATATATATATATGTATATTAATTACCACAATAATCATTTTCAACTTTTCAACACAAGATTTCTGGTGAAATCTCTTGCCAAAAATTATACAAGAAAAAGAAAAAAGAATAGAAAAACAACCAACCAAATCATCAAGTAATCATTAATGTTTCTGGGACTATAGGGCTTCTTAGAGATGTTTGTGTCATCGTGAGATATAAGAGCAAGAATTAAAATACTGATTGTTGAACAAATCATGCGACACTGACTCAAAATCTGCAGTTATATTTGCAGTTTAATAAGTTTATATTGCACTATATAGTATCTGAAGTCGCTTTACTTTAGATATTTTCTTTTACCTGTTTATTTTGCTGTGTCTCATATATATATATATATACATACACATATATTCATACATGTATATGCATATATATATGTATATATATATATATATATTGGTTTTATTTTATTATTGGAAAGAACTTTGTTGATGCTCAGTTTCAGTTTAAATATTATTAACTTTGTTGTTAATAAACTAAGTTTTTTTTCCCATGTGAATTACAGATACCATGTTCTAAATTTACAGAATTATTTCAAACAATTACTTATAATAAATAAACAGTGAGTCTGCATAGAAGAAACAAAAGAAAACAAAGAAACAAAATTAAAAAATAAAAATAAAACTTACATTTGGTTTGGCAAATTTACAAAGGAACACGTGTTATAAATTGAATCCAGTCTTTCATCATTTCAATTTCCTCCTCTCTTTCTTAACACACCTTCCTTGGAAGATCTATAAAAGATCTATGTTGAATGTTTTATAAATCATTATTGTTGTTGTTATTGTTGTTATTCTTATTAACAAGGATGGCAAGTTGACAGAAGTGGTAGAAAGACAAGGCTAAATGTCTTAACAGTACAAAGTTGTTTTATTTTAATTTTTTCTCTCTCCATCTAGATGAACGCGTTAATTTTTTTAATGCTATCAAGTCCAAATCCTCCATTGTTGTAGATATCAGTACCAGTAATATACTGGTGTTGATCTACTTGATTGTATCTGATTGTTTGAACATTTTAAGCATCAAACTAATTGTATTTAGTTTTGTTCCTCAATGTTCCCAGCTCAAATTTGATCAGGGTTGACAAAATCATCAGTTTTGATCAGGTATTGGGCATGATTAAAACACCCCTTCTTCCTCCAACTCCTGGGTCTATGTTACAAATCATTATCACAATTATTATTATTATTATTGTAGTTGTCCTGTGGGGTTGTAAATTGGCAGTCATTAAAGTATCAGACAAATGCTTAGCAGTATTTATCTGGCTCTCTATGTTCTGAGTTCAAATCCTGCCGACGTCCATTTTGCCTTTCATTCTTCCAAGGTCGATAAAATAAAGTACCCATGAAATACTGGGGTTGTTTTAATCGACTTTCTCCTCCCTTCAAATTGCTCGCCTTGTGCCTAAATTAGAAATCTTTATGAAACTGGCGTTTGGGACATAATTTAACAAAGGTTCTTACATAAAATTATAATGGAAAGTTTTTAGATAAATATGAACAATTTAAAGCAAACAGTTTTGTATGATAGAACCAGGGGTGGTTTCAAGCTGTTTAGTGGCAAAGAGGTTAATCATTGTGACAACTGAAGTTAGCAGAAGGTGTATTGAGTAGCAGACATACTGATTATTTTATAGTGTGTTTAGTTAGTTATATGACACACCACACTGTTGTGAGTCTTGCCACTGTTGTTATTGTTTTTTCTGTGGGGTGGGAGGTGTGTGTGTCAATAACAGGAGTGTCATTTACTGGGGCTCATTGAAACAACTATATGTACCCCTTAAGTATATTTTGTGCTTAGCCAAAGAGACTTATGAAAGAAATCATTATTATTGTTCAAATCCCACAAAGGTTACCTTTGCCTTTCATCCTTACAGGATCGATAAAATAAAGTACCAGTAATGCACTGGGGTCAATTTAATTGACTTTTCCCTTCCCTTCAGATTACTGGCCTTGTACCTAAAGTAGAAACAATTATTATCCTTTACTACTACTAGTGAGTGTCACAATGCAAGAGGTAAGCTGAGAAAAAGATGTGGTTTCAATCGTAGATGAAAGCCACTTCGTTTATGTCTACATATACATCACTAACGTTTTTAGGAGAAAAGGCTTGAACATCACAACTCTCCATTTCCCGTCCCCCCCAACAATATAGGGTCTTTAAGCATGTTCAAACAGCTATATTATTTAACAATATAGTAGTAATATGTATGTGAAACTGTTGGTGCCATAGTGTAAAAGTTAGTTGGTGGAATGTGTTAGTAACATACTGCTTCTAATTTCCTCTCTATGTCACAACGTCCTTGGAAAAGGCAACACTGTCACAGTTTCCTTGTTCTCTATAAAACTTGTGGCCTATGTAAGAAATCAATATTATTGATTCCTTTGTCAGTAATAAAACTCACAGAAACTACTCTTCAGCAAGTTTTTTTGTTTGTTTTCTCTTCAAAGAAAAGTTAAAATTTCAGAATAAACTCATTCCTAATGGAGTTATCTTCCCTTGTTCATCTTTGGTAAAACTCAACAGATGTCATGCTTCCTACCTACATGTTGCTTGAAAATGCCATGAACACCACAGCATCTTATTTCTTGATCCGGAGTAAGAAATCAATTTTTATTTTTGATTTAACTGAATATTATATTTTATTCTATTATTTTTTAAAATTCTGTAACAGACTTGAGGGAGGATATTAATATTACTTCATATATGTCACATCTCTGGATAATTTACACATGACAGATAAATATCATATTTCTGGATATTACATACATGACATATATATTGTATATCTGTGGATATTACATATGACATATATATCTCTATATCACATCTCAGAATATTACACACATGACATATATATCATCTCTGGGTATTACATATAACATGTATATCATCTCTGGGTATTACACATTTTTCATATCTTTGGATATTACATACATGACAGATGTCATGCATCGTATATCTCTAGATATTACAGATGACATCATCATCATCGTTTAACGTCTATCTTCCACGCTAGCATGGGTTAGACGGGAGTTGTCCCACTTGAGGCAAGATTGGTTGGGTGACCGTGTCTCACTCGTATAGGACTATCTGGAAGGTTTTCTATGGCTGGATGCCCTTCATATATATCTCTATATATATCTCTCTCTATATATATATCACATCTCTGAATATTACACACATGACATATATCATCTCTGGATATTACACACAACATATATCTCTAGATATTACACACATGACATTTATATCATATCTCTAGATATTACACATGTGACATTTATATCATATATCGTATATTTCTGAATATTACCCACATGACAGGTATATATCATATATATTTGGATATTAACCACATGTCAGGTGTTATATGTTGTATGTCATATCTCTGGATATTACCCAGATGACAGATATTGTGTATGATTTCTCTGGATATTACTCAGATATTATGTTATATCCCTTATATTACCTAGATGACAGAAAGATGTGATATTTCATATATGACCTTACCCCTAGGCCATGCACCTCCACTAAAGATCCTACTATTACTATTATCACAAACACCATCATCATCATCGTTATTATTTATTATTATTATTATTTAGGGCGGTGATTTGGCAGAATTATTAGAGCAAAATGCTTTGTGGCATATAGTTACAGCTATATGCCACAGCTATATTCTGAGTTAAATCCTGCTGAGGTTATCTTTGCTTTTCATCCTTTCAGTGTTAATAAAATAAAGTACCAGTAATGCGCTGAGGCCAATTTAATGGACTTTCCCTTTCTCTTCAAACTGCTGGCTTTGTGCCAAATCTAGAAACAACTATCATTATTTAGGGCGGTGGATTGGCAGTATCGGTAAAGGGTCGGACGCCATGCTTTGCAGTATAGAGTTACGGCCCTTTACAGTATGAGTTCAAATCCCGCCGAGGTTAACTTTGCCTTTCATCTTTACGGGGTTGATAAAATAAAGTACCAGTAATGTATTGGGGGTAATTGCTGGCCTTGTGCCCAAAGTAGAAACAATTATTTAAGTTATGTTACTGGTACTTCATTTAATCCTTACGGTCGATAAAATAAAGTACCAGTAATGCACTGGGATAATTGCTGGCCTTGTGCCAAGAGTAGAAACAATTATTTAGGGTGGTGGATTAGCAGAATTATTAGGGCATTGGACAAAATGCTTTGCCGCATGTAAGTACATTTCTTTATATTCCAAGGTCAACTTTGCCTTTCATTCTTCCAAAGTTGATGAAATAAAATACCAGTTAAGTAGTGGGTCAATATGCTTGGCTTTCCTCTTCCTCCTAATCGCTCGTCTTGTGTCAATATTAGAAAGGATTATCATCATCATCATCATCTGCATTTACATGTTCTGTTCATGAGTCAACTTGTTGATGTCTCAGTGGCAAGAATACAATTCCTTTCTTGTTGTCTGAAGCAATAATAAACCATTTATCATGTGAACAGTTTTCCGTCCATTTTACAGATCAGAACTTTCTGCCCCCTTTATCCAGATTTGGTGGAGTGGGAAACTTTGTAATGTTTGGGGTGGAGGAGTGTCTCTTTACCTAGAATTGGTGGAGATGGTGATTGGTTCTGAATCCATTCACAATGATATATGCTACTCTACTTGTACATTTGTATTGTCACTACTCAATCTCTGTTTCCACCCTTCTCCAAGCATGGCTAGTTAGTGCAGAACATTAGATGTGACTAAGACATGTCTTAACTCTTTGGCATTTAAACCAGCCAGAATTCTCCGACTTCTTTCTGTTGAACTGGCCGCTCATTGATGTTAAGATATTGTTCTCAAAATAAATAACATCAAAATCTCATAAATTCGACATTATGTGAGATAAAGCCTTCATGTGAAAATATAATTATATATAGGGTAATGTAAATGCTAAAGATTTAAATCATATGGCTGATCATTAAAAACTCTATAATATCAAGCAGATTACCAACATTGCTCTTGATAGGTAAAACTTCTAGTGATGCTTATTTCTTCATCACTCTTTAACATGTATTTTCCATACTTGGATTAGACAGGCTGTCACATTATGAGGCTAAACAGGTGGATGCCCTTCCTAATGCTAACCACTTTACAGGGTGGACTGGGAATTTTTTGTGGCATAAGCATGATCACATTACAGGGTGAACTGGGTGCTTTTTGTCATGGCATCAGCACTACCATCTTACAGGGTAGACTGGGAGCTTTTTGTCATGGCACCAGCACTACCACCTTACAGAGTGGACTGGGTGCTTTTTTACTGTAGTTCCAGCACAACCACCTTACAGGGTGGACTGGATGATTTTTGTCATGGCAATCAGCACTACCACCTTATAGGGTGGACAGTGCTTTTTGTCATGGCACTGCCATGACCACCCCATCGTTGTTATCTCCTTTCCTGCAGTTGCCATAGCTACAAGTGAAACTCTACTCATCATGCACTGTTTTCTTTAGTTTTGTATATTGGCAGCGATTATCTGTTCCATTAATTTAAACCGACTAATTCCATAATGAGAGAGAGAAAGAGGGGATTGATGGATTCAATGTTTAGTTTAGGTTCCATGCTTCCTGAAATTTGTCAGCACTACACCTGATATTCCCCCTCCATACACATGTACGCATGTATGTGTATACATCATGACTCATACACTTTTCACTTTCCTGACATTTGTACATTATTCTATGTACTATACATGCACCTTTGATGAGTTGTAGTGCACCTGAGCACTGTACACAATCATTTTCATTATATTATAGATGCTCTCTCAAATATTCCTCATATGATCCCATGGAACATCCAGGATGTGATAACTGGAAGGAGAGAGAGAGAGAGAGAGAGAGAGAGAGAGAGAGAATTGCACCTGCAATGGACATGTACTTTTTTTATTGACCCTGAAAGGATAAAAGACAAAGTTGACCTTGGCAGGGTTTCAATTCAGAATAAGACTCCCAGAAAAATGTCCAAAATTAACGACCCTGCTAAATCGACTCCTCAACACTTTACTTTGTATGACAGAAATATTCCTAACACTGGCAGTAATTCTTTAAATGGTTGATTAACCTTAGAATTTATACTAAAATATACATTAATCACAGCAGTTTATTCTTCCATCAAACCATATCCTGTCTCATCTATTGAAGATACCTCTTGATGGTGTCTGAACCCTTTCACGAGATAACAGTGAATGTGTGGCAATTAATATTGAAAAATATTCAAGAATTCGGTAGATTTTTGTAAAATAACTTTTTCATTAATAAAATTATGAGGGAAAGTTTAATTTTGATATGTACACCTTAAAATGAACTGTTTTCTCACAGAATGATGGGCAGTTTCAAGCAGGTTGGTATTGAAAGATTCAGCCTATTCATACCTTCCTTCTCAATACTTGTGGAATGTATCACTTCTTAGATACAGAGAGATGCTCTTATCAACATGAAGTACAATTACCATAGACTGTTTAACCCATTAGCATTTAAACTAGCTGTATCCAGCCAGAATTGTCTCACCTCTTTCTGTCAAACTGGCTGTAACTGGCCACTCATACTTGTTAAGGTATTATTCTCAAAATAAATAATATCAAAATATCATAGATTCTGTATTATGAGAGACAATTATGTAAGATAAAACATTTACCACAAAAATACAATAGTGTATATAGAGTAATGTAAATGCTAAAGGGTTAAACATTCACCTTTGTTGAAAATTGCTTAGATGGCTGAATTACAAAGGGAGGGAAATGTTTAGTGCCAGGTTATTCATAATGAAGTTGCATACTAGCCATGACAATCACCAGTTGTATCTGGGGCAACATTTTTTTAACCTGCCCTTCACTTATTTAAGACGATAGAGGAGATATGACTGCTAGAAATAGCAGTCTATTTAAGATGGCAGTCCTCTGCCATCTTAAATAGAGTTTTCTTTGTAGTAACATGCAGGGAGTTACGTATAGAGAATGGAAATTTTGGTAAAGAAGGATTTAGTAAATGTAGAATTTCATTCTTTTATCAAACATTACAGAGAAAAAAATATTTCAGAAACAAAACTTTGAAAGCAGCAATAGTTTTTATTTAAAAAAATATATATACAACTTTCTGTTGTTTATATTGACAAACAAACCCACAAAATAAAAGACAAAGACCCTGAAAATTACTTCAGATAAGCAACAAACATTTTTAGTTATAAGTTATACAAGAATAAATAAAATATATTATAAGCACTCTGTTCATACTTTTGATATTTTATCATTTTATTAAATTTTTTTTTGTTTCAAAATATATCTTGCCTAAAAGTTTTTTGAAAATTCATTTTTGTTTCACCCTCCCCACCATCACAATTGTGTATCAGGAATTACCAAAAGCAATTTAAGAAAATGTAAGTTTATGAATTAAACTCCATTTTAAGAACTCTAATTAAGAGAAACAGGTGCAGTGAATGTCTTGTTCTTGACCAGTTTCTCCAAACCCTGAAATTAAAGTAAAGTAGAAAATATTGTTTTTATTCAAAGGAAATACTAATGGAATAATAAAAAGATTTTAGAATAGCTCACACAGACAACACAGAATTCCATTTGGTATCACTAGTAAGTCATTATCATCGTTTTACGTCTGTTTTCCATGCTGGCATGGGTTGCTCTGAGATGGTCTGCTCATAAGTACCCTTCCTAATACATTTTATCATGGTACCAGTGAACTTTACATGTGTATTGGGTACATTTTATTGTGGAACCAGTACTAACACGTTACGGAGCGCACTGGGAACATTTTATCGTGATATCAGCACGTGATACCTTAGAGTGTACTAGGAACATTGGAATGGCAATACTACATTTGGACAGAAGTTTAAAGAACTTCTAGATATAACTACAAAACTTCAGTGGTATCTGCATTTACTCTGGCAACAATATATCTATCGTCTGTTTTTGATATCTCGCTATTTTGTATTATTTTCATAATTACTATAAACCACACAATGCGAAAATACAGATAAAAAAATAAAAAATTCAAGGGAGATAATTCTCAGTGACATTGTATATGTAAATGATTAACGCCCTTGTTGATTATAAAATGAGTGATACAGCAGAATCATCATTTTTTTTTTTTTAAATATACAGTCATGGTATGGACGGATCGCACATCATTTCACCAACTCGTCTGCAATCATTCTATACCTGCTACACACGGTTACAGAGGAAAAACAGCCATATTTGTTACTGTGCGTTTCATTGATTTCTTTTTGTTTTGGTAAATATTTTATTTAGGACAATTTCAATATTTACTTCTTATGAACAAACTAAAATACCGTACGGTATTTCTTTTTATTTAAAAAAATCCCAGGTTCAGTTAAACAATTTAGCCTTCTGGGTCTTATAAAGTACTAGTCAATCTTTTTTAGATATAAAAATTTATATAATGAATGATGTACAAAATAAACAAGTCAATACAGTACAGATGTTAATATATACTTACCTATTCATTGTATAATACAACAGATAATATATACACACACTACTTCAGTGTATAAAACTATAATATATACACTTACCTCTCCAGCATATGACACTAAAGGTGATATCTCACAAACAGGTGTATTCTCAGCATCACTACAAGAGAAACAATAAAAATGTCTTTCTAGAATTCCATAAACAGGAATATTTCATTATTTAAATCTTCAAATATCAAAGTGTCAGCATTCACCTTTTTGATAAAGTCTTCTCTAATTGGAGAGTGAAACCAAATTGTAAATATTATTTGATGCATATATATCATTGCAAGGCGGCGAATTGGCAGAGCTGTTAGAACGTCAGATAGAATGCCTTCATCATCATCATATGGTATTCATTCTGACTCTCTGCTCTCCGAGTTCAAATCCTGTCGAGGTCAACTTTGCCTTTCATTCTTTCGAGGTCAATAAAAAAAAGTACCAGTCTAGTACTGGGGTCGATTCTTCCTCTACATTTTTCTCATTTCTCCTCTCACTTTCTATCTTTTTCTGGATGAAAAACGCTGTACCCAAGCCCAGAGAGGGATGGGCTTTGCCAGGATTTAAAATGCCCAAGAAACACTGTATGTGTCAATACAGTGGCCCTACGACTCCATCAGGAGTTACGGGACCAAACCATTCCACCATATCATTGCACCCATATGCACTCACTTTGCATTGTGTGCAACACTGCTGCATCACTGATTCATTTCATTATTTTACACAAAATAATGGTTAACGTCTTTCATCTTTACGAGGTCAATAAAATAAAGCACCAGTAATGAACTGGGGTCGATATAATTGACTTTCCTCTCCCCCAAAATTGTTGGCCTTGTGTCTAAATCAGAAACCATTATTTTACCCACAAAAAGGGCAATGCCTTGGTAGTATAGGTAAAATGGTAGACAAAATTATTTGTGGTATTTAGTTAACTTTCTGTGTTCTGATTTCAAATCCCACTAAAGTCAGCTTTGCTTTTCAGCCTTTCAAAGTCAATAAAATAAAGTATCAGTCAAGTACTGGGAGTGACATAACCAACTTTCCCTCCCTCCAAATTGCTGGTCATGTGCCAATGTTAGAAATAATTATTTACATAATCAGATGATGGGCCAGTAGCTCCACTTTAGTACTCAGTCTGTTAAGACCTGTCAAACTTCTGTTAGCTGGGGAAATGGATGCTAAAGGATGGTAATGGTGAGTCCACCCGCCTATTGAACTAGTCACAGGGTAATTTACTACTAGTGATGACTACCCAGGCTTTAGCCATTATTAATTAACAGTCCACTCTCCTTTTGAAATAGTCACATGATAATTAAGTACCAGTGTTGACTAACTGCGCTATCCAGGTAGTCAATAGACCAACAAGGTCTTGAAATAATCAGCCCCTTTATTTCTATACTTACCCATGACTATATGTAGAACCATCTGGATATTTTACTTCTCCACCTGCTTTCTTTATATAACGATAATGTAAGTTCTGCAGTGCCTGTCGACAGGTTGTTGGTGTGTCTTTCGGTTTCCCGTCTGCGTTCTTCAATGGGGAAAATTCATCAGCTCGGATAACTTCCCATACAGCAAAATTTCTGTCATCACATTTGAGATAAAGAACCAACCAAAACAGGATCACCGACAGAATCATTTTTTTTTTAAACATCAAATTTGATTGAGATAACAAAATGACCACCAAGGAACCAACATGAAAAAATGGAGAAAGAGGAAAACAAAAGAAGCAGCATTAGTTTAAATGAAGCTAAAACGAAAGAAAATAGTAAAATAAAAAATACAAAAAGAAAAAATATTATTTAAAAACAATTTTTTTTTTCCAACAAATTCAAGTTCATAGAATGAAAAACAGCAAAGTGGATAAAGTATTGAATCTGATTTATGGATGTGACTTCATATCATTACAATGTGCTTCTGGGTGTATTATAGTTTTAATTTTATAGGCCTCAACATATCTAATTGCTGATGATGGATTCCGATCAACAAGATCCCAGACCTCATTCGCTTGCTGACTGGGGTGGACCTTGTCAAATCAGACCAAGTAAACAATGTTTCCATTGCTGATACTATCTACTAGTTGCAACTCTTTGCAGAAGGAGCAACATGAAATAAAGTGTCTTGCTTAAAGACACAATGCATCACCCTGTCCGAGAATTGAACTCGCAACCTCACGATTGCAAATCCAACTCTAACGACTAAGCCATGCACCTTCACAAACAGACAATAATATTCTTTGTCTAGATGGCATTATATAGTGACTATCAATGTTTGATCTTCACTTCTCTACATGTTACTAATTACCATCAGTTCATAACATTTACAATTTTGTTTTAATTTTTAAAATATCTTTAATAGTATTTTTAAAGTGGTTGGGGATAGGGAGGGCATCCAGCGTGATGGCATTAAGTAGAAGCTGCAATTCCTACAATGCAGTCCTTCATTTTAAAACTTTAATACAATATGTAAACCAATATATTTAAACTGGTTTCATGCATGAACATAGTAAAGATTGAATCACAATGACTGGCCTTTGAGCTACTGACCCTCTACATATCTTGGGTGAGACCCACAATCAAGTACTGGCCAGCAAATCTTACTCTCCTCTTACGTCTTATAGTGTTGTTGTAAAGAACTTAAATGTACATCACAAGGGTCAGCTTAAAAGTTCATAGCCTAACCAAGATACTCTCATGGAATGACCAAATGAGGTTTATTTTTCAACAGTCCCCGGAAAGAAAAAAATGCAGTTATCAATAAAATGAGTTAAAATTAATGCATGCAAGATTTCACAGCTCTAGTATCAATCCTTCATAGTCAGCCTATGAACTTTCCAGCCAGCCCTTGTAAAATCATGTTCACATAATAAATAACTTTGGAATATTTGGAAAAATAACTCACTTGGAAAACTTAAAGACATCAAAAACAAATTTCTCCATCTTGATTCCATTTGGTTCTGATGGCTGCACAAACTCTCCTTTCTCATCAATAAAACCAATCTTCTTTTTGGCTACATGATGTTTCAGTTTAGATTCATGTTCTCTATAAATTACAAAATTAGAATTGGTACACTGTATCCCTGCATGTTGTAAGAAGAGACTAAAAAGGTTCATGTCAGGAAGGGCTATAAAACCTTGTTTCAATAAGCCCCAGCCATCCCATGCCAGTATAAAGAAAAGTCAATGTAAAAACAGTGGTGATGGTGGCGGTGGTCTAAAAAGTCTAAAGTCTGTTTTAAGCCAGAAGGCTTGTAAGGCCGGTGCTTATCTCAGTTTCATGGTGTGAAGTGACAAAGTACAACATTTTTCCCTGGACCGGGCGCCAGTCCATCACAGGGTAAAACCCCCAGCTACTCTGGTACCTATTTTCAGCTGAGTATACTGGAGTAATGTGAAAATGAAGTGTTTTGCTCAAGAACACAACACACAACCCAGTCCAGGAATTGAACCCACAACATTATGATCATAAGTCCATCACCCTTACCACACTAGGCCATGCGACTCCACTATGGTGGTGGTCGGGGCGAGATAGAATTGTCATTATAAACTCATCATCATCATCATCATCACCGTTTTACGTCCGTTCTTCCACGCTAGCATGGGTTAGACGGGTTGTCCTGTTGTGTGCAGTGTCTGGTCGGCTGACTATGCCTTGCTCATACAGGAACTGATCTGGCTTGATTTCTACAGCTGGATGCCCTTCCTAACACCAACCTCATTTACAGTGAGTGCTGGGTGCTTTTTCGTGGCGCCTACACGTCCACTTTACAGTGTGGGCTGGGTGCTTTTTTGCCGTGGCACCTCCACGACCACCTTGCAGTGGGGGGTGTGGGGGCATATTGTTTATATGCTTCAGCATGTACCCATGGGAGGTCGGGTACTCTGTATTACTGCGTGACGCCAGAAGTCACGGTCGTGTGTCATTGTCTTTGAGAGGTGTAATTGGGTAAGGTCGGCTTTTATCACCTCATCCCAGGTCATCTTGGGTCTCCCCACTCCGCGGTTTCCATCAACTTCTAGTGCTCTGCACCTTTTTATGCAGCTGTCATCCTTCATACGCATCACATGTCCATACCAGCGCAACCGCCTCTCCTGCACACAGCATTTGATTCCTCTTATGCTCAGTCTCTCTCTCAATTCATTTATGCTTTGTCGACATCCATCGGAGCATGCAGGCTTCGTTTCTCTCTAATCTACGTAAGTCTTCCACCTTCACAAACTGATTTATTTAAACAAATCACCTTATCTTGATTGTTATAATATATCTGCCATTCTCCCCTCTGGTCTTTTTCAGTCACCTGTTTTATTTAGCAATATTCTCAGAATTTCAAACAGAACCAATTTGTTAAATAACAGATTATTGACATTCGGCCATAAAGCCCCTGTATATCTTTGTATTAGTCATTTGTGATGCCACTTACTGTTCTGCTTAAACTAGAGTATGTATAGATATGTTATCCACCATGTTAGATGGTCATTTTGGTGGCACAATAAAAAGTACCCACTTCACCTTGTTAGGTGGTTGTTTTGGTGCCATGATAAAAAGCACCCAGTCCACTCTGTAAGACAGTCATACTGGTGACACAATGAAAAACCACCCAGTCTACCCTGTTAGATGGTCATTTTGGTTACACGATAAAAAGCACCCAGTCCACAGTATAACATGGTTTTAGGAAGGGCATCTAGCCATAGAAACGAAGCCAAAATACAGATCCATATGCGCAAGACACGGTCTCCTGAACTGACTTGTTTCAGACACTAAACTAGGGACTGAATCACAAGCAGCAGGTAGACTAGTGCTTTTCAAATTCAAAAAGCCATTAACATATTAAAAAAAAGGTACATTTCTTTGTAGATGGTACCGTGCTTTCTTTCATACCAAATCAATTAGAATAAAATAAAGAGTTAGAAGGCAACTTACTTGCAAACAACATCCAGAAAATCTAAACTAAAGAAATGGTTACAAATATTTCCAGCATTGAAGAGTAGTTCGCCATCTTGGTTACGTTTTTCAGCCGTTGGTGTGGTTATTTCACTATATTCCACAACTTGGAAATTTCCATCAACTTTACACACTACACCAACTGGTTCTGTTGGGAAAGCCTTCTTCACCACCTTTATATATACAGAAGACATATATATATATATATATTATATATATATATTATATACACACACACACACACACACACACACAGAACACAAACAAATACAGAAGACACATATTACATACACAGAAAAATATATACATGGAAGGAAAACATATACACAAAAGGCAAAAAAATAATAATAATAATAATAATGAAATTATTGTCTACAGTGCTCAGGTGCACTACAACTCATCAAAGGTGCATGTATAGTACATAGAATAATGTACAAATATCAGGAAAATGAACAGTGTACGAGTCATGAAATACATGTGTGCGTGTGTATGGAGGGAGGATATCAGGTATAGTGTTGGCGAATCTCAGGAAACATGGAGGTTTTAAAGGGTGCAGTGTCTCGACAGCTAACTGATGCAGGTAGTTTGTTCCATGCTTCAGCAACTCTGAGTGTGAAAAAAGTTTCCAAAAGTCATGGGAGCTGTGCTGTTTTCTGACTTTGTAGGCATGCCCACGTGTGTTAGACACATGGAAATAAAAGAAAAGGTGCTCAGAGTCGTTGTTGGCAAGATGGTTAATAATTTTGTGGGTCTTTACCAAGACAGTTGCCAGACGTCGGAGCTTCAATGTATCCATGCCCAGGGAAGCAAGGCGTTTAGAGTACGGTAGATGCCTGATGGAGGGTATTCGCTTGATTGCACGTCTCTGAACAGTTTCCAGGCGGTCAATGTTCTGAGCAAGATAGGGGTTCCAGACTGGTGATGCAAATTCTAAGTGTGGCCACACAATAGCTATATACAGCTTTAAATAGAGCGGCTGACAAAGGTCTTGCTGAGCGATGCTAAAACACCCTCGCCCTTCTTGACAATTTTAGAGACGTGCTTCGTCCAACGCAAATCGTGCTGCTGACAGTAATGCCCAGGTCACGTTCACAAGAAGACTTCTTGATATTAGTGTTGTGGAGGGAATACACAAAAGACAAACAAATTATATATGCACAAAAGAAACAAATTATATATAAACAAAAGAAAAAAAAATATATAGATATATATACATAGAAGACAAACATATATATATATATATAAGTAAAAAAACAAAAAAACAAAAACAATAACAAAAAGTGCAGTATGGACAGTGTTGGTATTAGGTTCACGCTTGAGAGTGGGAGGTGGGGACGACGTTTCCAGCATAAGCCCTTCATCAGGAGAAAGGGGGGAAGGAAAAGAGTTCTGAGGGTGTGAGGGGGAGTGGTGGAAAAGCATTAAAAAAGGGGAAAAAAAAAAATTTAAAAGAATATAGAAGACAAACATTATATACACAGAAGACAAATATATATATATACACACACACACACACCGAGAAGACAAGCATTATATATACAGAAAACAAATATATGATATACATACAGAATACAAATGCATGATATATAAATATAAGACAAATATATATATATATATATATATATATATATATATATATATATATATATATATATATATATATATATATATATATATATATATATGATAAACAATTGATATATATAAGATAAACAATTGATATATATATATATATATATAAGATAAACAATTGATATATATATATATATATAAGATAAACAATTGATATATATATATATTTATATATATGTGTATATATACAGAATACAAACATTTATATACATACAGAATACAAACGCATGATATATAAATATAAGACAAATATATGATATATATATATATCATTCATTTCACGTCCACTTTTCCCTGCTTGCAAGGGTGGGACTTGTATATATATATATATATTTATATATATACACATAAGATAAACAATTGATATATATATATGACATCTAACCCATGCTAGCGTGGAAAGTGGACGTTAAACGAGGATGATGATGATGATATACACAGAATACAAACATTTATATACATACAGAATACAAACATATACATGCATACACACACATATATATATATATATACAGAAGATAAACAATTGATATATATATACAGAATACAAACATTTATATACATACATAGAAGAAACATTTATATATATATATACACACACACACAAAAGACAAACAGTATATGTACAGAAGGCATGATATATATATACACACAAATATGATTTAAAAACAGATTTATCAAGATAAATGTTTAACAAAACTATTTTTCTCTTTTATCCTATGCCACTCATTACCTGTACAACCCTCTCTTACTTCCCCTCCCCCACTGTATCCTTCTACCACCCAACATTACCTTATTTGTCAAGTGGTTATGGGTCATTATTTTATAGAATGATGATGATAGGCTATCTTTATGTTTATGTTTATCATTTAGGTTGTGGGTTGTCAGGGTGGTGTGTGTGTCTTTGTGGTTTGTGGTTTGTGTATATCAAAGAGAATGTGTGTGTGTGTGTGTGGTTTGTGTATATCAAAGTGTGTGTGTGTGTGTGTGTGTGTGGTTTGTGTATATCAAAGAGAATGTGTGTGTATGTGTGATTTGAGTATATCAGTGTTTGTGTGTGTGTGTGTGTGAGGTTTGTGTATATCAAAGAGAATGTATGAGTGTGTGACTTGTATATAATGTTTATGTGTGTGTGTTGATGGTATCAT
>OZ024751.1:15386225-15476225 GCA_964016885.1 Eledone cirrhosa
AGATTTTTCTCAAAATGGTTGTTGCATGGTTGCTGTGGAGCCTTCTTAGCTCTTAGGCCCTGGAACGAAGTACCAGCAGGACCCTCCCCCTCTCATAGGCCCTGGGTCTGAGTGACACACAGTTCTGTTTGATGCATGGGAAAATTGGGTGACGGGTGGTAATACTGGGTAGTGTGTGAGTTTTCTGTTACCAACCAGACAACACCCAGACATTTATTTATAGGTTTGAAATTTAAATAGGAAGTTGTCAATCATCTGAAAAGTCTTCGATAACAGCCCCCCCCCCCACACCACCACCAAGACCACTTCCACCGCCATCACCACCAAGACCACTTCCACCAACTTTCCCCTCACCACCACCAAAACCACTTCCACCGCCACCACCACCACCAACCTACCGCCAATTTCACACATTAATCACTCCATCAAACCTTTCAGTTGTCGTCACTGTGTGTTGTTGGTAGTGACAGGTTTAAGGGGTGGTTGTGGTGGTGATAGCTGTTGATTGGGTCACAACCAGACCCCACACCCCCACCACGTAAACTCAATTCGCCTCCGGTTCCATACACCACGTGTAACTGCCCACCTTACATTAAACGCTGGTCTTCCTACCACACAAAATATCTTTCTTCTCCAACCCCCGAAGGCTTGTCCCTACCACACAACATATCTTACTCCCTCACCCCTCCAAGCCTGTACCTTATTCTACTCCCTCCCCGGGGATTCTTCCTACGACAGCATCACTGCCCTTACTCAAACAAACCATCACTTCACCACACAATCATACATTCCAACAACTCTAATAACCAGAAAGACGTTTCCTTTGATATGATAACGCCACCAATAAAAGAGGTAGTGGAACGCCTTTCTCAAGGAGATGATATATCACCTGTAGTGAGAGGTCACCATGTTCCTATTTCCCATGTAATAAGGTTTGTCTTTTTAGGAGAAATAGCAAGCTGTGATGCTAATACCATTCCTTAGAACACGATCGTAATAAATGGCATAAAATGGCGAAAAACTGGGAATCGAGGGTGCTTGGTTTTTCCAGCATTTTAATCTCGCTATCACCGGCGCCCTTGTTGTAACGTGTGATTTAGTGTTCGAGTCTTCTCCACCACTTTGTATGTATGTGTGTGAAAGAGAATTACTTTCAAATAACTGTTTGTGAAGTTTCAGCTTCACAAATAAAATCTATAAGTTATACTTAAATTACATTTATGAGCCAACATTTGCTAGAAATAGCAGCCATATTTTCCTTTAAAAAATCACACCCTACAGTAATTTTTTTTAAAGGACACATTGAATATAATGTCTGAATGAAAGATGGGATGGTGAAAACTGGAGTGACTTTGATCATATGTCTGCTCAATCAAGGCTGACCCGGGGGTGGGGATAACACCATAACATAAATACTTAGTTATATCCTATGTTCACGTTGCATGCAACTAAGACGTTAACAAAAGTCCTGTTAGTTCATAAACTACAGACACTGCAACCGAGGTTCAACCCAGCAAAAACCACCCACCCCAAAACCGTATCCAAAGAAAGGCCCTGTCATCGTATCTGTCTTCTCTCACTCTCTGTCTTTTCTAACTCTACTACTGTGGCCTCAGCTAGCTTCATTCAGATACTCCTTATTTGCCTATTTTCCTCATGATACCAGATCTGTCAACTTTCCCCTTCGAACAGGGAGATCTCCCACCCACTTTGGGGTGGGTGACAGATGTCTTCTCTTGTGAAAATGGGTATAGCCTTCATTATGTAAAATCTCCCAATTCTGCCTCATTTCTTCCCGTTTTGGGACACTCCTTTTCATGGCACTCCCCGTTTGGGTTTTTAGAGGCTGGCAGGTCCATGACACTCATCTCATAATGTCCCCTCTTCGTTCGCAATCATAAACTAATCACTACGTCCTAGTCATTTGACGCAGAACCTCGGGTTTCTCGAATTCGTTTCATTCAGTCGTCGACTTATAACAATTTACACGGAACGTTAACAACACTAATATCACCGGTCTTGGATGGGCTGTAAACAACAGGCGCAGCCTCATCAGTCCAAACCAATAATTAAAAAACAAAAACAAATCCAGAACGGGTTATTACGTGGCTTGTGGGTGTTGCATGTAATCGATGTAACGATCATGCAAGAGTGAAGAAGTATGTAGAAAATTGACATAAACCATAAAAGCGAATATATTATATTCGTACGAAAAGATTCAATAATTAAAATATATTTTCGTGTTTTTGAACGACGTGTTATAAATAAATATATTATATTTAGTACATGCAATCATATACATTACACATACATGTAAATATCTTATAAATACATATATACATTATATATAAATATTTTATTAATACATACATTACATATATTTTATAAACATACATTAGATATAAATATTTTGACACACTATTACATATACATATATACATACACACTCGCATATAAGAGCAAGGCTTGTTTGGCTGTAACTAACCCAGGAAAAAGATTGCTTTTGAAAGCGTCGCACCAAATAAAATACATTGACAACTCCCTCTTTTCGAGTAAATGTAATATGAACTACCCGTAGTGGTTGTTTAAAATATCAGTGTCAAAGCCCCAACATGTATAGAAGTGTCCAGGTTAGGACAATGTTTAGGTGTAGAGAGGAAAACAAACTAATGTTGCTAACATTTAAAACGAAAACACACATTAAACACACCGTACACCTAAGCTATTTAGATTGAAATAGACAGGACTGTCAAAAGTGGCGATGTTTGTAGAGGTATTCACTTTACTTCATGCATAAATATCTCGCTCTATCATCACACGGATTTATTTTCTTTGATAATACAATTTACATATTAACATATAAACATTATATACATATAAAACAGAGAAAAACGTGAGAGAAGACACGTACGGTCAATCACGCATCTGGTGTTTCTAACAATGTTTGAGATAAGCCAACACACTTGCAGCATTGCCACAGGTAATGGCGAGGGTAAGATGTTGGAATAACCAAGCACCCTTACCAGGATTATCACCTGATACGTCGGTAAAGCGAGTCGCCAACAAGAACCTTGTTGTCAGCGGCCCAGCTCTCCCCAAAGACTCGAACTCGCGTGTAGTTTATTCTGTAATGTTTAGTTTTTATATTACACCAACGAGACTTTTAAATACACAATACAGTCATCAATATCACATTCTATTCTTTGTAATGTGTCTGTAAAACTCTTGACAAAACACTGTCAACAACTAAGCCGGCGAGTAAATTAACGAAAATTAATTAATTAATTCAACTCTATGCATAGTCTATTTAAGCCTTTCTAACTCAATATGTGATTTTATCTTAAATATATTTCTGTTTGTCGTAATTTAGTCCTAAGGATTTAATGAAAAGAAGTGATGAAACGAAGAGATCTTACCAGCTTCTAAAAAGAGTTGTCACTCCAACACGACGAAGTTAACTTACAGTAAGCCGGTGTTAATCTCAGGTTTTCCTTTTCAATACGTGGCACATACAATCCTTCCGCGACGAACAAACTAGTTCGTAATAAATTCGCTTCAAACAAACAACACCAATTAAAAATAACAAATAAACTACTTTAAATAAGTGTCTCTAATAAATCATATAACATACATCTGATTTATATCTGTAAGAAATTAATGTTTAGGCTGAGTATATTAAGGAAGAAGTTGTAATGAAGTCTGCTCTCAGGACAATTAGTGTATGAATACACGACTCCATCCTCTCCTAACTTCTGTGACTTTTGTTTACTTATTGGCATTGATTTTAAAAAATCAAATGATTCATTCGTGTTTTGTGTATATATATACCCACCTTTATATATATATATATATGTGTGTGGGTGTGTGTTTGTATGATGATACATACACACAAACATATATATATATATATGTATATCTTCCTCCTTATCATTTTACGCCCGTTTTTTCCATACTTGCATGGGTTGGACAGGTTTTCATAGGTCCGAGGCGAGTTTGGAAACCACTTTTTGCTCATATGTTCTAATTTTTAGCCTGTTTTCTACTGCTGGATGCCCTTCCTAATGTCAATCATTTTACCTCTATGTCTATTCCACAGCAGTTTTTATCCCCCCCCCCCCCCCGTAGATTATACTGAGTACATAGTACCAAATTTCTACTAACTCCTTTCCTGTGCTAGACTTACCTAGAAGCTGAATAAGCTATAGTTTAGGGCCACACACCCTCGGTGGCCTCATTGAAAAAAAAATATATATATGTAATTTTATTTTATAATTAGTTTTGGCCAAAGAAAAAAAAAATTATAAAATAAAAATATATATAGAATCTTGGGTAATGACCGAAAGAATATGATCGTGAATACAAGCGGCAGAAATGGGATTCCTCTGAAGGGTCTTTGGGGTAACATTACTTGATAGAGTGTGTAGCTCGGAGATCAGCGAGTCACTACAAGTAGAGACGCTACTTCTCCGAATTGAGAGATCACAGCTCCGATACTACAGGCATGTGGTTAGAATATCTCAGGAAAGAATCGCTGGAAAGATTTTACAGGCAAAACCAACCAGGAAGGAATCCCGGGGTAGACTCCAAACACAAGATGGTTGGATAACATCCATGAGCTTGGCTGGTTACGCTTGGAGATCCAGCCGGATCAGTTGGAGACAGGGCCCACTGGAAGGAGTGTTTGAGGGCTCAGTGCCCATGACCCTCTCAGGAATAAGTGGAAGAAGAAGTAATTCATTTTTATTCTTTAACACTAACTCATAAAAAATTATATATATATATATATATATTATTTATTCTTTATTATTAACATTAATATAAAAAATAATATTTTTTTAGAGAAGAGCCTCAAATTTCATATAGCTTAGGGCCTTAGCAGGTGAGTGTCCAGCCCTGTTCCTTTCCTACATATTGCTCAGGGTCACTTCCATATGACAGCTAAATTATATAAGGTATTTTATAGCATCTTCGCACATGAGCACTCCATTATATGAAATGAAGTATCTTCACCAAGAACACAACACACCACTCAGTCCAGGAATTGAATCCATGACATTATGATCACAAGTCTAATACCCTAACCACTTGGCTACATGCCTTCAAATGACCCAGGGATACTGTAATCTCTGTAAAGTGGTTGGTCGAACCCTTTAGCATTTCAACTGACCATATCCGTCCAAAATTCTCTCACCTCTTTCTGTTCAAATCGGCCGTAACTGGCCACTCATACCGATGTTAAGGAATTGTTCTCAAAATAAATAATATCAAAATATCATAGATTTGATATTATGAGAAATATTATGTGAGATAAAGCCTTTACTACGAAAATATAATAGTATATATGGTGTAATGTAAATGCTAAAGGGTTAAGGAAGGGCATCTAGCTGTAGGTACAATACATTACTAGAGATAGGAGAGATCAAGAAATTTTTGAAACATTTTTTCACGCTCAGAGTTGTTGAAGCATGAAGCAAACTACCTGCATCGGTTGTTAACTGTCGGGACACTGCATCCTTTAAAACTTCCATGTCTCCCGAAATTCGTCAACACTACACCTAATATTCCCCCTCTATGTACAAACACACATGTGTCTGTGTGTATACCATGACTCATGCACTGTTCACTTTCCTGACTTTTATACATTATTATATGTACTATACATGCACCTTTGATGAGTTGTAGTGCACCTGAGCACTGTACACAATAATTTCCATTATTTTAAAGACTAAACATCTTAGAGCTACTTGATTAGTCAGATTAATTAATTATGCTTAATACTTGAAAGTCATTGAGTGGAATTGTCAAAAAACTGATAGAGTTCCAAGAAAATAAATATCTTTTCTATGAAAATGTTTCCTTTAGTTTAATATAATTATCTAAATTATCTAATTTAATGAGGGTAAGCAGGAGGAGGAGGAGTAGGGGTAGTTTAAGACTATTTAATAAGCAATAATTCTAAGGCAGAGTTTTGGAATAACTATATCATCATAAATGTTTCTAAATCTAAGGGTGCCCTATTGAAAAGTGTGTGGGTTGGTGGAGATGGGAGCAGAATCATCCAGTTCCCCTACCCTCTACTTCTCCCTTTCGTGACCGGCCCACTCAAGAGGCCCCAGATTTACTCCTGGAAAGTAAAGTTCCTCTCCAAGACGCAGGCCTCAACAACGTCCCCACCCCCAGTTTTTTTTTTTGCATGTAAAAATAATAGCCACCTATGCATGTAAGTCTCTCTCTTCTCCATGTTACCAATGTTGTCCAAAGAAAAGAAAGAAAGACAAACACTGATACAACTTGAACTTAGTATTAATGATTAGTGATGCTGCAGACACGCTTGGAACACAAAGGGCTCAAAGAGATGCCAAAAGGGATCATGTCTGACTCTTTATCAATTTCACCACTCAACTGGTTCTGAAATATCCTGTCATAATATATATATATATATATATATATATATATATATATATATATATATACATACATATATATATATATACATACATATATATATATATCATCATCATCATCATCATCATCATTTTACGTCCGCTTTTCCCTGCAAAGGTGGGACGGGAACTGATTCTGGCTTGATTTCTACAGCTGGATGCCCTTCCTAACACCAACCTCATTTACAGTGAGTGCTGGGTGCTTTTTTCCGTGGCGCCTACACGACCACTTTACAGTGTGGGCTGGGTGCTTTTTTGCCGTAACACCTCCACGACCACTTTGCAGTGGAACGATAGGGACTCCAGTCCCTATCATCTCATTTCTACAGCTGTGTAAACTGGAGCAATGTGAAATAAAGTGTCTAGCTCAAGGAAACAACACATCACCCGGTCTGAGAATTGAACTCACAACTCTTCGATTGCAAGGCCAATGTTATATATATATATATATATATATATATATATATATATATATATATATATATAATATATAAGAACAAAAGATGGTTAAAGGAGTTCCATGTATTTTATTATGCGCATTTCAAAAACAAATATCATCATGCAATAATATTTGTGTTTTCATCAGATAAAACAGGAGGACATGATATGAAGGCTAAAAAACACTTGTGGATAGTTCAGTTTTAAATCAACATATGAGAAGTAGTTTTAGATTGATGTGTGATATTGGGAAAAATATTTTATTTAGAGGGGGTGGTGGGGGTGGAAAGGATGAAAAAAAGAGGAGGAGATGAGAGTGAAGGTGGAGAGGGAGGAGTATAGTGAGGAAGGATGAGATAGGAGGGGAGATGGGTGATAGAGAGAGAGAGATATAGTTTTTATAACTGAGAAAGATATATTGTTTTACATAGAGAGGTTGAAAACCGTTGGAAGATAATGTATAAATTAAAAGAATTTGAAAATTAACGAAGAGAAAAAGAGAAAAATATGTGCGAAGAAAGAGAAGGAGTTAATATGTATTGAGAATAATGAGTTAGATGATAGAGAGAAAAGAATAATGAACTGCGGATGAATATTCTAACGTCAAAAAAAATTGTATATGTTTACGAAGGATTTTTATAAGGTGATATAGAGTAAGAATGTGTTGTATTATGTAATAATTGATTCTATGTTAGGCAAGAGTGAGAAAAGGTACAGATTAGGGGTTAGATATTAGAAGAGAAGAAAAGGAAGTGATAAATATGGGTGATGTAGAAAGAGTAAAACAGGTATTATAGAAATTTGAAAATTAACGAAGAGAAAAATAATGTAAAGTTAAGGTTTGTATATTGAAGGATTTGATAATATGTGCTTCTTATCCGATATCTTCATTGCTTTATTGTACTACAATAAAACTCACCTCCTACATATATATATATATATATATATATATATATATATATATACATGTATGCACATACATACATATATATATATATATATTGTTATACTTTGGGAGGGTTATCCTGCCAATAAAAACACAGGCACCTGTTGGTTTTTATTGGCAGCATGACCCTCCCAAAGTATAACAATATTTGCTTCAACAAACGTTTTCAGATAAGAAATCTCGCAAAACAAATTCAAAAACGAATTATATATATATAAATAAAAGGATTATTAACACGGACAAGCGATATATTAAAGTATTATTCCAAGCATTAACATATGTTTCATCACCTAATAAGCAATTAATTTATGTCTTGAAACCGCTATCATCAATAGTTGATTGGCTATTGTGAAATTCGATTTTTAATACACAAAACAATGCAGTCACTAGAGGAATTATCAAAATACTGAAATAATCCTCGGTACAGATTACTTGTAACCTGAGCTTATATAACCTCAAACGATATCTCGTTTACTTTGATATATATATATATATATATATTTTTAATGATTTGGTGTTAGAGAATAAAAACTAATGATAAAATAAATATTTTTTTTTTTAGCCCCAACCCCCACCCACCCCATTCACAAGGGTACGTGACCCTAAGCTATGGCTTATTTAGTTTATAGGTAAGTCCAGCACTGCTCACAGTTAAGACATTGTTCAAATTGGTACATCGAAAAGAACAAAAGGATGAAATATTGATTTCGAGTTTAGGCAAAAAGTCAGCAGATTTGGGGTATGGGTAAAGTTGATTAAATCAACCTTAGTACATGACTGGTACTTTATTTTATTGTCCCTGGAAGGATGAATGGCAAAGTTAACTTTGGCAGGATTTAAACTTAGAATGTAAAGGGCCAGAACGAATACCACAATGGTATTTCATCTGGTGCTCTACCAATTCTGCCCGTCAACCACCCTTAACCCTATAGCATTTAAACCAGCAATATCTCTCACTTCTTTCTGTTCAAACTGGCTGTAACTAGCTGCTCATACTTATGTTAAGGTATTGTTCTCAAAATAAATAATATCAAAATCTCATAGATTCGATATTATGTGAGGTAAAGCCTTCACCATGAAAATATAATAGTATGTATAGCGTAATGTAAATGCTAAATGGTTAAAAGGAAAAAAATATTTCAATAATCCCCAACACTTCCCTGTGCTGTGTTGAGTTTTTATGGTAGTTGCAAAAGTTGTTACAGAATTCAGGGTAAACATCTTGGAGCTTATGTATTTACCTTAAATATGGGAAGTAACTGTCAGTTAATGGTGGTGGTAGGGGGTGGGTCGTGGTGGTGGGTCGCGGTGGTGGGTTGTAGTGGTGGGATGGTGTTGGTAGTGGAGGGTGGTGGGGGAGATGACATTTTCCTTGCTGACTTTTTTTTTACCCACCACCACCACCACCAGAATGTTGAGAATTTTTAATGATAGCATTTCTTTACCAGTATGGCTTTAAAGAAGAAGAAAAAAAGAGGAAGAGGAGAAACAAAACTTCCCTTGTCGAAACCTGTTTCTAAGCAAGTGTTATTACATATATATTTAAAGAGAGAGAGAGAGAGAGCAGGGAGGTTTTGTTTAGATAAATGAATTTCTTAGGTGGAGATAGGAGTTTCGGAATACATGACAGTTGTTGTGGTAATCATGCCTTTCCTAACAGGTTCCAACTGGAATTTGAAACCACTCTTTTTGTATATATATATTATATATATATATATTGTATTTTGTATATATTATATATATATATTGTATACTGTATGTATGGGCTCGAAACATGTCTAATGTTTTCCCACAGATACTGAGATAGCTGTGACATACTCACAGCTTAAAACATTTATAGCAAGACTTATCTAAGTTTACTAAACATAAATGTATTGTATATACTTTCAAACTTCCATGCTTCCCGAAATTCATCAACAATACACCTGATATTTCCCCTTCATACACATGCAATCATATCATGTATCTGTGTGTATATCGTTACTCATATACTGTTTACTTTCCTGACATTTGTACATTACTCTATGTACTATACATGCACCTCTGATGAGTTGTAGTGCACCTGAGCACTGTACACAATCATTTCATTAATATTATCATTATATTAACCAGAGCCAGATCTGCCAACAATATTTGGCAGTATCTGGGATAGCTGAAAACCTAAGATCTTGAATTAACATCTTGTCCTCACATATATGCTGTCATCAATGTGTCTTACTTTTATATTCATCACTGAGCACAAACTTTGCACATGTCCAGATCTTTATAAATAATCCTATGTGCAGTTACCACACCAATTCCCAACTATGTTTATTGTCTTTATCGACACATGACAGTTTTTATCTAAAAAATTGCAAATTTTCTCAACCAGTCGTGATGTTTTAATGCCCCCCCCCCCCCCCCCCCCCCAAAAAAAAAATACACACCTCTCTGCCATCCTTGAAACTTGTGTGTCTGTGCAAACACAGATGTATAGCTCATACAAGTTAATCTATAATCATTTTGGGGCATTTCATAAGTTCCTGTAGCATTTTTGCCCAGTTTAACACAAACTTTTTATTGCATACAACGAACTTGCAACTTGTCTTTACATCCTAATTGTATTCTGTAAAATAGTCAGTTGCAGCAAGCAAGGTGTGTTCAAAGTGTGCTGTTACAGCTGACTTCTTTAATTTGGAATAACAAAAGTTGACAGGTGAGCTTATTAGATGCAAAGAAATGATATACTAAAATTACAACAACCCCGGATAGTTATAACTGCCTATCCTAAAAAATAATCTTAAAACTTCTCAAATGCACCTTGTGTATATATATATATATATATATATATATATATATATATATATATATATATATCATCATCATCCTCGTTTAACGTCCACTTTCCACGCTAGCATGGGTTAGATGGGAGTTGTCCCACTTGAGGCAAGGTTGGTCGGGTGACTGTGTCTCGCCCATATAGGACTATCTGGCAGGTTTTCTATGGCTGAATGCCCTTCCTAATACCAACCACATTTACAGTGTGGAACTGGGAACTTTTTACCGTGCTACCTACACGGCCACATTACAGCGTGGACTGTGTGTTTTTTTCTCGTGACATGTACACGATCTCGATCTCATTTATTTGGACTGGATGTTGTGGTACCAACTTTATAGAGAGGGGGTGGTGTTGATGGGAGTGGGAGGATAGGGTAGGGGTAGTGGATTGGGGTGTATATTTGGTTAAGAGGTGCCTACTGGCTGTAGGTTTCGCTTTGTACATAGGCAAGGCAGGTCTTCTGTATTACTGCGTAGCACCAAAGATCTTGGTCCAGTGACATTGTCTTAGAGAGGTGTAAGTGTGTAAGGTCGGAATTTATCAGATCGTCCCAGGTTTTTCTGGGTCTACCTACTCCGTAACTACCATCAAAGAGGGTCGGACGCCATGCTTTCCAGCATAGTTACGTCCCTTTACGATCTGAGTTCAAATCCCGCCGAGGTTGACTTTGCCTTTCATCCTTACGGGGTCGATAAAATAAAGTACCAGTAATGTACTGGGTAATTGCTGGCCTTGTGCCTAAAGTAGAAACAATTTTTTTTACACTCTTCCTGCATATCTCTACACCCTCTACGTCTCATTCTACATTTCCTCTTACATCTCTCTCTCTCTCTCATTACCACCTGATTCTGTTACCCGGAGATTTATCCATCTGCTTTGCTGAGGCTTCCAAAAAGACTAATTTTATATATATCTAAACCCATGCTAGCGTGGAAGATAGACGTTAAACAATGATGATGATGATGATGATGATGTCTGCTGTTGGAACTACAACTATTTAATGATTTCCATGTCAGAGTTTCCTTGAGCAAGACACTTTATTTCACATTGTTCCAGTTTACTCAGCTGTAGAAATAAGATGATAGGGGCTGGGGTCCCTATCATTCCACTGCAAAGTGGACATGTAGGCGCCACAGAAAAAAAGCACCCAGCACTCACTGTAAATGAGGTTGGTGTTAGGAAGGCATCCAGCTGTAGAAATCAAGCCAGAATCAGATCCCATCCCACCCTTGCAAGCAGGGAAAAGCGGACGTAAAATGATGATGATGATGAGATCTGTGATTGCCATGCATGGTCAGCCTTTGTTCACGATACTCTGGATTCACGGGTTAGAGCTGATTAAACCCCTCCCAGGTAAATACCAACACACATACAAGTCCAACTCCTCCCAGGTAAATACCAACACACATACAAGTCCAACTCCTCCCAGGTAAATACCAACACACATACAAGTCCAACTCCTCCCAGGTAAATACCAACACACGTACAAGTCCAACCCTTCGCAGGTAAATACCAGTACACGTACAAGTTCAACCCCTCCCAGGTAAATATCAACACATGTATAAGTTCTAGAACACATTTAATACGTTAACCTGTCAAACACCTTTTAACAGTATAAGCAAGTTAATAACCCAGTCATTGAATAAATGTTGACGAAAGTCATATTGTAAATATATCAAAGGAAACTAAATACCTCAGTGACGACTAACGTAATTCCAGACTTAAAAATGTGTACTCATGATTTTTGAAATACAGAGTCTCCCCCAAAAATGTATACATGCTTCAACAGCATTCTAATAAATAACCCATGCCAGCGTGGAAGATAGATGTTAAACGATGATGATGATGATGATGATGATTGCCTGTACAGGTAATCAGTGTGTATACACTTTTGGGGACATCCTATATATTTTTTTTTTTTTTTAGGAACGATCGACTTTCGTCAAATCGGACCGAGGGAACAATGTTTCCGTTGGTCTTTCCAATTGCTAATACTATCTATCGGTCGCAACTCCAGGTAGAAGGAGCAACGTGAAATAAAGTGTCTTGCTCAAGGACATAACGCATCGCCTGGTCCAGGAATCGAACTCACAACCTTACGATTGCGAATCCAATTCTCTAACCACTCAGCCACACGCCTTCACTAATCCTATATATTTGTTCCTTTAAATATTTCTGTATTAAATGTCAGGCACAGAAACATCCTCCTTTTCTACTAAAAATTTGCAGGGAGGAGGGGAAAGAAAAGTTGGTTAAATCAACCCCAGTATTTGACTGGTATTTTATTTTATCGACTTTGGAAGGATGAAAAGCAAAAATGATTTCCAATTTTGGCACAAGGCCAGCAATTTGCAGAGAGGAGGGGAAAGAAAAGTTGGTTAACTATGCTGCACTTTCCTATAAATTGCTGATCTTGTGCCAATGTTAGAAAGTATTATTTTTTAATAACATAAGGAGCTGTGTAATCTTTTATTATTTCATGTTTATTGTTATTCATAAATATATCTTGTGCGTGTACATGGGTGTGAAATTTATTCACACTTCACTAACTATCATAACTATGTTATCACCTGTAAACTATCCAACCAAATAGTTGCATTTGTCCAATGAACATTAGTTTCAGCTATATATATATATATAAATACACACACAATACATTTTATATCCTGTTAGTCATAGACTACCAATAGCTGAGAGAGTTTGGTGGATTATTATGACAACCAATCTCAGATCCCATTTGATTATATTCCAGACCTTTTAATCACTAATCAGTAACAAAAGCTTCTGTTTCCTGGTATTTAAACAATTCGAAAATCTATTACTTATCATTAGGTTTCCAGATTGCACATTTTGAGTGGCAGGGTAGAAGAGTTGATATATATATATCATCATCTTCCATGCTAGCATGGGTTGGACGGGTTTGTCCCACTTGAGGCAAGATTGGTCGGGTGACAGTGTCTCGCTCATACAGAACTGATTCTGGCAGGATGCCCTTCCTAACACCAACCACATTTACAGTGTGAACCGGGAGCCTTTTTACCGTGTCTTCTCTACGACCACTTTACAGTGTGGACTGGGTGCTTTTTGTCAAGTGACCTACATGACCACTTTACAGTGGATGGAAGTGGGAGTAGGGTGTGTGGGGTGTATATTGGGTTAAGAAGTGCCTACTGACTGTAGGTTTAAGTTTGTATGTAAGGGAAGGTGAGTCTTCTGTATAACTGCATAGTGCCAAAGATCTTGATCCAGTGACATTGTCTTAGAGAGGTGTAAGTGAACAAGGTCAGTTTTTATCACTTCGTCCCAGGTTTTTCTCAGTCTACCCACTCCGTAGCTTCCATCAATTTTTTATACAGCTGTTGTCCTTCATACACATCACATGCCCATACAAATGCAATCTCTTCTCTTGCACACATTTGATAGCTCTTATCCTTAGTCAATTTGAGCATGCAAGTTTTGTTTCTTTCTAATCTACGCAAGTCTTCTGCACACAACACCCAGGTATATATATATGCTGTCCAACCTATGCAAGCATAGAGAAGCAGGTGTAAAAACGCCGATGATATATATATATATATATATGCGTGTGTGTGAAACTTCGTCTTTTTACACTTAATATCTATCTATACACAGATACACACACACACACATCTCTACAACTTTGCATTTTCCTCATTCTAATTATACTAAGTTAACCTCGGCAGGATTTGAACTTTATGTTCTAAGTTCAAATTCTACTGAGGTTAACTTTGCCTTTCATCCTTACGGGGTCGATAAAATAAACCACCAGTAATACACTGGGATAATTGCTGGCCTTGTGCCAAAAGTAGAAACAATCATGCTTCATCATCCTTATTTTGAAGAAGCAACATGACATCGAGTGCTTGGATTGAATTGCATCAATGTCTACCGTATCATCATCATCATTTTACGTCCACTTTTCCCTGCTTGCAAGGGTGGGACGGGAACTGATTGTGGCTTGATTTCTACAGCTGGATGCCCTTCCTAACACCAACCTCATTTACAGTGAGTGCTGGGTGGTTTTTGCCGTGGCACCTACACGACCACTTTTCTATAGCTGAGTAAACTGGAGCAATGTGAAATAAAGTGTCTTGCTCAAGGAAACAACACATCACCCGGTCTGAGAATTGAACTCACAACCTTTCGATTGCAAGGCCAATGCTCTAACCACTAAGCCATGTGCCTCCATGTGTGTATATATATATATACTCTCCTTATCCAAACTTTCCTCCAAGCGTGAACCTAATATAACTGTGTAAATTTGGCTCCTGCATTTTGTTTGTTTAATTTATTAACTATATATATATCATTACTGTTTATTTTCTTTTGGTTTCTCTGGTTAGATACCCTTCCTAATACCATGACAAACATAGATGCAAAAACAGTCTTATCAGTTTCATGCTTAGAAATGAAGATAAAGAAATAAAATATATACCATCATTATTTAACGTCCATTTTCCATATCTTGCTCATACCGATCTGTATTTTTGCTTGGTTTCTACGGCAGGATGGCCTTCCTAACACTAACCATAATTCAATGTGGACTGGGTGGTTTTTATTGACACCAATCTAACCATCTAACATGGTGGACTGGGTGCTTTTTGTCGTGTCACCAGTACGACCATCTTACAGAGTGGTCACGGTGTTTTTTTCTTTATGTCACCAGCACATGAACTAGTGATACTAGCTAAATGAAATCCATTTAAAACTTTATACCCCCATCTCACAAAAAAAAATATATAAATCAAGGGAAATAACTCTAGTCAACAGCGTGAGTATTAGATGCACAAAGACAAATTAGCTTTACATTTCTCAATACCTTTCATTCTGCTCGTGAACAACAGCGAGGAAAATCCGATTAGGGATAATTTTTATTGTTATTATGAAAGTTCGTTGAATGAAGGTTAACATGTTGACATAACCTTAAACGACAAAACGAAATTTAAAGCTCTGTAATTTTACAATGTCTAGAGCCTTTAATGCCCCATTAGCTACATGGACAATTTATGGGAAGTACAACCAGCCACGAAACGTTTTAAGGCCTTTTCCCTCGGCCATGTAAGTCCTTTGACAGTCTTTATATATATATATATATATTTTTTTAATGTTGAACTATAATTTATTTATGATAAAAACTGTATAAACATATTATTTACAGTAACAGCAATAATAATAATTGTTTCTTCTTTTGGCACATAAATCTATATATTAATTTCAACAATGTCAGTATTCCGTGTCATAATCCTCGATTATCATTGGTTCATAGGTTTCAAACGACTCAGCCCACCTCAAATTAATATGCATAATGCCAATGAGGGAGTGAGAGGGGAGAGTAAGAAACAGAGAGGGAAAGTGAATGCTGTAACTATTACCATGTGTGCGTGCGCTTATGTTTATGTGTGTGTGCGTGCAGCGTTCCACAGAAAGTAAAAGCAATTCAAATTTATCAAACAGTGAACTACAGCCAGGAATGAAGAAAAACGGGCCGAACAGCGCCATCCGAACGCCGAACTTCAGAGGCGAAGACGTGCCGTCATGAATGAAGAGGAGCTGGTTGAACGCCAACGAAACACTGGAGCCAAGCAGCGACAGTGTGCTGCGATGTTTGAAGACGAACTGGCTGAGCATCATCTTTTATATTAATTATCTATATCTACATATAATATAAGATTGGAACTTCCATCATCCTTTTGAGAAACGTGGAACAACCACGTCTATGCAATGATACACGTTTTACAGTCAGGCAGAAGATGAACGATCTCCTAGAGGTCACTATTCTAGGTGGGAGCACCTAAATTGTTCATATACTATGCACAAACGGTACAACGAAGAATCTGGTATATCTGGAAGATTTTTTTTACTGTATTTTGTATCACACACACACCACGGACTTGCTTCATACTGTAACCAGACAAACATCCAATACAGTCATTTTCTCTTATGTTTACCCGGGTACGTCAGCTAGTATACAGTAATGTAAATACTAAAAGTGCTAACACATAAAAATATTTTTACTCCACAAGATTTAATTACAACTAAGAGATATTACTAGAAATAATGGTTTCTTATATAGGCACAAGGCCAGCAATTATCCCAGTGTATTACTGGTACTTTATTTTATCGACCCCGTAAAGATGAATGGCAAAGTTAACCTCGGCAGGATTTGAACTCAGATCATACAGGGCCGTAACTCTTTGCTGCAAAGCATGGCGTCCAACCCTCTACCGATACTGCCCTATTAACAGAAATAATACCTGTGATTGGCTTCTGTTTGTGATGCCATGGGATTACTGGTTAGCGCCAGCCAACTTATCCTGACTGAATACCAACACAAATATACTGTTATATATATGTGGACCTGTAAGTCCTGGTGGAGCCGTAGTGACATATAGCATTCCTTGGGCATTTTGAACCTGGCAGAGCCCATCTGTTTCCAAGTTTGAATGTAGCCAATTTCTTCCACTCACAGATAGAAAGGAAGAATTGACCCTGAAAGAATGAATGGCAAAGGCAGGATTTGAACAGATACCCAGAATGAATACTGCAAAGCATTCCAACTCTTCCAATTCACTGATACAAATATAACCAAGTACTTAGATTAAATAACAAGGTTGTCAAACAAAGGGCTGAGAGGACTCTTCAGCTGTGGCATAGACATGACAACCTCTCTAGCTTGCTGATCTACATGATAAATGATCATCCAGTACACTTTTGTAAACTTGTTAGTTATAGGAAAAGCATCCGGCTGTAGAAAGCCTGCCAAACAAAGAGTTGGAAAGACTCTTCAGCTATGCTAAAGGACAACTTCCCTAGCGTTGTTGCTACGATAAAATGCACGATTGTATGTCAGGCCCCTGGCCAAACTGGAGTACTGACTGGTCTATGAGGACATGATCAACCCTTGATGTAGATGATGATGGTGACTGAGTAGTACAAATATGAAAGTATTGCACTGAAACTCTTCCTGGGTAGATACCAACACATGTAGAAATAAGTAAAGTTAACTAGGGTTAACCCTTTAGCATTTAAACTGGCCAGAATTCTCTCACCTCTTTCTGTTCAAACCAGCTGCTCATACTGATGTTAAGGTATTGTTCTCAAAATAAATAATATTAAAATCTGATCCGATATTATGTGAGATAAACCCTTTTCTGTGAAAATACAATAGTAAATATAGAGTAATGTAAATGCTAAAGGGTTAAACAACAGCAATGTGAGTTCCACAAATATGAATGTATTGTACTAGAGTCGATGTTCGACAGCAGATTCCCAATTCACCCTGTAAGGTGGTCATGATAGTGACATGACAAAAAGCAGCCAGTCCACACTGTAAAGTGGTTGTTTTGGTGACACGACAAAAAGCACCCAGTCCACACTATAGTGGTAATTTTGGTGACACAGCAAAAAGCACCCAGTCCACACTATAAAGTGGTAATTTTGGTGATTCGACAAAAAGCACCCAGTCCATGCTGTAAATGTGGTTGGCCTTAAGAAGGGCATCTGGCTATAGAAACCAAGCCAGAAACAGTTTTGATCAAACTTGTCTCACATGGTCATCTAATCAAACTTGTCTCACAACGGGACAACTTATCGAACCCATGCTAGCGCAGAAAAATGGACATGTTGATGATTTACTGTAAAATTAAGAGCACAGAAACTGTTCACATTGATTGAAGACAAATGAAACAATTAAAAATATTTTTCTTTTAATCAAATATAAATTTGATGATCACGTGTGTAATTTTGAAGTAAATATTCAATAATTAAACCAGTATATAAATGAAACATAACTGGTAGTTTTCCCATCATCATACCACATTTTTGTTTTGTGATTTTATTGCAATTTTCAATTACCAAACTTTTTCATTTTTCACACTGGAATGTAAATGCATGTGGTCATCTAATGTACGTGTGTTACTATATGTGTGTGTGTGCGACTGGTCATTTTCTGTGTCTGTCTATTGTATAATGTGTTAGTGGACATCTAGTGTATGTGTGTTACTGGTCATTTTAGTGTACGTTTGTTCCTAGTCATTTTCTATGTGTCTGTCTATTGTATAATGTGTTAGTGGACATCTAGTGTATGTGTGTTACTGGTCATTTTAGTGTACGTTTGTTCCTAGTCATTTTCTATGTGTCTGTCTATTGTATAATGTGTTAGTGGACATCTAGTGTATGTGTGTTACTGGTCATTTTAGTGTACGTTTGTTCCTAGTCATTTTCTATGTGTCTGTCTATTGTATAATGGGTTAGTGGACATCTAGTGTATGTGTGTTACTGGTCATTTTAGTGTACGTTTGTTCCTAGTCATTTTCTATGTGTCTGTCTATTGTATAATGTGTTAGTGGACATCTAGTGTATGTGTGTTACTGGTCATTTTAGTGTACGTTTGTTCCTAGTCATTTTCTATGTGTCTGTCTATTGTATAATGTGTTAGTGGACATCTAGTGTATGTGTGTTACTGGTCATTTTAGTGTACATTTGTTCCTAGTCATTTTCTGTGTCTGTCTATTGTATAATGTGTTAGTGGACATCTAGTGTATGTGTTACTGGTCATTTTAGTGTACGTTTGTTCCTAGTCATTTTCTGTGTCTGTGTTATTGTATAATGTGTTAGTGGACATCTAGTGTATGTGTGTTACTGGTCATTTTAGTGTACGTTTGTTCCTAGTCATTTTCTATGTGTCTGTCTATTGTATAATGTGTTAGTGGACATCTAGTGTATGTGTGTTACTGGTCATTTTAGTGTACGTTTGTTCCTAGTCATTTTCTATGTGTCTGTCTATTGTATAATGTGTTAGTGGACATCTAGTGTATGTGTGTTACTGGTCATTTTAGTGTACATTTGTTCCTAGTCATTTTCTGTGTCTGTCTATTGTATAATGTGTTAGTGGACATCTAGTGTATGTGTGTTACTGGTCATTTTAGTGTACATTTGTTCCTAGTCATTTTCTGTGTCTGTCTATTGTATAATGTGTTAGTGGACATCTAGTGTATGTGTGTTACTGGTCATTTTAGTGTACATTTGTTCCTAGTCATTTTCTGTGTCTGTCTATTGTATAATGTGTTAGTGGACATCTAGTGTATGTGTGTTACTGGTCATTTTAGTGTACATTTGTTCCTAGTCATTTTCTGTCTGTCTATTGTATAATGTGTTAGTGGACATCTAGTGTATGTGTGTTACTGGTCATTTTAGTGTACGTTTGTTCCTAGTCATTTTCTATGTGTCTGTGTTATTGTATAATGTGTTAGTGGACATCTAGTGTATGTGTGTTACTGGTCATTTTAGTGTACGTTTGTTCCTAGTCATTTTCTGTGTCTGTCTATTGTATAATGTATTAGTGGACATCTAGTGTATGTGTGTTATTATTGTTCATCTGGTGTATATGTGTTGGACAGCTTGTGAGTGCATGTGTTTTACATTTCATCTTATGTGTTTAAGTGGTTAGTGTATATATATGTTAGTGGTCATCTAGCATGTGTGTGTTTTATCTTTTTAACCCTGCTAAAACCAGCTCTGGTTCAATGATAGAAAACCACCGATATTAAAGGGTTTCTATTTAAATCATCATCTTCCAACAAAATATTATATAAGAATCATATATTAAGTTACTCTCTTAACAATGAAGTAATTAATAATCTAAGTAAATCCTTCAAAATTATTCATTAACCCTTTAGCATTTAAACCAGCTGTATCCAGCCAGAATTCTCCCACCTCTTCCTGTTTAAACCGGACATAACCAGCTGCTCATACTGATGTTAAGATGTACTCAAAATAAATAATATCAAAATCTCGTAGCTTTGATATTATGTGAGATAATTATATGAGATAAAGCCTTTACTGTGAAAATACAATAGTAAATATACGGATAACTCCTTGTGGAGTCATAGAGGCACTGTTACACGGCATGACTAGGGGACTTTTAAACCTGGTTGAGCCCAACCCTCTCCAGGTCTGAACACAGCCGATTTTTTCTATAGAGGAAGAATCAACCCCAGTACTGAACTGGTACTTTTTTTATCGACCTTGAAAGGATGAAAGGCAAAGTTGACCACGGCTGGGATTTGAAGTCTGAGCACACAATGAGGTGGGACAAATACCGTAAAGCATTCTATCCGACGTCTTAATGACTCTGCCTATTCCTTGCCTTTTAATAATAGTAAATATAGAGTAATGTAAATACTAAAGGGTTAATTAACTGAAATAGAGAATATTTCATTAGAAATACAATTATGAAAGTGTTAGTTGATAACGTATAAGAGTTTTATATGTGACCTTGTGTTGTAGGTTATTTAATGTACTTCTTACAGTTTATCTGATGCAGTAACACACGTTCACACCAATATATTGGTTGTCCAGTAAGTGTCATAAGACTAAGAAAGTCAGTAATCGAAAAATCTAAATCAATTAAACCTTTCGTTACCATATTTCTAATGAAATACTCTGTATTTGAATTAGTTTTTGAAGTATTTAAAGGAATTTACTAAAATTATTAAAATAGTATTTGTAACATACATAACTTAGTTGGCTGTGACCATGAGGAAGACTGGTCCTTTAGCATTTAAACCAGTCATAACAGACCAGAATTCTCTCATCTCCTTCTGTTCAAACCGGTTGTAACTGGCTGCTTATACTGATGTTAAGGTATTGTTCTCAAAATAAATAACATCAAAATCTCATAGATTCAATATTATGTGAGGTAAAGCCTTTACCACAAAAATACAATAATATATACAGAGTAATGTAAATACTAATGGGTTAAGTCTCATTCATGGTGGTGGCATGTCAATGAGTTTTACTACCATAAGCATGACTAGTAAAGTGAAAATATTTAATAGTAACTATCTTCCCTTCCTTTACTATATTTTAGCCATTCAAAAAATCTACACACTCACAAATTGTTAAATTCATTTAAAAGTGCCCAGCCTACATTGTAAAGTGTAATGTAGGTGTCACAACAAAAAGCACCCAGTACACAGTAAATGTGGTTGGTGCTAAGGAGGGCATTAAGCTGTAGAAACCAAGCCAGAATCAGTTCTGTATGAGCAATGTAATTAAAAGTAAAGATATTTTGGTGGTGCATGAAGTTTGTAAACTACTTTCTGAATAAAGCTGTGCATCATTGGTTTAAAGTGTGTTAGTGACTCTTTACGTGAATTAGGTTATTGGTTCTGTAGAGCGGGCATATCAAACTGAGGGTCCCCCAAGGGCCACACATGACAACTAATTTTTAAAATTTTATATTACGAAAATAAAATATGCTAGTGCTGTGAAAAAAACCTTTGTGTAGGCTCCAGGTGTGCTTGTAAAGGGCTGCATATTTGACATACCTGCTGTAAAGTGTGTATGTTAATGGTCGTCTTGTGTGTAAGATAGTGGTTCTGAAGTGGGTGAGTGTTAGCAGTGACCTTGTGTGTCTGTGTGAGTGAGTGAGTTATTGTTTTTGCAGTGTATGCCTGTGTTATTGTTTATATATATATATATATATATAGTGTGTGTGCATGTGCGAGTTACTGATAATCTCTTGTGTGAGTGTACGAGTATTGTATAGGCTCATGTCAACCCTCATCAAACAGTCCTAGGGACCTGTGTATATTTTTGCATGGATTAAAAAGAAGAAAACTTCCTTTAACTTTTATATTATAACATGTAAAGAAACAAACAAAAAAAAGTCTTCAGAAATTGTAATATGCTTTTCACAGAATCTGAATGTCATGTTAAAAATAGACAACATAATAGCAGAGAATTGATAACGCTTTGGTATATTTTTCTTTACTTTTCTTTTTAGATCAAGTTAATCAAACGTATTCTTCTCTTACTCAAGACTGTAGGATGTGATTTGAGAGAAATTTGGCAGCTATTTCTAGCATTACGAGCAAAAACAAAGGCTCTGGTCTCCTGGAAGATCGTCAATGGGATATGTAGATGAGAGAGAATATATACATTGTTGTACTACAGAGCAAACATATATACTTATGATATGAAACATAAAAATAAAGGGGAAGGTTCTATGCAGTCGCTCGGTTTTCTAGAAATACCAGCAAAAGTCCCTTCAAATCAACACCCTACAGTCTTAACAGACGTGGAAGGGAACAGGTGCATCCTGGTTACATTATATCTTAAATAAATCCCGCCGAGGTTAACTTTGCCTGTCATCCTTACGTCGTCGATAAAATAAAGTACCAGTAATGCACTGGTGTAATTGCTGGCCTGGTGCCAAACGTAGAAACAATTATATCTTAAATAAAGACTAAATGATCACAGTTCAAATTAATAAGGACTGCCCTGGGCTGAAATAACAAATATAGCATGTTGAATGTATGTTAGCTTAATGCAAGCTGCCTCAACGCAAGTTTTTTTTTTAAACTATGAAAAGTAGTCGAACAAGTTGGGCATATAAATATAAGCCCCTAGAAACGGGGGAAAAGTGGACAGTGTCGCCTGTGGGACTCGAACTCTCGCCACAGGTGGAAGTAACTTGCTTTAAGTTAAAATACATTCAAAATTTGCTCAGCTATACGAGGATCGGCTAAAAAGTTCATAAGCTGACTATGAAGGAGTGATGCTAGAGCTGTGAAATCTTGCATGCATTAATTTCAACTTTTCTTTGCAAGACTATGGAAAAATAAATCCTCTTTGAATTACCATGAGAGAATCTTGGTTAGCCTACCAACGTTTTAGCCGACCCACGCAGTTCTCAACAAATATAATTATGTTTTTTCCCCAATTATTATTGATATATAAGCTAAGGTTTAGCGGACAAAGGGAAAAAACAAACAAACAAAAATAACGGAATATTAGAACAAAATGGCGAAACCGAAAAAGCTAAGTGTCCAAATGTCAGTGTTGGAAGAAATTAAAAAGAGTAGAAATAAAGAAGAGGCTATGTAGCCGGTAAAAGTGTCAGACACCGAGTTAAGACAATTTGAAATCTTTTCCACCATCAATTGTTAAAATCATTTAGTCGTCCATTTATAACGTACTTAACACTTTAGTTACATACACATCTACACGTAAATAGATAGACAACAGAAGGAATGAGCTGGTGAAACTCTGTAGTGACGTGTGTTGCCTCCCTTTATGGTTTACCGGTTACATAGCCTATTCGTAGAAATAACAAGTTTAAGACGATAGAACCAATGTTTAGATATTTAAGGTGGATGGGGGAAAATATTTAAAGAAATTCAGTTTTTCTTAGTCTTACTTCATCTTTTACACACATAAAACGAGGGTTCTTGGTAATTTTTTTGGTAAAAGTTGCCCGGAGTTTATCGTTTGATTCCGCATAACCTCCTTGAGCAAGATATTCAGCTATCGCTTTCTTACCAACCTTTTTCATATTCATTTTCTGTTCTTCTTTACTTTTAAGAATAGAAACGATAGTCTTTTCCCAATCGAATTTGATTTTCTGCTTCGATTTTCTATCTTTTTTCTTTTCTTCTTCTTCTTCTTCTTCCTCCTCCTCTTCTACTTCTTCGCTCTCTTCCCCATTGGTTCCTTCTTCCTCATTTTCTTTTTCATCACTTTCCTCTTCTACTTCTTCTTCCTCCTCCTTTTCTTTCTTTTTCTTGGAATGTTCAACAGGTTCCGCACCATCACGCTTTCGTATCTTCGACTTACCCTTTTCTTCTTCTTCATCACATTCCATATCAACATTATTATTATTACTTTCATCATCAACCATTTTCCGGCGATCTTTTTTCTCCTTTTTGTTTTGTTTTTCGGAACGTTTCGCCTTCTTGTCTCGTTTACTTTCCTTCTTGGTTGTATTTTCAACGATTTCTTCCTCGTCCGTACATTTCTCTGTGGACATTTCCACGTTGCTTGTAACACCGGTTCCATTTTTGGACTTATCAACCTCCATACTTTCTGCTGTGTTATTACTCTCAGTCATCAATATATCCCAGATTTGTTTAACCACCGATTTCTCACGAATCCGTAAACTATTCTGAACAAAGTTTTCAAATTTCGATTGTTTCCTGGGAATATTTGGATAATCTTTGAGTCTCTCCAGTAAGTTGCGAATATTAGGTTTCGAATTACAGTTATCGATGGCTGTTTGTACTTTCTGTAACCATGCATCTTGTTTAACTTCTCCCTTGTTTTGTGCCGGACGAGCTTTGTAATCTTTGCCGGAGTATTTCTCCTCTTCGCTGATACACTTGATGTGACTGTTGTAGTCGTCACCCCAAAACTCCTTGTTACAGTCCAAACACGACACCATGCTCATTCGACATCGGGCATAATGTTTATCCACTTGGTTCTTCTTAAATGAGTCACCACATTTAGAACAATTAAAGAATACCATTATTGCCGTCAAATTTTCACATAAAAGAATTCCGTTATCGGCGCCAACTTTGAAACGAATACGTATGCTCGGTGTCACACCAAATTACTCCCTCCTAACACAATTTCCAATAAACAAAACATAAAAATGAATATAATTTAATTGGAAACATCACAATAATAATAAAATAGAGAAGAATATGAATCTATTTTAATTTTCTAATTTTGAGACTTAACTTTTATAATTCAGTTAAATTGATTATCATTTTAGTTATTGGACCACGATGGTTTTACGTCACGTGATCCCACAGCGGTGTAAGCAGAAGTTAAGTTCCTTTAGAAGACTTTAGGCTGTGAAGAGAACTTATGCCTTGGCTTCTATATTATAAAATATTCTAAGTAAGTATTTATTATATTTGTATTTATCATAATGTTAGTTTACACTAAGAAAAAAAAAATTCTTTTAACATCACAACTGGTCCTATTATATATTTTTGTGATTGAATTCTTTCATTCTTTATTGATAACATACTTCGAATTTTAATGGTCTCTTATCGCGTGTGAATAGTAGATACATTGAAAGAATGATGAATGGCAAAAATTAAATTAAAAAAATGATTGAAGTTTATTTACAATTAGTAGTACTTAAACGTGATGGAGTTTTATTTAAAAAAAAAGTTTTTTTTATTGATTTGGTCCGACTTATGTATATACGTAACCATCGCAGGCCTTCCGAAAACAACGAAATAATTCTGTTAGCTTCCAGCTCTAACTGTTGCAACTATGCTAAAAAAAACTACGCGGAGAATATAGCTTAATGCAAGGTTTCCCAAACATTTTCAAACGTGAAACCCTTTTTGGCTCAGAAACTTTTGGGGAAACACCAAAGTCTAATATTGTTATATGGTCGTAATATAAATATACCCCTCTACCTTTTTTTTACGGAACCCACTTTGGGAACCACTGCCTTAAAGTATTATTAAATGCAACACACGCATATATATATATATATTCAACTAATGGCTTGCCATTACATGAATTTATCTATATGAGGAGAAGAAACGTTGTACAGCGAACACCACGTGGTTAAAAAAGTCGCCATCAACATGTTCCCGCTGGGCAGTGGAGGCATTTCTGAATTGGTTGATGTGTGGTTAGTTTAGCTGTTATTATCAAATATCAACCAAGATAAAAAACTAAAAAAAACTTCGATATGCGATAAACAACATGTACATAATTTTTTTTTTTTTAATAAATATTACAATTTTATAAAAAAAAAAATGATAAAGAAACGAAGAAGAAAAAAAAGGGGAGGGGCAATTTACCACCAATTGCGACAATCGCCAACACCTCGCATCTTGGGGGTTAATTGTACACTTTCACGGGGGTCAATGCTGCCGAACGGAATAAAATTCGGAAATATCAAACAATTATTTTTTGTAGCCTGTGGAGTTCGGGCCCCCGACAGCGAAGTTCTTGTTCCCACTGGCAGCTTGCCTTACTCGTGAGGGTGCCTGGTTAGTTCAACGCCTTAGCCTCCACATCACCCGTGGTAATGCTGCAAGCGTTTTGGCTTGCCTGAAAGTGTACAATTATCCCCCAAAACGTGAGGTGTTGCCGATTGTATATAAATTATAGCGCATATACAAATGGATGTGTGTTTTGGTAGTTTGGGGAGAAAAACATCGTTATCTTTTGTTCTGGCAGCGGTTCGTTTGTCCACCCTTGTTGCACGTGGTCCTAGATGTGTGTATTACCTGTTTGTGTGTTTTTATTCTTTTTTCCTTTCCCTTATCTTTCTTTTTTCTCTTTATTTGTAATATGATGATGGTTATGTTGACAAATAAAGTTTTATCATATAAATATATCTAATGATTAAGTATGACCCTTTAACATCCTGTAATTATTTAGTAGAATATGTCAAGAAACGGGTTTGTCTATTCACATGTTTATAGTATCTTCACCAGTGGATAGATTGTTGTGAAAACATGCAGTGCTAGAGCAAAGATTTTGATTTTGAATGCCATGCAGTCGTCATGCAAGGGCCGGCTGAATTTTCATGAAGGAGTGATGCTAGTTCTGTGAAATCTTGCATGCTTTAATTTCAACTCGTCTTATTGATAACTACTTTGTTTCTTTCCTGAGTTTATGTTGAAAAATAAACCTTATTTGGTCAGCCTATGCACTTTTCAACCAACCCTTGTATTGTTGCTTTGTACTTTTCAAGAATGTTTTGCTTCTGCGACTTCATGTGGTACAGGACGTTAAAATTTAAAATACTAACATTTTGTTTGTTTTTCTTTCTAGGTATGTTGGAAACTGAGCCAGTGTTGAGTGAAGACAGTAAAATGTCTTCCCATATTTTGACACCCGAAGAAGTTGCTAAATTAGAGAAGGACCAAAAACTCGTATCTGAATACAAACAAAATAAATTTGAGAAAGATGCTTGTAAAAACTGGGATTTGTTTTATAAACGGAATACAACAAAATTCTTTAAAGACCGACACTGGACAACTCGAGAATTCCAGGATTTATTGAATGAGTCTGATTCTAATGTAAGACTAATTCTTCTTTTCTTCGCCCACTTATTCCTCAGAGGGTCGTGGGGCAGAGACCTCAAACACTCCTTCCAGCGGGTCCTGTCAGAAGCAACCATCTCCAACTGATCCGGCTGGATGCCCAAGCGTGACCAGCAAGCTCGTGGATGTTATCCAACCATCTTGCCCCAAGACTAATTAAAAAAAAAAATTGTATTATTTCCAAAAGGTGGTGGATTGGCAGAATTGGTAGAGCATCGGATAAAATACAATTGCTGTATTTGTTCTGGATCTTTACATTCTGAATTCAATTCCCACCAGGATCAACTTAGACTTCCATCTTTCTGGGGTTGGTAAAATATAGTACCAGTTAAATACTGAGCTGATTTGATCAATATTGCCCTCCTAAATTTGCTGGCTTTGTGCCTAAATTAGAAATTATTTTTTATAATTTCTGGTTTCTTTTTGTTACCCAATGTCTTTTTGAAAATAGAGTGAAGTAATTTGAGTCCCTGGCTGAGCTGGCTCCGACTGACCAAACTTGGAATGGGCCCCTGTCACGCGTTGTGGACCCCACCACTTGATTTCATAACGTTGGTTTAGTTTTTAGTCTGTATTGAGAAGTGGGAGTGGATAGAGGAGTGTGAAGTTACCAACTTTACCTTTAGCTCCATTGATTAAAATTGCTTTAGAAACTTTATCACCCCAAGCTCCATAGGAAGCAAACGGAACTAAAGATGACGATTAGGATAATGATGAATGATTACCTCCCTTACACTCCTTTTTATTTTCATCATTATAAAATCTATTTTCCATGCTTGCATGGTTTAGAAAGCTGCCATGTGCTGAGGCCAAATTGGTCAGGAGATTAGGGATCTTGCTCATATGCTTTGTTTTGGCTTGGTTTCTATGATTGGATGCTCTTCCTAACGCCAACCACATTTCAGCTTGTATTTGAAGCATGGTTTCTATGGCTGAATGAATGCTCATCTTAACACCAACTTCTTTACAGCATGTACTGGAAACATTTTATTGTGGCACTAGCACTACCAACTTATATTGTGAACTAGGTGCTCTTGTTATGGCACCATCACAAATATTAAGGTCCTACCGAGACTCATCTTTCAATCACTGGATTCAGAGTGCTAACTATTACACCATAGAACCTTTTTATTGTTTAGAAATATTTATAAATTAATGATTTTCTTTTCTTCGATTCAGTATGGGTGTAATTTCAGTTACATAGCTGCATACATGATCCTGTAACTCCTGGGGAAGTCATAGGGGCGTTGTATTGATATACAAGGTTTCTAGGGCATTTTAAAACTTGGAAGAGCACATCTCTATTCAGGTCTGAATACAGTATATTTCTTCCAGGGGAAATTAAAGAGTGAGAGAATGGAAGTGAGGAAGAGATATAGAGGAAGAATCGATGATGATGAATCAACCCCAGTACTTGACTGGTACTTTTTTTATCGACCTCGATTGGATGAAAGGTAAAGTTGACCTCGGTGGGATTTAAACTCAGAGCATAGAATTGAAACAAATACCATAAAGCATTCTATCAGACCTTCTAACGACTCCACTAATTTGCCACCCAGTTACGTATATACTCATGTATAAGCCACACCTTTTTTCAGAAATAATAATCACTTAAAGAAAAGCAATCTATATTATTAATCATTGATTAGTAATGTTCTCAGTGTGTTTATTCCTGATTTAGCAACTAAACTAAAATCATGTAGGGTTGAAAATAATCCTTTAGTGCTGCTGAGGGCATAACAAACACTCGAGTGCTTGTGCTGTGATAAAATGTACCCTGTATACTCTGTAAAGTAGTAGCAAATAAACTAAGACCATGTAGTGTTGAGAGAGCCACTTTAGTCTTGTTGAGAACATAACCACACTTCTAGTGCTGGTGCTATGTTAAAAAGCTTCCAGTACACTCTGTAAAGTGGTTGGCATTAGGAAGGATATCCAGGCATAGAAACCAAGCCAAAAATGATTTAGACAACTTAACCCATCCAGTATTAAATTGTGACAACCTATGGAGGCACATGGCTTAGTGGTTAGAGCATTGGCCTTGCAATCGAAAGGTTGTGAGTTCAATTCTCAGACCGGGTGATGTGTTGTTTCCTTGAGCAAGACACTTTATTTCACATTGCTCCAGTTTACTCAGCTGTAGAAATGAGATGATAGGGACTGGGTTCCCTATTATTCCACTGCAAAGTGGACGTGTAGGTGCCACGGCAAAAAAGCACCCAGCACTCACTGTAAATGAGGTTGGTGTTAGGAAGGGCATCCAGCTATAGAAATTAAGCCAGAATCAGTTCCCGTCCCACCCTTGCAAGCAGGGAAAAGCGGACGTAAAATGAAATGAATGAAATGAATGAATATATATCCAATCCATCCATACCGGCATGGAAAGCAAATGTGAAATGATGATAATAATGATGATTTCTAATGTTAATATCAGTAATACACTGGGGCTCATTAAATTCATCTCTATTCTCACAACTATGAATTTATGACTGTATGGATGTCAAAAAAATATTTGTCTCAATGTTAATAATGATGATGATGCATGTGAGTGTATATATATATATATATATATACATGTGTGTGTGTTTATATACGTCCAAACCCATGCAAGCGTGGAAGATGGATGTTAAACGATGATGATGATGTGTATATATATATATAAATGATATAACAGGAATTTTATCTGTATTTCATCATTTTCTTTCAGCAGAAGACAGCACTGGAAGTTGGTTGTGGTGTTGGCAACTTTTTATTTCCCCTGTTACAAGAAACCAGTTTGTTCTTCTATGCTTGTGACTTTTCAAAACGAGCTGTAGAATTTGTTAAGGTAAAGTTTAGGATTATTATTTTTTTTTATCAACCATCTCTTCTCTAACAAATTTCTTGCCTTGTGCCGGTGGATTGGCAGTATCGGTAGAGAGTCGGATGCTCTGCTTTGCAGCATAGTTACGTCCCTTTACGGACTGAGTTCAAATCCCGCCGAGGTTAACTTTACCTTTCATCCTTACGGGGTTGATAAAATAAAGTACCAGTAATGCACTGGGATAATTGCTGGCCTTGTGCTAAAAGTAGAAACAATTAATACTGGGGTGGTAGATTGACAGTATCTGTAGAGTGTAGGACACCATGCTGCGTGGCATAGAATTACGGCCCTTTATGTTCTGAGTTCAAATCCTGCTGATGTTAGTCCTGCCTTTCATCATTACAGGGTCGATGAAATAAAGTACCAGTAATGCACTGGGGTCGATTTAATTAGCTTTCCCCTCTTCCCAAATTGCTGGCCAAAATTGAAAATCATAGTGTAAAACATTTAGTTAGGCTACACATGCATACATATACACACATACATATATACAGGCTGGATTGGTTACCAAAACAAAAAGCATCCAATCAGCACTCAGTCCACTCTGTAATGTAGTTGTGCTGGTGACAAAAAGCACCCAGTCCACCCCGGAAGGTGGTTGTGCTGTTGACATGAGTAAAAAGCACCCAGATCACCTTGTAAGGTGGTCATGCTGTTGACATCACCCAGTCTGCCCTGTAAGGTGATTATGTTGGTGTCATGACAAAAACCACCAGTCCTCCATGTAAGGTAGTTGTGCTGGTGCCATGAAAAAAAGCACCCAGTTCACCCTGTAAGGTGGTTGGCATTTGGAAGGACCTCCAGTCATAGAAATCCAACCAAAGATTTAGCATACAATCAAGACATGACCATCTAACTAGCCAGGCCTCTACATAATAACCTGCCTCACCTATGGAAAACATGTTAATCTTTGATGATCTATATGATTAATTAATTGAGCATCATCATCATCATCATCGTTTAATGTTCATCTTCCATGCTAGCATGGGTTGGACGGTTTTGTCCCACTTGAGGCAAGATTGGTCGGGAGACCATGTCTCGCTCATACAGAACTGTTTCTGGCAGGTTTTCTACGGCTGGATGCCCTTCCTAACACCAACCACATTTACAGTGTGGACTGGGAGCCTTTTTACTGTGTCTCCTGCACGACCACTTTATAGTGTGGACTGAGTGTTTTTTGTTGTCACCAGCACAACTACCTTATTAATTCATGTATCATTTGTATTATTCTGTTGTTCCTTTCAGCAAAATGAACTTTATGATGAGAAGAGATGTAAAGTGTTTGAATGTGATTTAACTAAAGATGATTTGGTGGCCAACATTCCAGCCCAGTCTGTTGATATCGTCTCATTAATCTTTGTCTTATCAGCAATCCATCCTGATAAGATGCTTGAGTGTTTACAGAACATAAGAAAGGTAATACAAAATTCTTTTTTGTGTAGTAGTAGTGGTGCTGGTAATAGTGAATGAGGTGATGTTAATAACTCTTTAGCATTTGCATTACTCTATATTTACTATTGTAATTTTGTGCTAAAGGCTTTACCCCACATAATTATCTTGCATAATATCGAATCTGAGATTTTGATATTATTTATTTTGAGAACAATACTTTAATGCTGGTATGAGTGGACAGTTATGGCCGGTTTGAACAGAAAGAAGTGAGAGAATGCTGGCCGGTTTAAATGCTAAAGAGTTAATATTATTGTTGTTGTTGTTACTGGTTATGTAGCCCAAAATGTTAGACCTGTCGTTCCAACAATGAGTGTTCTAGTTTTTCAAACATTGGAACAGCCAGTTCGTGAAATTAACCTGTAAGTGTCAGAGTATTTTGCAGGCACATGCACTGTTAGTGTAGTTCTTAGGGAAATTCAGTTTGACACAGTTTGTGAAAAAGCTGTGAAGTGAATGGAATTAGGAAGCATACCCAGCTGTAGAAACCACGCCATAATGGAATGTATGAGCAAGACATTTATTTGACTTGTCTGTCTAGCTTCAGTGTGACAACCTAGCTAACTTACGCAAGTATAGAAAATAGATGTAAAACGGTGATGATGTTAATATATTATATATAATGTATATATCATCATCATCATCATCATCATTTTATGTCCGCTTTTCCCTGCTTGCAAGGGTGGGACGGGAACTGATTCTGGCTTGATTTCTACAGCTGGATGCCCTTCCTAACACCAACCTCATTTACAGTGAGTGCTGAGTGCTTTTTTCCGTGGCACCTACACGACCACTTTGCCGTGGAATGATAGGGACCCCAGTCCCTATCACCTCATTTCTACAGCTGAGTAAACTGGAGCAATGTGAAATAAAGTGTCTTGCTCAAGGAAACAACACATCACCCGGTCTGAGAATTGAACTCACAACCTATCGATTGCAAGGCCAATGCTCTAACCACTAAGCCATGTGCCTCCATCACCATCATCATTTTACATCCCCTGTTCCATGCTTTCATGGGTTGGACGTGTCTTTCTCAGTTACTATGTTCTCTGAGCACCCTTCTTCACTGCTAATTATATCACTTATGTAGCAGAAGCCATCAACCACTTCTATAGGTCCTTCTTGGGATTGGAGAAGGTTTATATCAGCGGGGTGGCATTGATGGGAGTGGGGAGGGTCATACCACCCTAGGAGAGGAAGTGTTGGGTCATGGAGGTGATCTAGCAGAGTGTGAGTTGAGTCCGGTTGTATATTGTCAGGTGTGCCTAGCATTCTATGTTGGCATGGGTTGGACCAAGAACTAGGATGTAGGTGTAAATATAAAACTTCTGATTGACTTGTAACCTTCTGTGTCTGTCTGTATATCCTAGGTAATCAAACCAGGTGGTTGTCTTCTCTTCCGTGATTATGGTCTCTATGACCATGCCATGTTACGGTTTGCACCTGGTCATAAGTTGGCAGAAAACTTCTATGTACGGCAAGATGGTACCAGAGCTTATTATTTCTCGACAGGTAAGTTATTATGTATTAGTATTTTATAGTGTTGTTATAGATAAGACTATAGTCTTTTTAAATCATCCCTCCATCAAATGTGAAGCATCATTCATTTTGCCTTTTGCATATATGCACCTCACCACACCGGCATACTCATACACAATAGTGCCAATCCATTGTCGAATTAATAGTTGCTCATCTGCAAAGACACTGGTGTTCAAGACGCCAAAGTCATCTAATTAAACTGATGGTTGTCGCATGAGCTGCTGTTTACTGTGAGAAACAGGATTTCTATTGAAGCTTACTCCTCTGGATTCAACCTGTTCTGCTAGATTATCCTATGATTGACATATCAGAGACACTTCGTGTAGGATGTGGCTTTTCACCACTCGGGTATATAGTATATGGTAGATATATGATATAGATATATAAACTATAATACTACATAGCTATATTATATTCTAGAAACTATACTACATATAGTGCTGGATTTAACTATAATCTAAATAAGCTATAGCTGCACGCCCTTGGGAGTCTCATTTTAAATAATATATTTTTATAAGTTTTTATTCTTTTATACTAAATCATCAAAAATTAGGGCCTCACATTTCATATAGCTTAGAGCCGCAGTTGGTGAAAGTCCGGCCCTGAATATATAGCTATATTATATTATAAGATATAACATATAATATTATTTAGCTATATTATATTATTGGTATAACCTACTATAGTCTATTGCTATAATATATAAAGTCTGTCTTACGGTTTGTTAGGTCGGTGTTTATTTATCCCGGTTTCATGGCGTGAAGCGATTGAGAGTACATGACTTCCTGGACAGGACGCTAGTCCATTGCAGTGTTAAACCCCCAGCTATTACTGGTACTCAACATGAAATGAAGTGTTTTGCTCCAGAACACAACATGCAATCCAGCCCAGGAATCGAACCCACGACATTATGATCATAAGTCCAACACCCTTACCACTAGGCCATGAACCTCCACTATATATATATATATATATATATATATATAATATAATATAATATATAGCTATACTATATTTTAGTATATAGTTGTAGTATGATGGTTGTCATCATTTAACATCCACACTTTATCTACAATGCATAAAAAAAAGCAACCAGTAGCATTTATATCCTGCATAAACAATACGCCTCATATCAGTGTTTTGCTGATGCTGTGCAGTACACACCACACAGTATGGATTAGCCATGTGAAGGGCATCTGGCCATAGGAACTTTACTTTGTCAAATGTCATGTTTATATATGTACATTATTTTCAGACACTCAAGAAGGTTATCAACTATATTTGTTTGTAACTGAGTTAATTTTCTATGTACAGACTTGAAGTTTGTCAGTAGGTGTTTAAGTATATATGATTTAGAGTTATGTATTTTTACCTGATATTGTTGTTAAATTTGACTTTTATTTGCAGCTAAGTAAAATTAATTAACAGGTGTAAAAGAAATGACTTTATGGATAAACAAAAAATATAAAAATTAAACTTTGTCTTATCTGTTAGTTATGTTACAAAAATTAGCCACAAATGATCCAAATGTTGACTTCACACAATTTTACCCTGTTTACGAACAGGTGAATTAATTAAAATGCAGGTATAATCATTACAAGGTTTTAGTTTTTCTCTATATTTCATGCAAATATTTTCATTGAAAAGAAAGTATAAAAACCGTTTACCTGTCAATATACTATTGGCAATGTACTCTTACACAATATACAGGTGTGACATACAGCAAATCATTACATATTTCTGGGTTTTGCATATAATTTGAGTTCAAATAATAATAATTTATTTTTGACAACATAATTAATATTGTTAGGTAATATTTCTGTCATAAAATTGGCCAAACCAACCTTTACATAATGGCACTTTACAAAAGTAACACTTTAAAAAAGTAACACATAAAAGATGTTTCAATTTGGTAACCTTTAGCAGTTCTTTTCTTTTGCAAAGAACACATTTTGCAAACTTTTCTTGCATCCATTAATTTTTCCTATTTTATGAAAATCAATATTTTCTTTATTTACATCTACTTTAGTTAGTTTTGATTTTCTCCCAACTGTGTGTTTGCAGGAAGTGTACCCTCACGTAACTGTGATACAACGTCCACATGAAATTTCCTTTGTTTGTGGCAGATCCTTGTGGCTTTTAGTGAATAAAACAAGAATTCACAATTGTTAAATTCACTAAAAACTACAAAATATCTCCACCATTTCTTTCAAGGACGTCCAACTGGGTAATAGGCACACTACTGATTGGATTTGTTGATCTCACCCATGTATTTATTATATGAAATATTTGCTAGGGGTTTACGTTCAGTCCCAACACCTGGTAGACAGGAATAACATTTGCTGTTTGTCCCTGTATGATGTGGCTAGCATGTTGCTTTTTTTGCACTTGGAGAATGTCCCCCCTTTTTTTTAAAATTTTGTGCATTTTAATTCTTGGGGATAGCCGTTTGCGATAGCCCATAATTGTACTGCAAGTGTACGTGTTTACGAGGGTAAGATGCTCTGCCAGAAGCTCTGAAGAAAAAATAATGATTGAAATAGACATGTCTGTGTTGTAAGTGGAAAGGTTCAGTTGGAGACCACACAATCCATTTTGTCTCCATTAATGTTTTTTTTCTGTGTACACATCAAAGTTTGTACATTAAGCTGTGTCCATTTCACAGAGCTCCCACACCTTGATACCCCATTTGGGAGGTTAAGCTGGCATATATTGTCAGAAATGTACCCTACCCATATAGCCAATCATCGCTTCAACAACACAGATTTTTTCCAGGTATATACACAGTTTTAAATTTCTCCGATAGTAAATTGAGCCTTGAGCGGACTTTGTAATAGAAGAACATAATTTAGTTCATTCCTTCTGGGGACATTGGAAATATCAACTAGATGCAAATATTGGTATATTTTCAAAAACCAGGTTTTAGGGCATAGTGCTTGATATATAAGGGTCACCATAACTTATTTCTTGGCTTCATTAAATCTAGAGTTTTGAAAATTATTTGATACTGAACATTATATTTATGGTAAAAAATGCTCAAATTTCTAGAGCATGTCAATTGCGATAATAGATCGGGTTTTACTCGATTACAAATAGTTTGTTGAGCATATCAATTTGTCTCTTCTGCCACAGCTTTGCAGAAAGTCTGTGGCAAAACAAAAAGAAATAATCCAGTGGTTGAGAATCCAGTGTGGACAAGTTTTTAAACTGAAATCAGGAATATGTATTGCATCATGGAAATCTTCACTTTCATTGTTGGATGAAAATTGAGAAATATATATATACAGTGTTCCTGTTACGTTCGTGAAATTTTCCATAGAGACCTAACTAATAATTGTTCGTGGAAACCACTGCATATTCGTGAAAACCACTGCATATTCGTGAAATTATAAATATCTTCTGCAATTTTTTAATGGCTTGTTCTTTTTCATGGCAATATATATTTTTTTTACACCTTTTAACGCTATATTATTAATAACAATATACCGTTTTTGCCAGCCTATGTCTTACGTTATGTAATGATGTTTATAGGCATTTTTATGGACCACGTCCAATATTGGTGGTTTTTCACTCTTCATGGGAGCGCTAGGAATGTAATCCCCACGAATACCGGGGGACAACTGTATTCGATTCATTCAAAGACAAATTGCTCTTTTCTTTTTTTCCTTCTTCATTTTGAAAATGATCACGAGTGAAACCTTTTAAGAAGCCATATTGATATATACAAAAAAAATCTTTCTTCAGACATTAAACCGTCACACGTTATTATAAGTTTCACTATATTTACTATCGTATATTCGTGGTAAAGGATTTATTTCACATAATCTCAAATCTACAAGGTTTTGATTGCGTTATTGTTTATTTTTAGAACGATATATTAACAAGTGTAAGGAGCTGGTTATGGCTGGATTGAATAGAAAGAATTTTGGCCAGTTTGAATAGAAAGAATTTTGGCCAGTTTGAATAGAAAGAATTTTGGCCAGTTTGAATAGAAAGAATTTTGGCCAGTTTGAATAGAAAGAATTTTGGCCAGTTTGAATAGAAAGAATTTTGGCCGGTTTGAATAGAAAGAATTTGGCCGGTTTGAATGCTAAAGGGTTAAAAAGTCTCATGCAAACAATGCTAGCATAGAAAATATAAAAACAATGCTGAAGCTGGTAGTGTTGGTGGTGATTGGCAGAATCGGTAGAGCGTTGGAAACCATGCTTTGCAGCCTAGAGTTATGTCCTTTTATGTTCTGAGTTCAAATCCCTCCAGGGTTAGCTTTGCCTTTCATCCTTATGGGTCGATAAAATAAAGTACCAGTAATGCACTGGGGTTGATTTAATCGACTTTCCCCTCTCCCCCAAATTGCTGGCCTTGTGCCTGTAGTAGAAATCATTCAAATCCCGTCGAGGTTAACTTTGCCTTTCATCCTTACGGGGTCGATAAAATAAAGTACCAGTAATGTACTGGGATAATTGCTGGCCTCGTACCAAAAGTAGAAACTATTATTATTATTATTATTGGTAGAGCATTGGACACCATGCTTTACAGCATAAAGTTATGGCTCTTTACGTTCTGAGCTCAAATCTCGCTGAGGTTAACTTTGCCTTTCATCCTTATGGGGTTGATAAAATAAAGTACCAGTCACGCACTGGGGTCGATTTAATCAGAAACCATTATTATGGTGGATTGGCAGTATCAGTAGAGGATCAGACAACATGCTTTACAGCATATAATTATGTCCCTTTACGGTCTGTTCAAATCCTGTTGAGGTTAGCTTTGCTTTTCATCCTTAGGGGCTTGTTAAATTACTAGGGTCGATTTAATTGATTTTCCCTTTCCCACAAGTTGTTGGCCTTGGCGCTTAACCCTTTAGCATACGCATTGCTTTATATATACTATATTTTCATGGTAAACGCTTTACCTCGCATAATTATCTCACATAATATCGAATCTATGAGATTTTGAAAGTATTTATTTTAAGAACAATACCGTAACATCAGTTTGAACGACCAGTTACAGCCAATTTCAACAGAAAGAGGTAGAGAATTCTGGCCGGTTTGAACATTAAAGGGTTAAAGTAGAAACAATTATTATTATTATTACTTATATGCTTTCCAGCATAGTTACGTCCCTTTACGATCTGAGTTCAAATCCCGCCGTGGTTGACTTTGCCTTTCATCCTTACGGGGTCGATAAAATAAAGTACCAGTAATGCACTGTGTAATTGCTGGCCTTGTGCCTAAAGTAGAAACAATTATTATTACTTATATACTTTCCAGCATAGTTACGTCCCTTTACGATCTGAGTTCAAATCCCGCCGAGCTAGACTTTGCCTTTCATGTTTACGGGGTCGATAAAATAAAGTACCAGTAATGCACTGTGTAATTGCTGGCCTTGTGCCTAAAGTAGAAACAATTATTATTACTTATATGCTTTCCAGCATAATTACGTCCCTTTACGATCTGAGTTCAAATCCCGCCGAGGTTGACTTTGCCTTTCATCCTTACGGGGTCGATAAAATAAAGTACCAGTAATGTACTGTTTAATTGCTGGCCTTGTGCCTAAAGTAGAAACAATTATTATTACTTATATACTTTCCAGTATAGTTACGTCCCTTTACGATCTGAGTTCAAATCCCGCCGAGGTTGACTTTGCCTTTCATCCTTACGGGGTCGATAAAATAAAGTACCAGTAATGTACTGGGTAATTACTGGCCTTGTGCCTAAAGTAGAAACAATTATTATTACTTAAAGTATCCAACTATAGTAAACACAATCTGCAGTTTTTTTTTTATTCATTCTTTCTTTCTTTCAGATTATACTGAATATTTACTGCGTGATGCAGGTTATGACATCTGTCAACTTCACTATGTAAAACGGGAGACAGTCAACAAGAAAGAAGGACTTTGTGTACCCCGTATATTTATACAGGGGAAGTTCTCTGTGGCAACATCGTGAAGCCCTGTGTGTGTTTGTCTGTATATGTATCATCATCTTCATCATTGTCATTTTTATATCTGTTTAAAAAAAAACGCTGATGATGATGATGATGATACACACACACACACACACACACACACACACCTTATGTGTATGGAAGTGCAATTGTACAATCTAAGCCACAAGCAGGTTCGAAAACCAACGGTAGCAATGAAAATGTATTGAAGATAACTGAAGATATTCTAGCTCTATTGTTTGCATAGAGCACTCTGTTTCTTTTATCTATTTGAAGGAATCATTCAACACTAATCATACAGCACCTCATGAGGAATGATTGATGCAATGTCTTGTCTTTCATACCAAGATTGGCATCTTTTAGCCCGGCAAGTTGAGCACCCTAAAATTACAAGGATATAAACCAACACAAGATGAATTTATATGAGCCCGATTATTCCACACACATAATATACCCACACCAACCATCACCACTTACACCACACTGCTGAGAGAGAAAGCAGGAAATGTGAGTAGACAAATATACCCACACCAACCATCACCACTTACACCACACTGCTGAAAGAGAAAGCAGGAAATGTGAGCAGAGAAATATACCCACACCAGCGAACAACATTTATAACAAACTGCTGAGAGAGAAAGCAGGAAATGTGTGCAGACTGAGATGGACAGCACTACTTTTCAAAGAAGTGTTAGCTACGACCCACCACTGACCATTTTAATATCAGGTCAAGTCTGTTTCCTCCTAGAGATAGACAACTAGCACCATTGGAAGTGGACTTGTTACACACAATTAATATAACATTCTGTGAGTACCATAACAATTTCCAAGCTAAACTTTCTCATGACATTAACAAATTTAAATCTTCTAAACATATTTTTGTCTTCTCTGATGAAACAAAAAACTTATACTGAGTAGATACACTAATAGAATCAACTATTACTTAATACTAACGAATATCAGAAAGCTAAACTAACCACCTATAATAATATTAACAATGATGTTAAACATTTAAATATAGATAAAAGAACGGAAAGCTGAGCCAAACGTAGTTCTTATATCACTTTGAAGGATCATAAAAATAAATTTAATAATAGGCCTAGTTGTAGATTAATAAACCCAACTAGAACTGAGATAGGACTAGCTAGTAAGAAGATACTAAGAGATATAAATAAACGTACTAACAGTAAGGCCAGCCAATTACAGTGGATTAACACATCCGTAATATCTTGGTTTAACAAATTCCTGTTAAAAATAGAGCTAGATTCAGACAGTTTGACATCATAGACTTCTACCATTCTATTACTCTTGCACTATTAGATTGAGCTTTACAATTTTCCTGCAACTCAGCCTGATCACTGACCGAGAAATATAATAGATGTAATTATGCATACCAGAAAAATGCCACCTGGGTTAAAAAATCAAACCCAGAGGTTCCTTTCGACATCTTGATGGTAGATGTCTGTGATTTGGTTGGATTATGTATCCTCCATACCCTCAAAGAGAAATTTCCAGACCATACCATTGGCCTCTATCGTGATGATGGCCTGGTTGTCTCCTATAACAATGGCCATTCCCTAGATAAGTTGTGTAAGGACCTAATACAGACCTAATGGTAGACACTACCTTAACTAATGCAAATTTCTTAGACGTTAATTTAGATTTAGTCACAGGTACCTATAGGCCCTACCATAAATCCCATGAAAAATTAAGATATTTCAACAGAGGGCCTTGCCACCCTCCCAATAGTACATAAAAACCTGGTTCTTAACATTAGTCGTAGGATCTCAAATTATTTTCTTTAAGGAAATATGTAAGGCTGCCCCATACTAAAATAGATTAGTGATCGTAGTTTCAAGGATAGGATTACATATATACTAAAAAGTACCAACCAAAATAAAAATAGGAATATCATCTAGTTCACACCACCCTACTCCTTAGCAGTGAAGATTAACATAGGTAGAAAGCTCTTACAACTAATAGATAGGCACTTCCCCCTTTAGCATTGGTATATTTAATTGTCACTTAATGATAGTTAACTACTTTTGTGGTCCATCAATGAAGTCAAAAAGAACACCACAGGACAACCCAGGATGCTCATGTAGGAAAAATATAACTTAAGATTAGTAGTGTATGAAGCCATGATTATAGCAAATGGAAACGGCCAATCGGCTGCAAATCAATGATAAGTGGGCATGACACAAGACCTCTTTAAACAGTGGTACTTCTTGCATATGGCATCATTTAAGCACCAACATCTGAGAAAACCAATGGCAATGGCCACTCAAGTATGGGAGCTTAAAGACTATACAAGATAGAATGGAGCATCTAGGAGAAAACCAAGTCCTACATTAAACGAACAAAATGGTGTTCACTTTATATTAGTGATAAATCCAGGATATTACCCGAACAGTAAAACTGGGGTGTTCCGAAAATGCCCACATATGAACACATATCTGCTTGCAGCATCAGCTAATTATATCACAAATCTACAGCCCCACCAAAATAGGTATAGTTACATATAAACACGTTTTGAGAACCAACCCTGATATGTTTACAATAAACTTAATAAGCAATATCACAGTAATATTACAAATATACAACTACCAGGAAAAGTATAATTGCATACACAAACTTATACTATCTTGCATGCACACCTTAATAGAAACTTAATATGCACAACATTAGCAAGAGTTATTCCCCATGAATTAGGAAAAGCAAAATTATGTCATGATTAACCCCCTTGCAACAAACACAATCTCATAAATAACGCCAGCCATCTTTCTTTTATAGTTGCCTGAAGGAAAATGACGCTTGTGGAAGTGCGACCATACAGTCTAAGCCACATGCAGGACTGGGAACCAATGGTAACAATGAAAATGTATTGAAGATAACTATTCTATAATATGTATATATATATCATTATCATCATTGTTTAATGTCTATCTTCCATGCTAGCATGGAATTGAGGCAAGATTGGTTGGGTAACTGCATACATTACATTTCTCAAATCAACAATTCGGCAGTAAAAAGTTCGATATATATATATATATATGTGTGTGTCTGTGTGTATATATATGTGATCATCGTCACCGTTTTACATCCGTTCTCCCATGCTAGCAAGGGTTAGACGGGTGTATATATTAAAATAACAGATTAAAGTTTAAGCAAAGAATCGCTGCTTTCACCCTTAACGGGATCTTCAGAAGATCCCGTTAAGGGTGAAAGCAGCGATTCTTTGCTTAAACTTTAATCTGTTATTTTAATAAATATTTGCTCTACGGTTCTTATATATTTGATATATATTTATCCTTATCGAGCCCTCTTTGGATTTTAGTCTTCAAATTTATTACTATATATATATATATATATTTTCTAGGGCGGGTAAAATTCCCGAGATCCATGGACGAGTTCTCTCCAACGGTCTCTGACCCTCACCATCGCTGCCATGTGCTGCGTCTCCAATAGACCAGTGTCTGTCCTTAGGGTATCAACATACGTTAACCTTGGTCTTCCTCTTCCAGTGTGTCCATGTAGGGGCTCCTACAGGAGCACTGAATGCAATGTCAACTCTGGATGTCGGTGAGCATGTCCAGCTAACCTCAGTCTCCTCTGTGTCACTTTTGAGCTGACTTTTGGGAGGCTCCCATATAGCTCTGAGTTTTTCATCCTCAGTGTATACTGATTAATGTTCAGAGCCATCCTCAGCATTCTCGTGTAGCACCTATCCACCATCTGAGTGAGTTTCTTGGTCAGTGTCCAAGTCTCAGACCCGTACAGCAGCACAGACTCCACTACAGCAATGAAGAGGCGGATAGTAAAGTTTTCCTAGCTGTTATTATTATGTCTACTTCTCTTCTAGTGAGGCTTGATCTGTTCATGGCTGAGATCAGTGCCTTGTTAAGGATGATTGGGGATATAGATGCGTAGTAGTTCGTAATGTCCAATTGGACTAATCGAACATTCGACTTAGTTTCAATGGCACAAAACCAGTCTATTACCTCCTTTGTACAAGACCATAGGCTGAGTTTAGTTCTAATCTTAAAGTTCAGGTAAGATTCGGTCAATGATTGATTTGCTAAGTCTACCAAGGTCCGATTTGGAGGGGTCTATGAGCCTGACCGGTAGTTTTGACTGGAAGTCCGGTTTATGGTCTTTAATGGATATTCTCAGTGTCCTAGGGTTGTAAGGAAAGGTCCTGTCGTCAATACTCAGTTCGGTCATTATTGATTTCGCCTGCTTATTTATGTGTGGTAGGTTTTCTCGTGTTGATGTTTTGTATATTTTAGAGATTTCGTTTGTAATGCATTTGTTGTAGGTTTTGTACTCTAAATTATATAGGTTTCCAGTTTTATCCGCTGGTACAATAATCCCAGTGCTATTCTTGATCCGTTTTAAGGTAGAGGAGAGTCCAAGCAGGAATGCACTTCTGTCAGGGTTTCGCGGTGGTTTCCTGAATCTAATTTTCCGGATCATGGTAATGATCCTGCTCTCAAATTCCTCAAGGAGTGGGTTGTGCGGTGGGTTTTTCGTCGATTTGAAAAGTCTTTTTATGTGGTTGGTGGGATTGTTAATTGATCCAGGGGCCCTCCTGTTGTTGTAGTGGTAGGCCCTCCAACGGATCCTCCTGATGATTTATCATCATCATCATTTTACGACCGCTTTTCCCTTCTTGCAAGGATGGGACGGGAACTGATTCTGGCTGATTTCTACAGCTGGATGCCCTTCCTAACACCAACCTCATTTACAGTGAGTGCTGAAATTACATGAATCAAAGTTCTGTTCAAACCATTTATTAGCCTACAATTGTTTCGTCCAAACCGAGGTTTGGAGTCTTCGGAGCAATTTTTCAATGATTGTTTACATACATGACCTCCTTTCCAACACAAGAGACATACAGAAACATATGTATATATCGATGCACAGTGGGGTGACATCCATTATAATATTTTAGCATGGCAATTTACATTCAAAAATTAAAACAAAATTAAAGTTAAAATACAACATCGGCAGTTTACGAAATAATGCAAGAGGGAAGTTTGAAGTAGTTAGTGTATGCAATAGTTACACGTGGGGCATGCACGTGTGTCTTATTTATATAAGATTATAGTACGGCAAGGTGTTATATGCAATACAAGCACTTTAAGCGGGTAATCAAGAGTATTATGGGGGTTGTATTGGTGAAGTATTTTTTATGTATGATAAAGAAGCTTGTGGGCAGAGAAATATTAAAAATGAGAAGCATAATAATGTTATGGTTTTTGTATACACCACCATTTTCACAATCCAGGAGACGTAATATATAGATTATATGTCCTTCATATAATTAACGATGATTCAGTATTGGATGCTTGATGTATTGGTTAGATTATTACAGCTTGTTCTTTAATCCAATTTTATAGAGCAGGTTGTTTTTGTTGTGAGAATTTACATCGTTTTATTTTCCGGAAGTATGTGTGATTAAGGGGAGGTAACTAGCTGATTTCTATAACTAAATTTATTATTCCAATGTACATTAAACGGTGTTCCAATTGAGTCCCTTACATATATGGTTATAAACAGTTTTTAAATTTAAGTATCCTATCTTTAAATTACAGTCTACTCTATCAAGAAGTACTAATATCCATATTAGGATGATTACCCTCTATCATAGAGTGCCACAACTGAAAATTCCATATGAAGAGTCAGATCTCCAAATCAATGATCTTTGTAAATGTAGTCTACCCACAGAACCTGGCAGGGTTTTATTATTAGAACCACGTCTATATACAACCCCTGGTAAGCTCTGGGTCAGTGCATGTCTGATTGCACGGCAAAGTTAAATATCTCTAGGGTAGACCAGAGAGCAATTCTCACTTACAATGTCATTAATCTGTCTATCAAGTCATACATGTATGTATAACTCGTATACCACTTGTACATAATTCATTGTACTCAACATAAAGGTTATATAGCTCTTTTATGTTAATAAATTAATCTTCAATTTATCCATACATACAACAACATTTGCACAAATAATTCAGTGTTTAAAGTTGAATGTGCATAGTAATCTTATTAATAGTATTTGTTCGTCAGTGAAGGGTTTGTATTGGATGACTCTGTTTGGTGGTTGGTATACGTCTGGGTTTTTCCAAGTGAAGTCTGTTTCAGATTTCCACCTGTAGACCTATGTGTAAGCTGTTAGATTGTGTCTGTTTGTTTGGTCGTTGAAGAATTCCTCATTAAACTTCTTTTTGGTTTCTTCATCCATTTCTCCTGGCAGTGGTACGTGTGTTCGTAGTAGCATGTATGAAGTCTATTTGTTCAGAAAGTGGCCGCTGTTGTATTTATAGGCATTTGTAGCGTCCTTGACATCTATTGTTCTTGCGTGTTGCACGTTTTTAACTTGGTGACCATGGAAATCTCTACCCGAATCAGTTACACAATTGACGTCATATCTAAAAGTCTTGTCTGTACATGTATTTGATGATGCAAGATTATTTAACGTTTGTATGATTTGTGGGTGATTCAGTTGATCGTAATCTACTTCAAGTGTAAGAAAATATTCTATTTCGAATTGAAACATGAGACTTTGTTGGCTATTATTGCCGTTAATTTTCATAGGCACGTTTATTAACACCATCTCTGGCGGATCCTCTGACGTGTACAAAACATTATTTATGAGTGTTCTGTCTGCCACGGTGTAAATGCCACCAGATGTTTCGTAATCACCAGCTACGATTGTAGATTCTCTAATACATTGATAATTCAGCCCGTAGTCATTGTGTTCTGCAAGGTTTATATCTTCCATGTATCCATATCTTGTAATTCTTCTATTGTTTTTATAGTCTAACCATTGTCCTCCCATTTCGAGGTTAGTCCCGAAGAATGGTGCTGAGGCTAGATTTATGCATCCATCCATTTTTACAAGTGATCCCGATCCCTGATGATGATTTTACTTGACTGTAAAACTCTTCCTACCTTTCATCTTGTCTAGGGCTGAAAATGATCTTCTCCCCTGAAGTTACTGATAAGCCATTACTTCCGGTTTGTACCCGCATTTGCATAAACAAGATTGATTGCACGCCCTTCCCCCCCTTTCCTTTCATTAATTTCATTATTGATTTTTTCACTTCCGTGCATTCCCTGCTTATCAGTTAGTTTTACTTTAAGATACAATCCTGTTCTATAATGGCTGATTGCACCAATTTTCATAGCTGGCCATTTCTTTCTATTGGCGTTCATTTTTGCTACGGCCTATTTTTGGGGCATGGCTTATATTAAATCCATCCTGAAATATAGTGCTACGGCTTATTTTCGGGGGAGGCTTATAATGGTGGAAACACAGTATATATATATATATACATATACATATACAAGTGGACTGTTGAAGTATACAGACGTGTTTTCATTTCTCTCTCCCAAAGTCAGTAGCAAGCTACACAGCTACAAAGTCTAACTGACCGTATATATATAATATATATATATATATATTTGTAACCATATGTTCACCTACAAACTCATAACCAAAGGCTCACACACTTAAGAAAGAATATACATATATCTAAAAACCAAAAAAAAAGCATGACAACTAACCAACAGGTTTACAACAAACGAAATTGGTCTGATAATGAAATCGACCTCTTAATAAGAGCATGGTTTGCGCTCTCCTAAATAGAAAACATAGATGCTTCGTGTCTGGATGATATTGGCAAAAAAAACAGCGCAAAAGCAAACTAAAACATATCGAGGTCTCTTTCAAACTGATTCAGATCCATTTTGAAAAACTTTGATATATTTACTTTTCAAATATTGGTCAAGCACAACGACAACAACCAGAAAATCTAGAACAGCAAGAAGAGGAAAGTGCCACTCCTAAATTTCAGCATAATAGCTGATTTACTGAATGACAGTATCTCTTCACCACTCTCTCACTCACCACTCTCACAGCAACCACCACAATGACCACCATCTGCATCACCACCGCTACCACCATCGTTTTCTACCACCTCAACTACTAATGATAAACCACTGCTTTCTTCCCCAACATCGCCACCTCAATCCTACTGTACTATAAAAAAAACCTATCAAAATCTATGAAGCAGAAGCCCCCCCCCCCCCTCCTCACCCCCATCTATGACACAAACAAGAGTCCCCCAAAATATGCCGTTATTCACTATGTCAAGGGCTCTGCACATGTAGTGACTGCATCTTCACACATCTATCTACCTGGCACTAGACGCACAATCCATACAAATACTTCCAGCCAAGGCCAAAGCACGCATCCCACAATAACATGAACATCAACGCCACCAAATAGTAAATTGAATGCTAAAACATGCATAACTCGGAATCCCAAAATCTGCCGGTATTCCCAATGCGAGAGACTATGTTTGCTGCGTGACTGTCCCTTCACTCATCTTCCAGGGACCCAATGCATTAACAGAAACAAGGCTCCAAGCCAACACACAAACCGCAGTAAAAACACATCTGCTGTAGTAATGCTGGTCCAGTCTTTTCACAAAGACACAAAAACAACAAAAACCCTATCCAACAATGCAACTACACCTCCAGTCAAAAACTGCTCCCTAAGCAGGAAAATTCCTTTTTAGCCATGTTGAACCTGGCAAAAGAGATATAAAAAAAACCTAGCCATCACTCAACACTATCCTATGCTGTTGTTACTCCAGTGCACCAAATCCCCACATCGTGTATATATCATCATCATTTTATGTCCGCTTTTCCCTGCTTGCAAAGGTGGGACTATTCAGCACAGCATCTCTCCACTTGTCACGGTCCTTCGTCATCTCCACCGTGAGCTTCTGAGGTCTGCTCTCACCACCTCCGCCCATGTTTTTCGTGGTCTTCCTCTACTACGTCTTCCTATAGGGAGCTTATAGATCGGACAACACACGCTGCCTTTTCGTGGGGGTAAGTTTTGTATTCTGAAACATCAAAATACAACAAAATTTTTGCTCACTAGACTCGGGGGAATATCCTGACAGAAGTGGAAGTTACAAATATTTTCATATATTTTCCCATAGCGATTTTTATTTACATTTTACATTTTATATAACAGCAGTGGCTGTTAGGGCAAGACATGTTTTCTTGGGCTCTGCTAGAGTCAGCAGCAACACACAACCATGTGTTGCTAGACACAAGGGGAAAGGGAAAAAAAAAAAAATTATGAGACCAATAGAGATATGTACATTTATATCTAAATATTGTTATTATCATTTACAGTCCCTCTGTGTTTAATGTAAAAACATGTTCATTAGTATATGTGTTGTTATTTCTGTTTACATTCTACATACATATATATATCAATGCTTGCGTGGACCTCTCAAAATTCGTTAGATTTTCTAATTGGATTTTCACCCCGAAACTGGATACCAACCCTGAGTACATCTAAATATTGTTATTATCATTTACAGATGTCCCTCTGTGTTTAATGTAAAAACATGTTCATTAGTATATGTGTTGTTATTTCTGTTTACATTCTACATACATATATATATCAATGCTTACGTGGACCTCTCAAAATTCGTTGGATTTTCTAATTGGATTTTTACCCCGAAACTGGATACCAACCCTGAGTACACCTGAACTTCCACCAGGAAATCTTTCATATCATTGAAATTTTCTTTGCTTCTTATATATTATATATACTTGTCCGCCATTGCAAGGGGCCATAAATTCAAAATTTTGAAGAGAGAGGAAAGGAGACAAGTGAACTATGAACTTGTACATCTCACTGACCTCCGCCACCACAATAACAATAACGTCTACACTCGCTCCCCACCATCACCACAGTACTCATTACTCTATCTAAGGTGGCTGACCTGTTCCCTGGTGACATACTGCTGACTCTTTTGATGTATGTATGTGTATATACATATATGTGTGTGTATATGTATATCTCAGTGGATGCGACCAGATTTCAACACAGCAACAACTACAACAACAACAGCAGCAACACCAACAACGGCAACAACACCATTGTCTGTGTTGAATGTGTGTGTATGTATGTATTTATATGTATGCGACTGCAATAACAGCATCAACACCATTGTCTGCAGCAACAGCAGCAGTGAAATGAACAACAACAGCAACAACACCATTGTCTGTGTTGAATGTGTGTGTATGTATGTATTTATATATATGCGACTACAATAACAGCATCAACACCATTGTCTGCAGCATCAGTGAAATGAAGAACAACAACAGCAGAAGCAGCAGCAACAACAACAACAACAACAGCAGCAGCAGCAACTACAATAACAACTACAGCAGCAACAACTGCCACCACCATCACTGACCATCCACCACCACCACACTGACACCATCCACCACCATTCACCACTACTACCGCCATTACCAGCGTAAAGCAAACAATTATTATTATTATATACAAGCTGAACTGGGCTGGGAAAGGTCAACAGTAGACATGATTTTGATTTTGTATTTGTATCAGTACTGCCGGTAATATATATATATGTGTGTGTGTTTGTGAGTGATGTGTGTGTTTGTATGCATGAATGAGTGTTAGTATGTGTGTGGTTGTGGTTTATATGCATGAGTCTTGGTGTGTGTGTGAGTGTGTGTGTGCGTCGTGTCAATAAGTTTTTTTTTTAATGACCATGCTGTAAAATGGAGGGGTAGAGAGGGCCCTTGAGTCTAGTAAGACATCCTCTCTAGTGCTGGTGGCACAAATAAAAGCACCCAGTCCATGCTGTAAAGTGGCGCTGGTGTTAGGAAGGGCATCCAACCAGTGTATCAATGCCAAAACGCTTATCAGCACAGCAACAAATAGGAACAACAACAAAATATGAAGACGTCGCATTTCAGAGTTGCAACACTTAATGTTGGCACTCTCAGAGGTAGATCTGCTGAAATAGCGGAGATGCTGGAGAGAAGGCAGGTGGATGTGTGCTGCGTGCAAGAGGTGAGATGGAGAGGTGCCTCTGCGAGACTAGTCATAGGCAAACGTCTTAGCTATAAGCTATTCTGGGTAGGTAAGGATGATGGGTTACAGGGAGTAGGCATTTTCCTGGCTGAGAAATGGATCAATAAGACGATAGAGGTAGTTTGAGTTAGTAATCGAATAATTAAGCTGAGATTAGAGAGAAGCTAGACGTCAGGTGTACTTAGCACGCAGGGAGGCGGAGAGTAGGAGGTTTGCCAATGTTCTGTGACGGGAAGATCAGAGGTGTGCGGTGTTCCACATTGCAAGGCAGTGTGTCAATGCAAATCAGGATGTTGTTGGAGATAAATGTGTCCGGGATGATGCCGGTGTACTTAGTGTCACCAATGATCAGAAAAGGGAGGCCTGAAAATGGCTTTGCTGAGCTGTGTCCTCAAAGAGGAAGGAAAAAGAAAAAAACAAACACTGACCACAAAGCGTCACCAGAGGCGCAGAAGGAACTGAGAACAACAGCAAGTAAGATGGCCGGCACCATAGTCGGGGAAGACATGAATGTGGTAAAGATGGTACAAGGAACCACCAGACAAAAAAGGGAATCCAAGCAGAAAGGAACAAGTGGACAACTCCCCAAGGGAAGAACAAAACAAGATGCCGAGACACTGGGAAAAAGAAAAACCCAGGGTAACCTGCAAGTTCTTCAAAAAGGGTACCTGCTGGCATTGAGAAGCAGGGACAGGCTGCAGGTTTGTTCATCCCAACCCCCAGGTGAGCTTCGCCTGACTTGCTCATCCAAAATACCCCAACCAAAACCAGTACAAACACTTAACACAGCAGATAGGGCCACTGCCCTGGCGGTATACTGATGTTGCGTGTGCTGCTCCACCAAAGAGTAGAAGGCAAGCATATACAGACTGCGGCAGCAGAGCAAAGGTCATTTTCTAGAAATGGCGGAGATGATTGTGGGACAACTGACCTGGCTACAAGTGACACAACAACATCCACTGCTGATACCTCAAATGTCGCACCAACCCTGCTGTTGAATGTTAGAGGCTTGGTGAAACTCACCAACATGAGTAAAATTCCCTACCTGAAGAACCTAGAGACTAGCCCTACCTGAAAGACCTAGCCAATCCCTGGCAGAATTGCTTTGTACATCCATTAAGATGTCACACCCATTGTATTGTGATACTGATAGTACATGTAAAGCAACGGAAAATGTTAATGTGTGTCACATATCACCCACCAGATGCCGCTAGTCATGAAAGTAAGTTTGAAGATAGCCTCAGAAAGATAATCATCATCATCATCACCGTTTTACGTCCGTTCTTCCACGCTAGCATGGGTTAGACGGGTTGTCCTGTTGTGGGCAGTGTCTGGTCGGCTGACCATGCCTTGCTCATACAGGAACTGTATTGGCTTGATTTCTGCAGCTCGATGCCCTTCCTAACACCAACCTCATTTACAGTGAGTGCTGGGTGCTTTTTCGTGGCGCCTACACGTCCACTTTACAGTGTGGGCTGGGTGCTTTTTTGCCGTAGCACCTCCACGACCACCTTGCGGTGGGGGCATATTGTCTATATGCTTCAGCTTGTACCCATGGGAGGTCGGGTACTCTGTATTACTGCGTGACGCCAGAAGTCAGGGTCGTGTGTCAAATCCTTTGAGAGGTGTAATTGGGTAAGGTCGGCTTTTATCACCTCATCTTGGGTCTCCCCACTCCGCGGTTTCCATCAACTTCTAGTGCTCTGCACCTTTTTATGCAGCTGTCATCCTTCATACGCATCACATGTCCATACCAGCGCAACCGCCTCTCCTGCACACAGCATTTGATTCCTCTTATGCTCAGTCTCTCTCTCAATTCATTTATGCTTTGTCGTTCACGTATATTACTGTTACACATCCATCGGAGCATGCAGGCTTCGTTTCTCTCTAATCTACGTAAGTCTTCCACCTTCAGCGCCCAGGTCTCACTACCATGCAACATTGCTGTTCGGATACACGCATCATACAGTCTGCCTTTCATTCTGAGGGAGAAGCCTTTTGCAGCTAGCAGTGGTAGTAGTTCCCTAAACTTCTTCCATCCCGTTCTTACCCTAGTTATTGTACTTTCTGAACACCCACCCCCGCTGCTAATTCGGTCACCTAGGTAGCAGAAGCTGTCTACTGTTTCTACAGAGCCCTCCCAGAGATTGGTGGTACTTGTTTCCTGTGGCTGTTTCCTGCTTGCTGTCTCATCACAGCTGCTGCATGTGAAGCCTACATTCTTAATTAAGCTTCCTGAGATCCCGCTACATCTCTTGTGTACCCATTGTTTGCATTTGGGGCAGAGAATGGAGTTCCTACCTACACCTTTCCTACATACTGAGCAAGGCCATTTCCCTGAGGGGATCTGGGTTCTGTTTTCTCGTCTACTTACAAGGACCTTAGTTTTTGTCATGTTGACTTTGAGACCCTTTCTTTCTAGTCCCTGCTTCCAAGTTTGGAATTTATTCTCTAGTTCTACCATAGATTCAGCTATGAGTGCGAGGTCATCAGCATACAGGAGTTCCCATGGGCATCCGGTCTTAAACTCCTCCGTTATTGCCTGCAGGACTATGATGAACAGGAGGGGGCTAAGAACAGAGCCCTGGTGGACCCCAACCTGTACGCTAAATTCTTTGCTATACTCATTGCTAATCCTAACTTTGCTGACTGCTCCCCTATACATGGCTTGTACCGCTTTCACAAGCCATTCATCTACTCCTAGTTTTCTAAGAGCCCACCAGATTACAGCACGTGGAACTCTGTCAAAGGCTTTCTCAAGGTCAACAAATGCCAAGTAGAGTGGCTTACTTTTAGCTAGGTACTTTTCCTGTAATTGCCTCTCAAGGAAGAGGGCATCAGTGGTGCCTCTTCCTGGTACAAACCCAAATTGCATCTCGTCTATTTCCACCCGGTCCCTAATCAACTGTGCTATAACTCTTTCTGTTACTTTCATGACCTGGTCCATCAACTTTATACCTCTATAGTTTCCTCTATCTAGTGCATCGCCTTTACCTTTGTAGCAGTTGACAATGATGCTACTGCACCAATCTTTTGGCATGACACCTTCTAGTATTACCTGGTTAACAATACGTGTGGTTATAGTGTGACCTACAGACCCAGATGCCTTCAGCATCTCGGCAGCTATACCCGATGGACCGGTTGTCTTCCCCATCTTCATATCTTTGATTGCCTTACTTACTACGTTGCTGCTGACTTGTACTGCTGACCCCTCTATAGGGTCTACTTGGGGTAGGGTCTCTTCTTCCCATGCATTCTCCTCATTTAGTAATCTATCATAATGACTCTTCCATGCATCTTTCTTCTCAGCACTTGTGAGGGCAAGCTCACCTTTATCATTCCGGATACACTTCCCTCCAATGACATCACAACTATCTCTGACACACTGCCTCACAATCTTGAATACCTCCTGTTTCTGGTCCTGACGTTGCAAAACATGCTTGAATTTTCTATCCTCTGCTTCCCTCCTAGCTAAGTATACTTGTCGCCTAGCTTCTCTCTTGGTCTCTATGTAATGTACCCTGCTCCCCCCGTTCTTCCATTCTTTCCATGCCTGTCTCTTGGCCTTAACTGCCTCATCTACCTTATTGTTCCACCACCAAGTCACTCTCCTCCTGCTTGAGGTCTTACTCCAGCCACAGACCTCATCCGTCGCCTCTAGTAAATTATTTTTTAGGAACTCCCAGTTCTCTTCTACATTAAATGTCTCTATCTGTTCTTCTTTACTGTCGTAGGCATTGAGTAAAATATCTTTAAATCTGTTACTGGTTGAGGGGACTTTCAGCTTCCAGATCTTTCTTCTCCAGGTTGGCCTCTGTTTCCAGGTACGTCTAGTTCTGACCGTGAGGTCGCTGACAACTAAGCTATGTTGGGATGTACATTCCTCACTAGGGAAGGCTTTTGTGTTTACGACCGTCCATCTGTCACGTCCTTTGATGAGGATAAAATCTATCTGACTCGAGTGCTCCCCTGATCTATAGGTGATCAGGTGGTTGTCGGGTTTTTTAAAGTTTGTGTTACATATCGACATGTCATTGGCGTCGCAGAATTCTAGAAGTCTGAATCCTTCCTCATTTCTTGTGCCAACCCCATGGCCACCATGTACTCTATTGAAGCCGTCGCAGTGTTTACCTACGTGTCCGTTAAAATCTCCTGCGATGATTAGGAAGTCATTGTTGTCTGTTAGAGCAGTAGTGTGCATTAGGGACTCGTAAAACCTATCCTTAAGTTCGTCTGGCAGCCCCGATTGGGGTGCGTAAGCTGATATTATTGTGGTAATTGTTTTATTCAGGACTAGTCTGAGTTTAATGATTCTTGCATTTACCCTGTACACTGAGATTACTTTATCTACCCACTTGTCAGCTAGTAGTATACCTACACCACCCATCCCATCGTCATTTCCCACCCAGAAAAAAAAAAATAATAATGAAAATATTGTGTACAGTGCTCAGGTGCACTACAACTCATCAAAAGTGTGTATAGTACATAGGGTAATGTACAAAGGTCAGGAAAATGAACAGTGTATGAGTCATGATATACACGTGTGCATGTGTATGGAAAAGGGACATCAGGTGTAGTTTTGGTGAATTTCGGGAAGCATGGAGGTTTTAAAGGATGCAGTGTCTCGGCAGCTAACAACTGACGCAGCTCTAAGCGTGAAAAAATGTTTCCGAAAGTCATGGGAGCTGTGCTGTTTTCTGACTTTGTAGGCATGTCCACGTGTGTTAGACACACATGGAGATCAAAAAGGTGCTCAGGGTTGTGTTGGCGAGATGGTTAATAACTTTGTGGGTGTTTACCAAGTCCATTGCCAGACGTTGGAGCTTCAATGAATCTATGCCCAGGGAAACAAGGCGTTCAGAGTATGGTAGGTGTCTGATGGAGGGTATGCGCTTGGTTGCACGTCTCTGAACAGTTTCCAGGATGTCAATGTTCTGAGCAAGATAGGGGTTCCAGACTGATGATGCGAATTCCAAGTGTGGTCATACCATAGCTGTATACAGCTTTAAATAGATGGCTGGAGAGCGGCTAACAAAGGTCTCGCTGAGTGATGCCAAGACACCCTTGGCCTAATTGACAATTTTAGAGATGTGCTTTGTCCAACGCAAATCGCTGCTGACAGTAATGCCCAGGTCACGTTCACAACAGGACTTCTTGATATCAGTGTTGTGGAGGGAGAATGTGGACGCTGGATTTTTCCTCCCAAAATGCATGGTGGTACACTTGTCCACAGCCAACTTCAGTTGCCAGTCTGTGATCCATTGCTGCATTGTGTCCAGGTCTGATTGTAGGAAAGAGTTATAGATTTCAGGATCTGTTCTTTTGATTTCAAGATACATCTTGATGTCATCTGCATATTTCAGTACTGTGGCATTCTTTAAGTTGGCATCTATGTGATTAATGTATACAAGAAACAAAAGGGGACCAAGAACAGATCCCTGTGGTACACCAGATGACATCTCATATGGTGAAGAATGCTATCCTAGAACCGTGACTACCTCTTTTCGGCTGAGAATGAAGGATTTCAACCAGTTAAAAAGATCATCCTTCACACCCATTGCAGAGAGTTTTGCCATAAGTCTTTTGTGTGGCATAGAATTAAAAGCCTTAGCAAAGTCAAGGTAAACAACATCCACCCATGAGCCGCTGTCAGTGATCCGGATAATGTCTTCAAGGAACTTGATAAGCTGATCACAGCAGCTGGAGTTAGGGATAAATCCAAATTGCGAGGGCCGAATGAGGCTGTGAGAGCTCCAGAAGTTCCAAAATGTTTCTCTGACACAGGATTCCATCAGTTTGGCAATACAACTAGTTAAAAGGTGACGTGCGGTTGCCCTTTTTGAACAGGGGAATGACACTGGCAGTTTTCCACTGCTCCGGAGTAGCATCATTGTTGACATGGTCATACGTATGTCACAGAAAAAAACTTCTTGTGATTCGTTCAAATCAGCGCAAGGAATTACCGAAAAATTTGAACGAACGTAGACCATCACACCACCACCACAGCGATTAATGCAGTCCTTGCGGAACAGGTTATACCCAGTAATGCTGAAAAACCCATCACAGAGTAAGGAATGTGCCCATGTTTCTGTGACTGCGATGAAGTCAGGGTCGATTCTTCTGACGGAGTTTTTAGTGTAACGTCTACGTAACTATAACCACTAATTTGTATAAAGAAAAGGATAAGATATTTTTACATAACACCATGTCGAATGAGAGTTAATTCCCATTACAAAGGTAATGACAAAACATAGGCAGTTTCTCGGAACGAGAATCAAATATAAGTCTTCATTTTGTAGTTCCATGATATAATTGTTGTGAACAAATATTCTCGTACGTAATTAGGTATAGTCCAGATCCATAATAGTGGTTAGAGAAAAGTTAACATACTTGTCTTCAGTGTTGTCAGTTCGAAGGAAGGCGCCAAAAGAGAGAGAGCTTGATTGCGTTGCTGCTATTTATATCCTCTTTCTGGAAGTTACAATGAGGGTTCTAGACTTTTGGCGGAAAGTAACTCTAGCTACTTCCCTGTCTAGAGAGCGTTACAAGTTAAACAGATGCATCTTGTTGCATAAACTGCGAGCATTTAAGGACAACAATTTGTACCCTGCTAGCAGTTTACGATGGTATGTAGAGGATGACAGGTTGTTCTGGTTTAGTTTCCCAGAATTTAGTTTCCAGCTGACTAAAACTTTCATGTTGTGCTGAGTTCCGATTCAAGGAAGCTGCAGCACGTAGCTTTGGACGTACATCAGGTGATAGGCCTGGGCGTGTTCGGAAGGTAATCTGATTTTCACGCCCGGCTTTAACAGAGACCAGATGATATGAAATTGCCTCAGCAGGGTTCGAAAAAGACAGCCTAATGAGTCTGGGTTTTGGACCAGGTCGACCGAGGCGGAGAGCACCCTTTGGGAGAACACAGCCTAGGTCTTTGGCTGAGCTGGCAGCAAATGCCTGAAGATCAGCCTTGTCTTCTGGTACCCTAATGGCAATTACTCCATGGATAGCAGATTCCGCGGTCTTCTCAGTGTGCCCAGATCCGGCAAGAGGTACAGGGAGATTCTTTAGCAAGGCATTCCTATAAAAAAAAAGTAAGCGACCAACCGACCTATTGGCTGGTTGATCGCTTACTTTTTTTTCGTTTTTATTACAAATATGTACATATAATATTAATATTATCTCTAAGATATTACCAATTATATAATTTAAGAATAAAAAAATTTATAAATTTTCATTGCAAGATTCTGGTGATGGTACGTTTCTGTTTGAATTCATTAATCTTGCGTATTTCCTCCATCTGCATTCTCTGGTGTCGTTTTACTTTATCTGAATCGTCGTCTTCTCTGTCGCTGATTTCCAGTCTAAGGGTGTCCCGCTTCTATCTGGAGACGGAGTCCGAAGTCTGGTTCGTCTTTGTTGGTCGACTTGTTGGAGTTTTTCATACTCGTCTAAAATGTCTTTTTTTTTTTTTTTTTTTTAATATTATATACATCGTATACCTTTTCCCATTCGTTTTAAAAAAAAAAAAAAAAAATCACGTCGGGGGTCACCACTTTAGGAGATTAGATCGGTGTACATACAACATAAAAAAGACAGTAAATACCGGTGTGTGTTATAATAATGTTTTTACTTCATGGAAGTCAAAGGTATTAAATATTAAGGATTTGTTACCCGATGGTCATAACTCGAGGCTGAAGTTGGTAGAGAAAAGAAGAGATCTTTTCTAGCTGGTATTAACATCTTAAGCTCTCAGGCTGCAAGTTGCATTGTTCTTGGTAGCGAAGGATTATCAAAAAGGAATCATCACAAGCTAAGGTCGCAGGTGTTACCACTTCAGAAATCAGGAGGCAAGAGGGAGATATTGTGGTAACCTGTTCCTTTTATAGGAGGTGACCGGAAGTGACCAACAGGGAGTCTGTCAATCCCAAAGGGAAGCAACTCCAGCTACTTCCTGTCTAGAGAGCGGTGATGAGATTGTCATGACCAGGGAGGCAACTCTTGCTACATACGTTTCTAATTCTGCTATAGTCATACTTGCTTTTAACTCTGTGTAAGGAATTAAAGCTGCTCTATGTTTAATTACTAATTGTATATATTCAGCATCGTGTTTCTTGTAGTAGGTTTTATCTATAGGATTTTCTGAACAATTTATGTAATGTATGAATGTTCTCGAGAATTTTTTAGATACTATTGGATTTATATCCCCTATTACTGGTGGATGATCCCCTTGTGCCATTGCTGCTGAACCCCCTGGTGATGGCCCTACGTGTGGATCCCCCATTGCTGGTGTTTCTACTATGCCACTATCTTGTGATGTCGCTGCGTTCAATAGATCTTGATCTGATATATCGCAACTCTCTTCGTTTTTGTGTGATTGTTCTTGTTCTATTCTCCTCTTTTTTTCAGTAGGTGGCATTACAAAGTTTTTTCCTCTTACAATATTCCTTACTAAGAACGCCGATACTCCGCTACTTTTTTTACTACACTCGATTAGTTTGTTGTCAGCTTCTAATATAGTTATATCTTTTCTGTTGTAATCTAAATCGTGTTCTCTGCAGCACTTGTCTAATTCATTAACCGGTTTGTTGTTGTAATTGTTAGTGTATGGTCCACAATAATTATAAGATGGTAAATGTAAAGGCATGATTACTTACCGAGAGTTCTGCCAACATTGTTGCATCTCTGAGTTTCAAATTGTCGTAGCTCATCTTGGTGAGTAGCGAAGTATCGACGTTCTTCTTCTGGCGTGTAGTTCTGTTGTGGTAATTTGAATTGCGCGCCTTGATTTTTATACTGTTTTTAATGTTGACTATGCTTTTTATTTTGCCTACGTGTTCGTATTTTAAATTCTGCCTACGTAGCATTAATATTCCCGCTGTAATTGATATCTTCAATGTGATTGGATAAGCTGCCTGCACTCTGCACTGCCCTTTTGGAAAGGAGACAAGCCGGTCGGTCGGGAGGGGGAGGTTACATTACACAGTTATAGCGTAAAGGCTCTTCACGTTTGCCTATCCGCAGATTCCGCGGTCTTCTCAGTGTGCCCAGATCCGGCAAGAGGTACATGGAGATTCTTTAGCAAGGCATTCCTATAAGACCCCTCATTGTGGGGTCCAACCCGAATGCTTGCTTTTATTCCTGTTACTTCCCTTCTTAAAGCAGAAATCATTTGTTTCAATTCTGCAAAATCTGTACTAGTCAATTGATGGAAGAAGTCCTTGGCAAACTGGATCAGTGTCTCAACGTACTGCTGCTGGGAGACTTTCACCTACCGAGGGCCACCTTCTCCCAGAAATGACACACTCAAACAGAGACAGACTGTCCTGGATCTCTGTAGGTGATGTCAGGGAGTTTTCTGAATCATCTCATCTCCGATGCTTCTGACGTAGGAGTTAAACAGATACATCTTGTTGCATAAACTGCGAGCATTTAAGGACAACAATTTGTACCCTGCTAGCAGTTTATGATGGTGTGTAGAGGGTGGCAGGTTGTTCTGGTTTAGTTTCCCAGAGTTGTAGCAGTTTTTACATTGCCAGTTATTGTGGGTAGATCACACTCAGACCAGCTTGTATCTCTCTTCCACGTTTCACCAGCCTTGACAAACCTCCAGATCTGCCCATCATCACGCAGACTAAAACTTTCATGTTGTGCTGAGTTCCGATTCAAGGCAGCTGCAGCACGTAGCTTTGGATGTACATCAGGTGATAGGCCTGGCTGTGTTCGGAAGTTAATCTGATTTTCACGCCCGGCTTTAACAGAGGCCAGATGATATGTAATTGCCTCAGCAGGGTTCGAAAAAGACAGCCTGATGAGTCTGGGTTTTGGACCCGGTCGACCAAGGCGGAGAGCACCCTTTGGGGGAACACAGCCTAGGTCTTTGGCTGAGCTGGCAGCAAATGCCTGAAGATCAGCCTTGTCCCCTGGTACCCCAATGGCAATCACTTCATGGGTAGCAGATTCCGCAGTCTTTTCAGTCTTTTCAGCAAGAGGTACAGGGAGATTCTTTAGCAAGGCATTCCGATAAGACCCCTCATTGTGGGGTCCAACCTGAATGCTTGCTTTTATTCCTTTTACTTCTCTTAAAGCAGATTGCAATTTTGCAAAATTTGTACTGGTCAATTGATGGAAGAAGTCCTTGGCAAACTGGATCAGTGTCTCAACATACTGCTGCTGGGAGACTTTCACCTACCGAGGGCCACCTTCTCCCAGAAATGACACACTCAAACAGAGACAAACTGTCCTGGATCTCTGTAGGTGATGTCAGGGAGCTTTCTGAATCATCTCATCTCCGATGCTTCTGACGTAGGAGTTAAACAGATACATCTTGTTGCATAAACTGCGAGCATTTAAGGACAACAATTTGTACCCTGCTAGCAGTTTATGATGGTGTGTAGAGGGTGGCAGGTTGTTCTGGTTTAGTTTCTCAGAGTTGTAGCAGTTTTTACATTGCCAGTTATTGTGGGTAGATCACACTCAGACCAGCTTGTATCTCTCTTCCACGTTTCACCAGCCTTGACAAACCTCCAGATCTGCCCATCATCACGCAGACTAAAACTTTCATGTTGTGCTGAGTTCCGATTCAAGGCAGCTGCAGCACGTAGCTTTGGATGTACATCAGGTGATAGGCCTGGCTGTGTTCGGAAGTTAATCTGATTTTTACGCCCGGCTTTAACAGAGGCCAGATGATATGTAATTGCCTCAGCAGGGTTCGAAAAAGACAGCCTGATAAGTCTGGGTTTTGGACCAGGTCGACCAAGGCGGAGAGCACCCTTTGGGGGAACACAGCCTAGGTCTTTGGCTGAGCTGGCAGCAAATGCCTGAAGATCAGCCTTGTCCCCTGGTACCCCAATGGCAATCACTTCATGGGTAGCAGATTCCGCAGTCTTTTCAGTCTTTTCAGCAAGAGGTACAGGGAGATTCTTTAGCAAGGCATTCCGATAAGACCCCTCATTGTGGGGTCCAACCTGAATGCTTGCTTTTATTCCTTTTACTTCTCTTAAAGCAGATTGCAATTTTGCAAAATTTGTACTGGTCAATTGATGGAAGAAGTCCTTGGCAAACTGGATCAGTGTCTCAACGTACTGCTACTGGGAGACTTTCACCTACCGAGGGCCACCTTCTCCCAGAAATGACACACTCAAACAGAGACAAACTGTCCTGGATCTCTGTAGGTGATGTCAGGGAGCTTTCTGAATCATCTCATCTCCGATGCTTCTGACGTAGGAGTTAAACAGATACATCTTGTTGCATAAACTGCGAGCATTTAAGGACAACAATTTGTACCCTGCTAGCAGTTTATGATGGTGTGTAGAGGGTGGCAGGTTGTTCTGGTTTAGTTACCCAGAGTTGTAGCAGTTTTTACATTGCCAGTTATTGTGGGTAGATCACACTCAGACCAGCTTGTATCTCTCTTCCACGTTTCACCAGCCTTGACAAACCTCCAGATCTGCCCATCATCACGCAGACTAAAACTTTCATGTTGTGCTGAGTTCCGATTCAAGGCAGCTGCAGCACGTAGCTTTGGATGTACATCAGGTGATAGGCCTGGCTGTGTTCGGAAGTTAATCTGATTTTCACGCCCGGCTTTAACAGAGGCCAGATGATATGTAATTGCCTCAGCAGGGTTCGAAAAAGACAGCCTGATGAGTCTGGGTTTTGGACCAGGTCGACCAAGGCGGAGAGCACCCTTTGGGGGAACACAGCCTAGGTCTTTGGCTGAGCTGGCAGCAAATGCCTGAAGATCAGCCTTGTCCCCTGGTACCCCAATGGCAATCACTTCATGGGTAGCAGATTCCGCAGTCTTTTCAGTCTTTTCAGCAAGAGGTACAGGGAGATTCTTTAGCAAGGCATTCCGATAAGACCCCTCATTGTGGGGTCCAACCTGAATGCTTGCTTTTATTCCTTTTACTTCTCTTAAAGCAGATTGCAATTTTGCAAAATTTGTACTGGTCAATTGATGGAAGAAGTCCTTGGCAAACTGGATCAGTGTCTCAACGTACTGCTGCTGGGAGACTTTCACCTACCGAGGGCCACCTTCTCCCAGAAATGACACACTCAAACAGAGACAAACTGTCCTGGATCTCTGTAGGTGATGTCAGGGAGCTTTCTGAATCATCTCATCTCCGATGCTTCTGACGTAGGAGTTAAACAGATACATCTTGTTGCATAAACTGCGAGCATTTAAGGACAACAATTTGTACCCTGCTAGCAGTTTATGATGGTATGTAGAGGATGACAGGTTGTTCTGGTTTAGTTACCCAAAGTATTTGCAGTTTTTTCATTGCCAGTTATTGTGGGTAGAGCGCACTCAGACCAGCTGGTATCTCTCTTCCATGTTTCATCAGCCTTAACAAACCTCCAGATCAGCCCATTATCACGCAGACTAAAACTTTCATGTTGTGCTGAGTTCCGATTCAAGGCAGCTGCAGCACGTAGCTTTGGATGTACATCAGGTGATAGGCCTGGCCGTGTTCGGAAGTTAATCTGATTTTCACGCCCGGCTTTAACAGAGGCCAGATGATATGAAATTGCCTCAGCAGGGTTCGAAAAAGACAGCCTAATGAATCTGGGTTTTGGACCAGGTCGACCGAGGCGGAGAGCACCCTTTGGGAGAACACAGCCTAGGTCTTTGGCTGAGCTGGCAGCAAATGCCTGAAGATCAGCCTTGTCTTCTGGTACCCCAATGGCAATTACTTCATGGGTAGCAGATTCCGCGGTCTTCTCCGTGTGCCCAGATCCGGCAAGAGGTACAGTGAGATACTTAAGCAAGGCATTCCTATAAGACCCCTCATTGTGGGGTCCAACCCGAATGCTTGCTTTTATTCCTGTTACTTCCTTTCTTAAAGCAGAAATCATTTGTTGCAATTCTGCAAAATCTGTACTGGTCGATTTATATAGCTTCTTCCTATTATGCTCAATGTTATTAATGCTAGAGTTTATCACAAATAATGCATCGTCACGATGAAGTCCCCCTTTAAGGTGCGGAAAGCTAACATATAGTTCTTTCAAGAGGAACAGCCCAACAAGATTAGTTACCTGCGCCGAATCACTCGAACCCATTGTAACGTCAAAGTTGTTGGGTGTGTTTTTACGCGTCCAAAGTGTATCTTCGAATTTGATGATAGTCCTACGGGCGGCTAGTATGACATCAATTTGGGGTCGCGTAAGACTAGACATTCGCATAGCCATCATTAAGGCTTTATTAAGGAGGATAGGTGAAATCGACGTGTAATAGGCATCTATATCAAACTCGATAAACCTACTAGACTCAAGCTTATTGATACCAGAGAACCAATCAATAACATCCTTAGTATTTCCCCATAGATTAAAATGAACCTTTTCCCTAACGGTAGGTATAATCAGGTCAAGGATTTTCTTACTAATTATAGCTATATCAGACTTAGAAGGACTGTTATGATCCTTATATATATATACATATACATATATATACATATACAAGAGGACCTCTTAGGCGTTTCCCGCCTTATGAAAGGAGCAAGGTTGCACGCAGTGATTCGCGTTCTCAGCAAATCGCTCGTGGTACCAGCATAGAGATGAAGCTGGTGATTTATAACGCCGTCAAAAACTTTGCAATCTCCCACGACTGCGGGGGCGCGAACAGCCACCACACAATGCCTTCATCTTGTGGAGCTCTATGGTGAGCTCCTGAATGGACCTCTGCATCGCTATAATGGTCGAGCTGGCTGTTGGCGCTGCCACGTAGATCGCATGGCCGTGTGTGGCCCGAACTGGGTGGTGAACAGCGGCAAGGGGGTCGCTGCCTCCGGCATTCATCACCTTGAAAACTTTGTCTGCAGATACAGCAAGCTGATCCACCGTGCTTGTATCCCTCATGGGGGCCAAAATTGCCTGTACGTTGGTCGGCAGGCGCGAGAAGAACAACTGCTTCAGCAGGACTGTTTCCGCTGCAGACCCCTCCGTTAGGTCCTTCATTCGCTTAAGGAGGTTCGATGGGGTGCCATCCCCTATATGCTCCAGATGGACCAGAGCCCTAAATCTTTTTTCTGAAGACTGTTCTGTCCAGCTAGTGGTTATGTCATACAAGCTCTGTATCAGCCTGATTAATTTACCATTGTTGTTGTACAGCTTCATTGTGTTCCATAGTGTTGTGTGCCAAAACCCTGTTGAATGCCTTCTTGAAGTCTGCGAAGACATGGTAGAGATCCTGTTGATGTTGGAGGTACCTTTCGCAAATTATCCTAAAGTTGAAGATCTATGTTGTGTTTCACCTGGTTGGAAGCCTGCTTGCTTTTCAGTGATAATCTTTTCTGCTTGCGGCTTCAGTCGGTTTAGCAAGGTCTTCAGCATGACTTTGCTTGGTTGACTGATGAGGCTGATGGTACGATAAATTTGACATTGCTGTAGGTTGCCTTTCTTGGGGAGGGTGATGACGAGTGACTGGGTCCTAGTTTTTGACCATTCCCCTGTCTGTCAGATCTTATTGCAGATGGTCATTAGAGCACTTATCATGGCTTCTCCCCCTACCTGCACCAGCTCCGCTGGGATATTGTCAACTCCTGTAGACTTCCCTTTCCTGAGCGATTTCACAGCTGATTCTACTTCTTCACAAAGGATGGGGTAGTTGTTGTTGGTTGCTGGAGGGACTTTCAGTACTTCTGGACCGTCTGCGGTTCTGGTTGTACAGCTCTGAGCAGTACTCAGTCCATCTGTTTTGGATGTTTTGTTCTTCAGTAAGGCTTTTTCCATCCTTGTCCTGTATGGTGATGGTTCGCTCTTGTTTACTGTTGGTCAGGTCTTTCACCAGTTGGTAAGCTTTCTTGCTGTTGTTCTTTTTCAGGTTATCTTCGATGTTCTGGCACTGCTCTTCTATCCAGTTCTCTTTTGCTCTTACCACGGCTATCTTTATTCCCTGGTTGACTGCCCCATACTGTTTTGCTCCTTCCACATTGTTCTTCCTCCTCTTCAGCTCCCTCCGTCCCTCGCACATATGAAGTATGTCAGCTGTGACCCAGGGCTTCTTGATTGGGCCATATTTGTTAAGGATCTTATTGGCTGTGTCGTTCACTGCTGTGGTGAAGCTGTCGGTCAACGTGTCTGTGTCTCTGCCGTCAGCATCCAGAATGTGTGGCATTAAATTTTTGGACATACTCTTCATATTGTCTCATAGAATTATGATAAGCAGTATTCAGTTATGGGCTTCACACATGTTTACGTATAAACTGTCAGAGGTGTTATCATTGTCGCCAACAGAAGTGTTCAGTGCGTTGAACTTATTCCAAAAGCACTCCTGTCGTACAAACCTTACTTGGGCTGAACTCTCTGCTCTGTATACCCTATGGTGCTGCAGTGACATTGTAATTAAACTCACCAATAAAGGTGGTGCTATGGTGGTGTGTTGTGCAAATAATACCCAATTTTGCAGCCCCTTTATTTTCTGACCCCACCCAGGTTACTACAGCTTGTGTCCCCGACCATTTGCCCACTCATCTCCTCTATCCTACCCCCACACTGCCACAAATCTTATAGTATGCACACCTGCTATGTACGTCCCCCCCCAAAATACATAAACTTACTAATCCTGGCCGTCCTATCATTTCCGCTTGCAACTTCCCTACTGAAATCTCCCAATACCATGACACCCACTTCACCCCCTTAGTCTCTGACTTCCCCTCCCACATCCATGGCACTAACCATTCTCTTTGACTGTTCAACTCCTTTTCCTCTCCTGACCCCTCTTGCCTACTCTTAAGCTTGGACTTCACTTCTCCCGACCCCACCCACACCAAACTCTCCAAACCCTCCTCCCAATTCCTCCGTTTTTGTTGGCTCTGCAATCACGATCATGATCTAAGCTGTCCATGATACTGACCACACAAAATCCCTCTTACCCCACAACTGTCCCACACCCTCCACAAAACTCACCTTCCTTTCATCTTCACCTATCATCCCTCTATGAGCTATTTACGAACCAAAGTTTTCTTAAACATAAGACAAAACTCCCCCACACACAGATAACATAACATTTTCAATACCATTACAATTAAACTCATCCTTGGGTCTTGATCCTCCTGCCGGCCATCTGCTCCACCATCAGATCCAGGCTCCAGCAGCTCACAAGCAGACCGGGCATCATTGACACCCACTCAGCTCTCTTCTTGTTGAGGAACTGCATTGCCATGCCAAAGGCTCCTCTACACCCTTTATAGCGCTCCTTAGTCACAACCACGCATCTCTCCTTAATGACCTTGACACTTGTATCCGAGCAGCATGCTCAGAGATATGCAATGTTAGGTTTGACAACCTCTGATGACAACAGGCTACTTTAAGTGTTAGAAATGGTGGCCTTGGCCTCCAAGTCCCAGTCTCGCTGGTTTTGGCTTACCGGCGTTTCTTTTGTAGGTAATCTCTTGCCGTGTCCTCATCAACAAGGTTCTCCAAAACACAATGGAACCATCTGTGATCGAGGAATGTGAGGCCGCCTGCGAGATTTGGAACCGGCTCGGACTCAGCCCAGTAAACACCCCTTCATCTTTTTTCCTTGTTGACGGCAAATTCCCCCCAGAGCATATGAGATGTTATCCAGTGCAACATGACCTCGGACAAACTTGCGCGAATTAAGTAAAAATTATAAAAAGACACCTATGAACACACTTAACAACATAGACTGGGTAAGAATATTGTAACTAAATTAGAAATTGAAAATACACTGACTCTTACAAACCAATGACCCCAGAATTCTCCCTTAAGGATCACAAGGTTAATTTTAACGATAACCCTTCAATTAGATTAATATGCCCCTCTACATCAGATATTGGTAAAATTAGTAAAATAATCCTAGATAGAGTAATACCAATATTAAGAAATAAGGCCAAGATTTTGCTATGGGGCAACACTGACCAAGTTATTAATTGGTTCACTAAGATAGTGGATGAGAAATCGTTTAAATTTATACACTTCGATATAGATAACTATTATGCTTCTATCTCCCCAATACTGTTAAATGAAGCCCTAATAATTACTAAAAATGAAATAGATATAGTGCTAACAGCTAGGCGTACTATCATTGACTTTGACAGTTCATACTGGACCAGGGCCACCGACCTGATAACTTGGATATCATGATGGGGTCGAGTCACTCCACACAGGTAATGGAACTTGTTGGCATATACCTCTTACACAAACTTAAAGAAATTCCCACACTCCAAGGAGGTGTATATAGAGATGACGCTCTATTTACAGTAAAAATACTACAACCCTCGTAGGATAGAAACATATTCACAGATTCTTTAAAACTAATGGCCTTTTGGTAACCATAGATACTAGCCATGAGATAGTTAACTTCCTTGATGTTACATTAGAACTATATACAGGACTATACAGACCAAACCATAAACTGGGTGAGGTGCTTTCCTACATGAGTAAATCATCTAACCACCCACCCTCTATCCTTAACCGTAAAGAGCGTCTGTCATAGAATCTTGAGGCTCTCAGCTATTGAGGACTTGTTTAACTGCACTATAACAGTGCGCTGTCTGCGTCAGGCTATAATAATAAAATTTCTTACATCCAGGATATTAAATCTACTAAAATCCCTTTTCATAGTAACATAATCGCACAGCACACTAACTCTAATAACGATAGGACTAATAAAAATAGACTAGATGTGTGTTTAGGAAGGGCATCCAACCAGTGTATCAATGTCAAAACGCTTATAAGCACACCAACAAGTATATAGGAACAACAAAAATATGAAGATGTCACATCTCAGAGTTGCAACACTTAATGTTGGCACTCTCACAGGTAGATCTGCTGAAATAGCGGAGATGCTGGAGAGAAGGCATGTGTATGTGTGCTGCGTGCAAGAGGTGAGATGGAGAGGTGCCTCTGCGAGACTAGTCGCAGGCAAACATCTTAGCTATAAGCTTTTCTAGGTAGGTAAGGATGATGGGTTAGGGGGAGTAGGCATTTTCCTGACAATAGAGGTAGTTCAAGTTAGTAATCGAATAATTAAGCTTAGACTACTGACAATCATCTCTGCCTATGCTCCCCAAACGGGCCTAGGAAGAGAAAGAAGAGAAAGACTGCTTTTACGAGCAACTTTTACAAACAACCGCAATGACAGAGGACGGAGACATCGTTATGCCTAACTTAATGCCTCTATAGTTTCCCCTATCTAGAGCATCCCCTTTACCCTTGTAGCAGTTAATGATGATGCTGCTACACCAGTCTTTCGGTATGACCCCATTCTGTATTACTTTGTTAACTATACGGGTGACCATAGTGTGTCCCACCATACCAGATGCCTTCAACATCTCAGCAACTATCTCCGAAGGCCCAGCTGCCTTGCCTGTCTTCATATCTTTGATTGCCTTACTTATTATACTACCTTTAACTTGCACTGCTGGTCCTTCTATTGGATTGATTTGGGGCAGACTATCTTTTTCCCCATTTATTCTCCTCATTTAATAGTCTCTCGTAGTGACACTTCCAGGCTATCTTCTTATCAGTATCAGTGAGGGCAAGTACACCATTATCATTACGGACACACTTCTCCCCGACAATATCACGATTTTCCTTGACACATTGTCTAGCAATCCTGAACACCTCATGTTTTTGGTCCTCACGTTGTAGAACATGCTTGAACTTTCTATCCTCTGCTTCCCTTTTTGCAAGGTACACTTGTCTCCTAGCTTCTCTCCTGGCCACTTGATAGTGCTCTCTACTTCCCCCATCCTGCCATACTTTCCAAGCCTGCTTTTTGGCCTTGATTGTCTCTTCTACCTTACTGTTCCACCACCAAGTTACTCTCCTCCTGCCAATAGGTCTGCTCCAGCCACATATTTCATCCGTTGCTTTCAGCAGGTTCACTTTCAAGAATTGCCACTGTTCCTCTATATCGCACGTCTCTAATTGTTCTTCCTTATTGTCAAAGGCATCAAGTAATAAGCTTTTAAATTTGTCACTGGCTATGGGGTCCTTCAACTTTCATATTCTTCTCCTCAAGGTTGGACTCCTCTGTCGTCGAGTACGTCTATTTCTGACTATGAGGTCACTAACTACTAACGTGTACATAGGTAGAACAGAATGAGATGCCATTGGTATACCGTAGGTAATTTGCCAAAAAAAAAAAAAATTGTCTCCGTTTGGAAAAATGTCTCCAACACAACAGAAAAGGAAAACAAAATCACTTATTTTTCTCTGTCAAACAACTGGACAGGAAAAATAATGCATCCGGGACAATATGCAAAGGAGCGACTAACCGAGCGATGTCATTAATAAGGTATAGGCAGGGAATTTGAAACTAAAACCAACATGGCAGACTATTTCACGCCAAAAACACTATTGATGGAGAAGAAAGCCGCCATCTTGTCATCCTCAACATTTTTAGCCAGAGAAGAGAGGAAAAAAAGAAAAGGAGAAAAAAAAGCAAAAACATTCGCACAATTGCTGTTTGTTTGTGTGTAAATAACTTTGGGTGTTCGTTTTGCACATATGAAGAGTTTGATGTTAAGTGTTACAGAGAAATATGTTTAGATCGGTCAATACAGCCATATCAGAATCAAGTGTGTTGTTCTGTATTAAATGTTTTTTTTTCTCTTTTTTTTTTTATATACACATGGTACTATTTCCCATTCTTTTTAAAAAAAAAAAACAAAAAAAAAAACGTCAGGTCACCAATTTAGGAGATTAGTATCAGTGTACATATATATAATATCAAGAATGACAATAAATGCAGGTGTGTGTTGTGACAAGGTTTTACTTCACAGAAGTCAAATAAATTAATATAAATAATTTGTTACCACATGTAGATGTTCAGTTGGTCACAACTCCCAGACTGGAGTGTGTAGAGAAGAACAGAAATCTTCTCTTGGAGGTGTTTAAGTATTTCTTTAGGCTGCCGGAATTCTTCTTCTTGCGGTCGAAGGAAGTGAGACAGGAGTCATCTCTTGACAAGGTCTCAGGTGTTCTTGTCCCTTCGGAGTTCAGGATGTGAGAGAGGCTTATGCCTTGGCAGCCCTCAAATATATAGTCCCCAGGGGGATGCAACTCCATTTAGTACATGAATCTGCCTATGGGGGTCGCGCCTGTCGCAAAGGGACGTAACACCTATACGTGCTGAGTTACGACCGTCGTAAAGGGACGCAACTCCTATACGTGCTGAGTCACAGCCGTAAGGGGCTGCTACAGATATAATCTATCTGGCTGGCATGTTCCCCTGATCTATAGGTGATCAAGTGGTTTTCACATTTTTTGAAGTTTGTGTTACAGATAGTTAGGCTATTTGCGTCACAGAATTCCAGGATTCTGAAGCCTTCCTCATTTCTATTTCCAACCCCATAGCCTCCATGGATTCCATCATAGCCATCACTATGTTGTCCAACGTGACCGTTTAGATCGTCAGCAATAATTAAGTAGTCGCTGTCGGTTATTTGGGAAGTAGTGTGCATTAGCATCTCATAGAACCTGTCCTTTATAACCTGTCCTTTATAACGTCAATTATACAAAACATAAAATTCAAGAAAAACCAATTTGTAGGCCAGGAATACCTTAAAGGCCTTAAGAATAATATAGAAAATCTTGAAAAAACTGAGAAAATTCTCGTTAAATCTGACAAAACCAACAATCTATATGGAATGCAAAAGGACGAATATAATAATCTTATATTGAAGGAACTAAGGAAAAACTACAAAAGAACAACCAATGATGACCTTGAAATGCTAAATAGAGAAGCTTCCGATATAATTAATAAATTAGGCATCGGAAATAGGACCGAACCCTTTATACCTAGAAAACCAAAAATTAATTTGAAAGACCACAAAAGAAACTTTGAAATAGAATTACCAGTTCGACTTATAGCACCATCTAAATCAGACTTAGGCATAGTTAGGTAATGTGGCCGTGTAGGCAACACAGTAAAAACCTCCCAGCCCCACACTGTAAATGTGGTTGGTGTTAGGAAGGGCATCCAGCTGTAGAAAACCTGCCAGACAGTCCATGCTGTAATGTGGCCGTGTAGGCAACACGGTAAAAACCTCCCAGCCCCACACTGTAAATGTGGTTGGTGTTAGGAAGGGCATCCAGCTGTAGAAAACCCGCCAGATAGTCCTATGCGAGCAAGACAATCACTCTTGCCACAAGTGGGAAAACCCCCGTCCAAACCCATGCAAGCGTGGAACACGGACGTTAAACGTTGATGATGATGATGATATTAGATAGAATCATACCGCAACTTAAAGAAATATCTTACTTAAAACTATGAAACGGTACTAATGAAGTTATAGATTGGTTCAATAACATAAATTATAAGCATAACAAAAAATTCATTCAATTGGATATTGCAAATTACTACTCATCTATCACTCCTAATTTACTTATCTACGCATCTAAATATACTGATTTATCTAGTGATGAAATGCATATCATTTTAACTGCACGGAAAACCTTAATTAAATTCAACAACCATCTTTGGACCAGAGCAGATAGAGATAATAATTTCGATATCACTATGGGGTCATCAGACTCGGCGCAAATAACAGATCTTGTGGGGCTTTTTATTAACAATACATTACATAGAAAACTACCGGAGATGACCGCTGGTTTATATCGTGATGATATGCTGCTGTTAATTGAAAATAATAATAATTGTGAAATCAATAGGAAAAAAAAATCAATAATACAATTTTTTAATAGCTATAATCTTAAGTTAGAAATAGAGAATAATTATAAAATTAACTTTTTAGACGTAACATTAAACCTTAATACTGGGCTATACTATCCATTCCTTAAAATTAATGAGAACTTAAACTATGTTAGCTTCAACTCTAATCATCCTAGATCCATTAAGAACACTCGTAAATTCTGTACAACGTATTTCTTGAATCTCATACAATAAAAATATATTTGAAGATAAGGCACAATATTATAACGAAGCTTTAAGTAGAGCAAGCTATAATAATGAAATTAAATACATCGACAATAATGATAAGGCAATTAACCATAATATTAATTATAATTATAATAAGAAACCTAGCATAAACTCTAAAACTAACAGAAGAAATAGAACTAGAAACATAATCTGGTATGCTCCTCCGTTTTCACTAAGTATTAAAACACCTTTAGCTAAACTATTTTTTAAAGCTCTTGATAAATGTTTTCCCAAGGCCCATAGATATTACTCAATCTTTAACAGACATACAGTTAAACTATCTTACTCTACTACTATGAACCTAGCACAAAATATAAACAGAATCAATAATAGAAATCTAAACCTTAACCAGAATAGCACTAATGCCTCTAGCAATATCCAATATAATAATACTGGTCTGAATAATATAAACTCTGATAAATGTAATTGTAGAATTAAATCTAACTGTCCTTTAAAAAATAACTGTTTAGTTAAAAATGTGGTCAATAAATGCAATGTCAAAACCAATGATAATATTTTTAACTATGTTGGCTCAATTTCTACAGACTTTAAATCTCGTTTCAATAACCATAAATGCCCGTTTAATAATATTGGTAAAAAATCTTCAACTTCTCTATCCAACTTGATATGGAACTTAAAATCCAAAAATAGAGACTATTCTTTAACTTGAAATATAATTTCAAAAGCACCCGCTTACAGAAACACAGCTTTATCCAAATTTTGCAAAATTGTGTGTTGAGGAAATTTTCTTCATACTTAAATGTAAGAACTCCATTAATTTACATAACAATTTATTTAGTTCTTGTAAACATCACCAAAACTCAACTTTTGGATCTATATATAAAATATAATTACACGTTTAATCTTCTCTACCAAACACCTATAATCTCATTTCTTAAATTATATGCATATATGTTCATAAATTCTAAATTACTTATTTCCCAAAAAACTATTTTTTGGGTCATCTTAATATTTTTGATATTTTTTTAGTATTTTTCTAATATTTTTAAATATTTCTTGATATTTCTTTATATTTTTTGAATAATTTTAGGTTTTTAATTATATTTTCTGAATAATTGTAGGTTTTTAATTAATTTTAAACACTTTTAAATGTTTGTAAAAGGTTTTGAGTATCTTCGGAGTCTTTTTGAGATCTTTTAAAAATCTCTTGGAAAGTTTTTCCAGGAATTTTAAAGAATTTTGTCTAGAATAGTTAATATTTTATAGTCTTAATTTTTAAATGGTTTTAGTATTTTCTTATACTTTTAATAATTTTTAATTTTTTAATTTTTTGTAATTATTTAATTATTAGAGTTATAATCAATAACTAACTCTGGCTAAATATATTTTTAAACATCTTTGTCAAAATTATCTCATAATAACTAATAAATAGACAAAACTGGGATTTTCAATATTTTTCCAATGTAAAACATGAAAAACATATAAGTAATCTTATTAACTCAGTTAATTTAATTTAAATACTTACACTAAATATAAACTAGTATCCCTCATAATTTATCATCTATAACATGATATACCCATCTATCCACTCATATATCTATCCTTATATCTATATTTTATCCTATGCTTCTACTTCATATTTATTTTAAATCTATTTTTTAATATATTTCAATATATTTTAATATATTTTAATATATCTTAATATATTTTAATATATCTTTATTTATTTTTAATATATCTTTATTTTTTCTATATATCTAATTTTCTATATACTTATAATAGTAAATAAATATTTATTATAATAGAATTCTAACAATTATTAGTAAATATACTAAATATGTAACAAACTTATTTACGTTATATGAATTCATCCTTGGATAAGCTTCTTTCTTTGCTCTTTCTTCACTCTATTTCTACATATACTAATATTTTCTTTCCTCTCCTTTTTTCTCTCTCTACTTCCCACAGCGTAATTTAAATAAACTGTTGTTTTTTAAATTTTTCGGACATTCATTTGCATATTCACACAGAACTTTGAATTACCCTCAATAAAATTTTTCACTATCCAGCGAATTTTCAACCATCAAGGTTGCTTTCCACGGTTATGTCACTATTTATAAAACAAATTTTGTATTTTATCTGATGAAAGTGCACCAAGATTGCCTTGGTTACCCTTGAAATATATATAATAAAATAATTATGGTTTTATAAATAGTTTCCATTTATTAATATATTGTATATATATATATATATATATATATATATATATATATATATATGGAGGTACATGGCTTAGTGGTTAGAGCATTGGCCTTGCAATCAAAAGGTTGTGAGTTCAATTCCCAGACCGAGTGATGTGTTGTTTCCTTGAGCAAGACATTTTATTTCACATTGCTCCAGTTTACTCAGCTGTAGAAATGAGATGATAGGGACTGGGGTCCCTATCATTCCACTGCAAAGTGGTGGTGGAGGTGCCACGGTAAAAAAGCACCCAGCACTCACTGTAAATGAGGTTGGTGTTAGGAAGGGCATCCAGCTGTAGAAATCAAGCCAGAATCAGTTCCCGTCCCATCCTTGCAAGCAGGGAAAAGCGGACGTAAAATGAAATGATGATGATGATGATATATATAGAGGCACATGGCTTAGTGGTTAGAGCATTGGCCTTGCAATCGAAAGGTTGTGAGTTCAATTCTCAGACCGGGTGATGTGTTGTTTCCTTGAGCAAGACACTTTATTTCACATTGCTCCAGTTTACTCAGCTGTAGAAATGAGATGATACGGACTGGGGTCCCTATCATTCCACTGCAAAGTGGTCATGGAGCTGCCACGACAAAAAAAAAGAAGCACCCAGCACTCACTGTAAATGAGGTTGGTGTTAGGAAGGGCATCCAGCTGTAGAAATCACGCCAGAATCAGTCCCGTCCCACCCTTGCAAGCAGGGAAAAGCGGATGTAAAAATGATGATGATGATGATATATAAAACATTAATTGAAAAGGTTTGAGTGTATATGAATATTCATAAAATGTGAGTATTCTCAGTGTGAAAGGTAGCCATAACAGCTAAAAAATTTTTTTTGGGGGGTGGTTTAAGATATAACCACAATATGAACGGAAAGTGGGAGAGAGTGAGAGAAAGAGTCAAAGTATGAGATGAAAAATGAGAGGGTTAGAGAGCGAGAGAGAGAAGTGAAGAGAGGAGAAAACTAGTATGTAAAGCAGATGGTTCCTCTATTTCTTTGTTTTTAATTCTCTGTTTTTAATTCATGCATCCATTTATGTATTTTTTTTCCCCGATGTGGGGTATCCAACTGGCTCATTTCAGCCTCATATATATATCACGAATAAAATTATAGTTCATTGTTTCTGAGGAAGACGGTGTGATGGATCAGGCATTTCGAGACTAGAAATAGGAAGTGATATAACCACTATCTGCTAGTTAATATATCGATCTACCCTGATCAATCGACCCTCTGAAACGATTGTAAAACAATAAACTAATTGAGAACCTATCTTTGACTTTTATTTTATTTTCATTGTTCAATACATACATACTTATATATAAATGAATCTGCAGTTTGAGTAGAATCTTTGAGGGAACCTTATATGATGAGAGCCTACTATAAAAACTATAGCACTCATCGCCTAATCTCTTTGAAACCATCTCTTCAAAGCTGCATTGAGTTCTAACAATGTTATCGGCACACCATAAACAGGTGGATACCAGTATATACATTTATATGGCATTCGGAAGGGCATCCAGCTGTAGAAACCAAGCCAAAATCAGTTCTGTATGAGCAAGACATGGTCACCTGACCTAGCATTGTCCACAACAGGACAACTCGTCTAACCCATGTTAGCATGGAAGAATGGACGTAAAACGGTGATGATGATTATATATATATGGAGAGAGAGAGAGAGAAGTGAGCTAGCAGCCGATGTGTAGGCTAAAGTTATATCTGCATAAATACAGTGTGTGTAATCGAGACAGACACCAAAAAATACAGAAAATGCAGAAATTGAAACAATTGACACAACTACACACGAAAAAACCGAAAAAAACAACATTTGCACAGACTGTGATAAACAAAACAGTACAAACACATCGACATAAGCAACTCCAAACAAATGTTGACTGATGGAAAACAATTCATAACCTTTGAAGAAAAGGGTGGGTTTCATATAAACTCACCCTTGGAAATTAAACGAGAAACAGTTCGAAGGACAGTAACCTTCAGAACTGATTCAAATCAAACGAAAAAACTGGTATTCCTCAGTCAAGGGGAAATTGAAACCACCCTGAAAGAGGCTCTGCCGGACATTGATTTATGCAGAGGGCCAGACTATATGGAAGTATTTCGGTACTTTTTAAAAGCGAGGCCCCCGCACAAAAGCATTCTGTTACACCAGTCATCACAAAAACACACCTTTTTCCCTACTTACATGGAGCCAGAAAGTGATACAATTCTTTCGAAGGTGGGCAGACAAAGGTGGGCAGGGACAGATTTGGAGATTCTGATACAAATGAAACCAGAAAGAATTTCCAAAATCCCCGAAAGAGTGCTGGTTGACAACCAAAACTACATTAACATAACTGAGGGCAGAAAGCCACACTGTTTTCGATGTGCAAGCACATCACACCTAAAAGCCTCCTGCCCTTTACAAACATCTTTAAAAGAAAGTACTTTTGCCAACACTAACACCAAAACAATCACCATCACCTCCACAACAACAACAACAACAACACACAAAACAAGCAAACACACCCAAACAAATAACCTCTCAACCACAAACAACAGAAAAAACACAGACATCACCCCTGAAGAACACAGCCCCACCCCACCCCACTCAATCCAACACTACCACAAACACACACACCAAAACACCATCACCACACAACATGCCCTTACCCCTACCCCACACTCCTGATGATTATTCATCAACAGATGTGGCTGCTTCTCCTTTAAGTGAAGAAGAGCTCCGGAAATCCAAAAAACAAAAAAAGAGACACCACAAAACCCCCAAAACTCCAATCACCAACACCAACACACAACCACAGACACAAACAACACCACAACCAAACCTCCCCCTACCAACCAAACAAACACCAACACCACCCCAAACAAAAAAGAAAACTCAGAGACGAACAACAAACTAAAACAACACTACAAAAACAACAATATACATACATCAACACCAACAACAAAAATTTGATGATGGTCATCTCACAGGACCCCAAAGTGGAAACTGAGGGGAAAACTTTTGTAAAAGATTCTCAACCACACCTAAAACTAATAAGGGTTTCGATAGAAACCTATCACAAATTGAAAGAACAGTTTTCGCAGGATGTTGGCAACCCCTGTCAAAAACCTATTAAAATGTTTCCCCACCCCACCCATCACCCCCACCAGAACTGAAATGGAGATTGAACAACCCGATTTCCAGGAAACGAAAAGGTAAGTGCAACTTTTCGTCCTTTTCGGCAACTCTTCTCCACCAATATGGCTGACTTATGAGTTGTGCGTGGCCTCGGGATGCCCTGGAAACAGGGCCAACTTTTATACGACCTTAGTCACACGGTATAGATGTAATAGCCATCACCGAATCCAGGATCCACAACAGGCAGCAACTAACTCCCATCTTCAGATCTACGCATCTCTCTGTCACCCGGGAGGTGGAGGGTGAGTGACTGTCATGTTTCGGAAAAACCTGGATCTCGAAGTACAGCAAGTATACTTGGACCCGGAGAGTAGACTGGTGGTCCTAGATGTGAACAGTATTGGAGGTGGAGCCTTCAGACTGGTGGCCGTTTATGTCCCGACTGGGCAATCACAATCGCGGCCATACTTTTTTAAGCCTCTAGAGTCTTTTCTGGAAACGTCTCGCTCCTTGCTTTTAGTGGGGGACTGGAATGGTATCCTAGATGCACAATGGGACAATGTAGAATCATGTACCAGTAGAGGGGGGTGCAACAGCCTCAAGACTTTAATCGGCCAATTCCAACTGGCCGATAGGTATCGACTGGATTTGCCGACTGTACCACAGTGGACGTGGGCAAACCGCAGCGGGACATCTAGATCGTATTTAGATAGGTTCTTCATTAGAGAAAGGGGCAAGGAGATGTTAAGCTGTCCACGAATGCACATGGTTGCCTGTTCAGATCACAAATTAGTCGTCTGCATAGTCAACCGTGATAGAACACATAGACAGGGACCCGAATACTGGAAGCTGAACGTGTCGTTGCCGGCACGTAAAGCTTACAGTGAACGGATAAGTAGACCAGTCAAGCAACAGTTAACGGGAGCCATCGTCAACAATAGATGGTGGTACTCTCTCAATAAAACAATTAGAGTAGAATCGATAGGGTTTAGCAGAGTGTTAGCCTTAGAGAAAAACAAAATAGAAAGAGAACAAGTAGCCAAGGTAGAGGAGGCACTTAGAAGTGGCAACGCGGCTAGAGTGTTAGCGTCAAGAACGGCACTGGACCAGTTCTTCGACGCGAAACACGAAGGCTGCGTGGTCAGAAGCAAAACCATCACGCACGCACACACACATCTCCAGGTATTCCTCACCGACCCCCAACCGGTGTGGGCACCGTTTGTGGACAAGTTTTCCCGCAGCTCGTCTCGCTGACGGAGCTGCAGTCCTGGGTCAAGAAAAGACCGAAGAAGATGGGCGCCTGGCACATTGAATGCGCTCAGGCGCTCAGAGTCCTCTGTCAAGCGTGCACTGCAATCAGTGGAGACTCCACTTCGACATTCTATAGAGGGTTAGTACGTCACAAGGGCGACGACGTGCTCGGAGAGACTCTAGGCGTCGAAGACGACGAACTCATCAGTCTGTTTGGTAGGACTTATCGCCCGGGACCCATGGACAACTTCCAGAAGTCCCTGGCCTGGCAGTGCTACCGAGGAGATCTACTAGTTCGTGACAAGATCTACAGGCACGGACGCCCCGGCAGGGATCCTTCCAAGCGGATGTGTCCAAGATGCGCGCAGGACATTGAAACCGCCCTGCACGCAATTGTACATTGCCCGGGCGTAACCGACCTGTGGAACTACGCGGAACAACAGTTGACTGCCGAGTCCATAGTAAGGATCAAACCGCCAACTTCTTTTAAAAACGAAAGAGAGACGGTTTTCCCCTGTACAGTGGCTATGGTGAAAGAAGTTATATGGTGGACGAGATTGAGAAGACTGAGGACAGATGCCTTTCTCTCCGGACAACAATTGATTCCCTTCTTTAAGTATCACTTTAGAAGGGGAGTCAGTAAATTTACTGAAAGGTGGGTGAATGAAGCGAAAATGGCCCGAGTGATTGGACCTTCTCTGTTTATAAGCCTGTAGGTTAAAGAAGAGAGCAAAAGGAAGAAGGGAGCACTTGCACAACACGCTCCTCAAGTTGAGGGTTCTATCGACGGGGTATTAAACAACCCATTTGTGGCGCCTCCCCCCTATTGGGGATTTCGACTGTTATAATTGTTTGTTTTATATTTTTTACACGATTGTATGTAAAATCCCCGGCATGTGTCTTTGTATTGCCCCCTTTTCTTGTGCGAATAAAGAAATATATCTATATACACACACATATATGTACATATATACACATCATTTTACGTCCGCTTTTCCCTGCTTGCAGGGAACTGATTCTGGCTTGATTTCTACAGCTGGATGCCCTTCCTAACACCAACCCCATTTACAGTGAGTGCTGGGTGCTTTTTTCTGTGGCGCCTACACATCCACTTTACAGTGTGGGCTGGGTGCTTTTTTGTCGTGGCACCTCCACGACCACTTTGCAGTGGAAAACTGGAGCAACGTGAAATAAAGTGTCTTGCTCAATGAAACAACACACCACCCGGTCTGAGAATTGAACTCACAACCTTTCGATTGCAAGGCCAATGCTCTAACCACTAAGCCACGCGCCTTCATTATATATATAGTATAAATTATACTAAATAACCTCGGATATTCTGACCACATGTCCTTAGTATCGGAGCTGTGATCTCTCAATTCGGAGAAGTAGCAGCTCTACCTGGCTCTATTGATTTGTGCTATTCCAAAGAGCCTTTGGAGGAACCCCTTTCGGTCATTAATCAAGATACATGACCTTAGGTAAGGGTTGGCATGAATACCGAATTGAAGATAGCAAGTTTGGCTTTTACACCTACCTCCCTTCTGATGACCGAATACTGAAGCTGACACATGACAGCAGCAGCTGCAATTCTTGCACTTAATTCAGCCTCCTGCCTTCCATCACTCGTGAAAACTGCCCTAAGATACTTAAACTTCTGCACTCTACTCACATGTAGGGAACTGCGCATGCTTCCTTGAAAGAATGAGTCTCAATCTTCGCAGCACTGATTTTCATTTGTGCCGTGTAACACTTGACAACAAATCTATCAGGTGCATGTCAGAGATCAACTTCAGACCAATTAAGTAGTATCATGTCTGCAAATTCCAGCCGACTGATTTTACTTCCACCAGTCCTGTTACTACCAGTTCCAACCTCTCCTATTCGTAATAATCGTGAACAGGACTGACATGCCCAGCCGGGCTGGAAGTGGTGGTCAGTTTTAAGATCACTGATCAAATTATTTGTAACATTGAAATTAAAAAAAAAAAAATCATTAAAGCCTAGTTATTTCCCTTGAAAAGCATTTTTGTTTTGTCGTAAGTTACCTCCCTTAGAACTTTTTTTTTTTTTTACAAATTTGGTTACATCTCGAATAAATATTTTATTTTTTGCCTTTTAAACAAGGCATTGGAATTTTAACAATAAAAAAAATAATACTTTGTTTTATTTAACTTATTCATTGAAATTAATATTTCAAAATTATACAAATGAGGCTATTTTCCATCTCATTGTTTTCCTCCGTATAACTTGAACTCTTTCAAGTCTAAAGTAAACTCATTCATTCGTCTTAATTTCTCTTTCTTTATAATCCCTTAAACTAAGTGGCTTAACGCCTTGTTTGGGACTTTATAATTAGAAAATAGTGAAATCTTCGTTTAAATATTTTCCATATCGGCTGGTTTATCAAGAGTAAAAACTAACAATATTGTGTTTAAATGTATTATTGTACAGTGTTGCGAGGGTGATTGATATAACTTCAACTGGCTCTCATTAAGAAAACCATTATACCAATCGATTGGAGCAAAACAGATACAGCACGATTTGAATATTCATAAATGTATGAATGTATGTACTTACGTATTTACGTACACACACATAGTCACGCATACACACATACACAAACATACACTCACGCACGCACACACACACACACACACACACACACACACACACACACACACACACACACACACACACACACACACACACACACACACACACACACACACACACACACACACAGAGACTTGTATATTTTCAGCAACCGATAAATATGTCTATATATTTTCTACTATATTACACACACACACACACATTTATTTATCATATATTTTTCTTCTTTGTATAGTAAAATACAAACGCACACACACACACACACACACAAGCTCACACAGACGCTACAGTACACATGCATCTCCATACGCATCTACTCTCAATTTGTGTTATCATACACACTAACATGATGCCAGTCTTCCATATATCGTCAGATATATGAGAATAATTAATAGTATTAATAACATATCATTTACAGAGAACGATGAAGAAACAGTATTTATAATTGTCAAGTACATAATTCCTCTGCGTATGGGGCAGGAGAGATCACATCATCATCATCATCATGGCCAAAGTTAAACTCTTCAGATTGTGAATTCAATTAAAGTCATGTATGAAAATGCTTCTGTACTTATAATGACACCCGAAGGAAACTCAGATCTATTCTCCATTGATACCTGTGTCCTCCCATGAGATTTTTAGTGCTCTTTCCTTTTTGTGATACTAGAATCTTTTTCAACATGCTGATGTATACCGTATTTCCGGGAACCGAAGACGCTTCGTCCTCGAGAACGCACCCTAATTTTGACAACCAAAAAAAAAAAAAAAAAAAAAAATTAATAAACAACCTTTGGCCTCCAGGACGCATGGTAGATTTTTGAGATTTATTTTAGGAAGAAAGTAGCGTCTTCGATGCCGGGAAATACGGTAAGTGTATATGTGTGTATGTGCATATGCATACATTTATATGTATGAGGATATAAATATAAATGTGCAAATACTTACAAAAATACACACTCACAGACATACATTCACACACATACATACATTCTCATATACACATACACAGTGTAACAAATGGAATGCCAACTGCTGCTTTGCTATAGATTTTTTACCATCTCCTTCCTTCCTTTTACATACACATACATTCACACAAACACACATTGTGTGATGGGCGGAAGTTAATTAAATTTATATATAGATGCCTTATATATATAATCACTACGTAATGCCATTGCACAATCTGACGGAATAACGCTGAAAAGTTGGCAAGGAACTGACAGTCTTTTAACATACTGCTTATACCATCTATACATACATTCATACAAACATGCATACATATATACATATATACATACATACATACACACACACACATACACTCACACATATATACACATAGATACACACTCACATATACATACATACACGCAGACACGCACACACGCACGCACATAGATACATACATGCACACACACACACACACACACACACACACACACACACATACAACTCATGCGTTTACAGATGAAGAAAAAAGTACTCAATACATAAAGTAGGGTGTATACATTTCATTAGAAGTGTAATGCTTCATGAATCATTCCAATGATTGTCAGAGTAAAGATTCTAGAAACTTAACCCTTTAATGTTCAAACCGACCAAAACTGGCCAGAATTCTCTACCTCTTTCTGTTGAAACTGGCTGTAACTGGTCGCTCAAACTGATGTTAAGGTATTGTTTTCAAAATAAATACTTTCAAAATCTCATAGATTCGATATGTGAAATATTATGTGAGGTAAATCCTTTACTGTGAAAATACAATAGTAAATATAAAATAATGTGAATGCTAAAGGGTTAAACATTATTGTTACAAGCACATGTACACCCTTTGGAAATATAGTTGCCACAAAGTAGATAACTATAATTGTTTCTACTTTTGGCACAAGGCCAGCAATTATCCCAGTACATTACTGGTACTTTATTTTATCGACCCCGTAAGGATGAACGGCGAAGTTAACCTAATAATAGTTGACTAAATTGAGAGAAGTACTTCCGTAATTCGACAAGATTTCATCAGATTTGCAAATTGCTTGGACCAAATAGGTTTGGTTTCGTTCTGGTACTGGGTCAGTAGCATACCTTTTAGAGATCCAGAGCCAGACACAAAACCCAGGCACACATTTCAATGTGACCTGTGTGACGAGCAGTCAGGTATGAACGTCTTGGATTTTGACTTGTTATTGGGCTTTCGTTAGTTGAGTAACTCAAGTTATGTACGCCATCACTACAAATTTGGGCAGTGGTCCACTAAGTGAACCTTTCAGTAGCTGAGTAACTCACGTGTACGCCATCACTACAAATTTGGGCAGTGGTCCACTAAGTGAACCTTTCAGTAGCTGAGTAACTCACGTGTACGCCATCACTACAAATTTGGGCAGTGGTCCACTAAGTGAACCTTTCAGTAGCTAAGTAACTCAAGTTGTGTACGCCATCACTACAAATTTGGGCAGTGGTCCACTAAGTGAACCTTTCAGTAGCTAAGTAACTTACGTTGTGTACGCCATCACTACAAATTTGGGCAGTGGTCCACTAAGTGAACCTTTCAGTAGCTGAGTAACTCAAGTTGTGTACGCCATCACTACAAATTTGGGCAGTGGTCCACTAAGTGAACCTTTCAGTAGCTGAGTAACTCAAGTTGTGTACGCCATCACTACAAATTTGGGCAGTGGTCCACTAAGTGAACCTTTCAGTAGCTAAGTAACTCACGTGTATGCCATCACTACAAATTTGGGCAGTGGTCCACTAAGTGAACCTTTCAGTAGCTAAGTAACTTACGTTGTGTACGCTATCACTACAAATTTGGGCAGTGGTCCACTAAGTGAACCTTTCAGTAGCTGAGTAACTCAAGTTGTGTACGCCATCACTACAAATTTGGGCAGTGGTCCACTAAGTGAACTTTTCAGTAGCTAAGTAACTTACGTTGTGTACGCCATCACTACAAATTTGGGCAGTGGTCCAATAAGTGAACCTTTCAGTAGCTAAGTAACTTACGTTGTGTACGCTATCACTACAAATACAAGCAGTTGTTCACTAAGTGAACTTGTTGATCTTCACCATTGACAATTGTTATAGTTCTGTTCAACATCGTGTTTATCACCCACCATTGACTTCTAAGAATTCCTCTGTTGAATGACGCATCCACCATGCTGCTTCCCCCCATAGCTTCATTTCTATTTCTATAAGTGTTAAACTAATAACAGTAACTTTTATCTTTTTTTCTGTTGCTATTTCATTGGTGTTACTTTACATACGCACATACATTCAACCAGCTAAATGCATTTACAAACTAGAAGTGTTTACAAACTAGATAAAGATTACTCAATGAAATTAATAGCTGCAACTTGTAACGTTTCAAATTCCAAAGAAAAAAAACTACACACGCATACACAAATAAACATATATGTACATAGACACACACATATATATGTGTGTGTGTGTGTGTAATATATATATATATAATGAACGTAAACATCACCCCTCCATATGTATATACATACACAGACCCATGCTAGCGTGGAAGATGGACGTTAAACGATGATGATGATGATGATGACACTCACACATATATATATATACATTATATATATATATATATATATATATATATATATATATATATATATATATATATATATATATACACACACACACGCACACATATATATATGATCAAAAGAACGAAACATCATAACAATAATTCTTTATTTTCTAAAAACAAGTCAAATAATTAAATTATCAAAACAGAAATGAAGGTTTATTGCCGTAATTGAATTTCTGTGATCATAGGATTTATAATTTTTCAAAATATTAATAAAAAAAAAATGTCTTTTGTTTCTATTTTATACATTTTGATTTTTACTTTGAAATTTCAAAATTTCTCTGAGCTAACCTCTTTTTCATTAAGTTTCCTTATTTATTATTTTTGAAATGTAATTAATATATTATTTTTGATGAAATTAATATATTATTTGTTTGATATTAAGGTTTTTTTCCCTTCTGTGTAATTAAATAATGAAAAATCTTTATCTAATTTGAGATTGATAGATTTGATGAAGAGAAATAAATATTTGTCAATTTCCTGGAATGGAAAAGATTCTTTGCCTTCTAGTCTCTAAGCTTTATTACTTCAGGAAGACTCACTCACTTACACTCATAAACATACACATACACACACACTCTCACATATACACACACATACATATTTCCGCATACATATATACACACACGCAGACATATATATTTATATATATATATATATATATATATATATAAATATAAACACACACTTACACGTATACACACATACACACTCCCATATACATACACACACATACATACATACATACATACATACATACATACATACATACACACACACACAAGCACACACACACCCGCCCCTCCACACAGAGAAAATAAAGGAATAGAGAAAATGAGATATTTCATTTAATTAGCTAACATTTATCAGAAATTAGCAAGAAATTATCACCAATTCCAGGTAAATTATAAATTATAGTTTTTTAAACACGTGACATTTGAGATGATTGGAGGAGTCTGATAGCTAATAACGGAGTTCTTCGCTTTAGCACCTTGTCTGACCTAAATGTCAGGTGAGGCTTGTACATTCTCTTGGCTGTTGCAGCATCTCAGCCTCACAATCGTTTGTGGTGAGACTTCTAGTGTCTTGGATAAAGTGAAAAAAGGCAAAATGCCCCCCCCCCCCCCAAAAAAAAACAACAACAAAAAAAAACAAAAAAAAAACATAAAAGAGCAGGAAGACCAAATAGAAAAAAAACCCTTATCTTTGTATCTAACCCTCTACCCTTTCGCTAAGCATGCTCTGAGATAACTTTTAACCCTTTTGATACCAAACTATCTGAAATCGTCTCTAGTTCTTCAATAGAAAAATCTTGTTTTAAAGTGTTTATATTTCTCTAAAATCCTTCCAGCATACTTTATAGAAGAATCTTTGTTAAGTTTAAGTTTTGTATATCATAACTGTTTAACGTCCATTTTTCCATGCTAGTATAGGTTAGTCGAGTTGTCCTGTTGTGAGCAATGCCAGATCGGGTGACCATGTCTTCCTCATACAGAATTGATTTTGGCTTGGTTTCTACAGTTGGATATCCTTCCTAACACCAACCTCATTTACAGTGAGTACTGGATACTTTTTGTCGTGACACCTACATGACAACTTTACAGTGTGGGCTGGATGCTTTTTGTCGTGGCACCTACATGACCACTTTACAGTGTAGGCTGAGTACTTTTTGTTGTGACACCTACATGACCATTTTACAGTGTGGGCTGGGTGCTTTTGCCGTGTCACCATCATGACCACTCTATAGTGTGGGATGGTTGCTTTTTGTCGTGTCACCATCACGACCACTTTACAGTGTGGGCTGGATATATATATATATATATATATATATATATACATACATACACATAGATTGTATGTTTTGTTTTGAACTGTTTCAGTTCCACTTTTGTAAAAAAGGGTAATAACCCTGAAATATCATGTTGAAATATTCTGGGTAAAACATTACTTTGTTCTGTTTTATTCAACATCATTTGCTCTTTGTATTTTTCTACCACATTGTACCAGCGTTTTGAAAATCACTGATCTTTTATTACACACACACACACACACACACACACACACATATCTGTACGTGGTTGATGGCTGAGAGAAAATAATACTCAATACCAAAGTAGAGTTTTATTATTCATTTTATTAAGGCTAAATAGTGAGTCTTGTTACTCCAGAGTTTCACCTGTTTCTCACAGGGTCATCAGACATATATACCAAGAAAATAGTAATTTTTACCTCAGACACAACGCTAGTAATTTTGTGGGAGAGAAAAGTCATTTCCATTGACACCAGTACATGACTGGTACTTTATTTTATTGACCCCGAAACGATGAAATACAAAGATAACCTCTGCAAGATTTGAATTCAGAACCTAAAGTACTGGAAAACATACTATTAAATATTTGTCCTACACTTTAACTTGTTCACTGCTGCATTTATTTTACCCAGCTATAGTTGATGTGCCAGGTTTTTTTTTCCAGTAAAATGACTAGTTTTTAAAACAAACATTTATTAACAACACATATCTGAATGTTTGACAAACATCACACCAATAAACTGGTAACCCCATCTAGCTTTGAAGTTATGAATCGTTGGAAACGAGTTCATAATTTTGAAGTTATGAACTGTTGGAAACGAGTTCAACAATGTTAGGAGGAGATAACTCGTCCATGGCACTGAAGAGGTTAAAGACTCTGCCAACCCACCGCCCTTACCAACAAAATAACATTGAATGTAAAAACCTAAAATACAAACTATGTCAGCTTCTACAATATATTTATTAGTTTCTTTCAATAAAGATAACATTTTCCTGTTTTGTTAAATGTTTTCTAAAGACCCAAGTCATTTTGTTTCACTCTCTACTATATATTTTTCTAATCTTACAATAACTATGTATGTTATAAAAATTTCCTGGTGGACACAACTCCACCCCCATGATAAATATATTCTGTCAATATCTGATTTGCATACACTAAATACTGTAATTATCTCCCCTTTTTTCTATCTTTCTCTGCAAATTCTCGCTAAATCATTTAATTTTCAATTGTTTACACCAAAAGTCTGCCTCATTAATGAAAACAGTCAGATAATGGTATTTTTTCATCTTTTCGTTTTTCTTCTCTTTCTTTCTTTTTCTTCTTTTTCTTACTTTCTTTTTCTTTTTTCTTTCTTTTTCTTCCTCTTCCTTCCTTTTCTTTCTTTCTTTCTTCTTCCCTTTCTTCTTCTCATCAGTCAGACTATGATATTCTTCTTCTTCTTCTTCTTCTATCACCATTATTATTATTATCATCACCATTATTATTAGCAGTTAGTATGAATCTAGAGAAGAGAGAATGTTATTGATTTTATAAGTTTGTCCTTGGTTTCAGGTTATCTCCCCCTCCGCCCCCACACCACCACACCACACCACCCACTGCCTCCCCTCACCATCTTCTGCTGAGTTTTCCACCTTGATTGATGTCTGTAATATAAAGTAAAGTTAGTATACTGGTATGTAGATCAGCAGAAACAGTCAATTCTATTGTTTCTCACATTAACTCTATCATCATCATCATCATTTCATTTTACGTCCACTTTTCCCTGCTTGCAAGGGTGGGGCGGGAACTGATGCTGGCTTGATTTCTACAGCTGGATGCCCTTCCTAACACCAACCTCATTTACAGTGAGTGCTGGGTGCTTTTTTGCCATGGCACCTCCACGACCACTTTGCAGTGTGGGCTGGGTGCTTTTTTGCCGTGGCACCTCCACGACCACTTTGCAGTGGAATGATAGGGACCCCAGTCCCTATCATCTCATTTTTACAGCTGAGTAAACTGGAACAATGTGAAATAAAGTGTCTTGCTCAAGGAAACAACACATCACCCGGTCTGAGAATTGAACTCACAACCTTTCGATTGCAAGGCCAATGCTCTAACCACTAAGCCATGTGCCTATATTCTTAGAAAACCTGTATATCTTCAGACAAGATATATTCTAAGACAGGATATATATATTCTACGGGTGTATATTCTAAGACGGGATCTTCAGACAAGATATATTCTAAGACAGGGTATATATATTCTACGGGTGTATATTCTAAGACAGGATCTTCAGACAAGATATATTCTAAGACAGGATATATATATTCTACGAGTGTATATTCTAAGACAGGATATATATATTCTACGGGTGTATATTCTAAGACGGGATCTTCAGACAAGATATATTCTAAGACAGGGTATATATATTCTACGGGTGTATATTCTAAGACAGGATATATATATTCTACGAGTGTATATTCTAAGACGGGATCTTCAGACAAGATATATTCTAAGACAGGGTATATATATTCTATGGGTGTATATTCTAAGACAGGATATATATATTCTACGGGTGTATATTCTAAGACAGGATCTTCAGACAAGATATATTCTAAGACAGGATATATATATTCTATGGGTGTATATTCTAAGACAGAATCTTCAGACAAGATATATTCTAAGACAGGATATATATATTCTACGGGTGTATATTCTAAGACAGGATCTTCAGACAAGGTATATATTCTAAGACAGGGTGTATATTCTAATACAGGATATATATATTCTAAGACAGGGTGTATATTCTAATACAGGATATATATATTCTAAGACAGGGTGTATATTATAATATAGGATATATATATTCTAAGACAGAGTGTATATTCTAAGACAGGATCTTCAGACAGGGTATATATTCTAAGACAGGGTGTATATTCTAATACAGGATATATATATTCTAAGACAGGCTATATATTCTAGCAATTACCCCAGTACATTACTGGTGCTTTATTTTATTGACCCCGTAAGGATGAAAGACAAAATTAATCTCAGCAGGATTTGAACTCAGAACATAAAAGGCTATAACTCTATGCTGCAAACATGGTGTCTGGTACTTTACCAATACTGCCAACCCACTGAGACAATGTTGTCCTCAGTAGGATTCGAACTCGAGGCATAAAAAAAAATGGGACGAATACCACAAAGTATTCAATCTGATGTTCTAAAGAA
>OZ024751.1:15486225-15501225 GCA_964016885.1 Eledone cirrhosa
CAGCTTCAGCATCACTCCTTCATATTTGGCCTATGAACTTTTTCACCCGCCCCCGTACACACACACACACACACACACACACACACACACACACACACACACATATATATATTTAATATAGAAATGGCTTCTACAGGACTAGGACTTTTTTCCTTCGTATGAAATTATTTACTGCGGTTACCTCTGTTTTAAGTCTGGATCTACATCTCTCTCTCTCTCTCTCTCTCTCTCTCTCTCTCTCTCTCTATCTATATATATATATATATATATATATATATATATATCTCCCGTGAGCCAATGGTGTACCATTCACATTTCTTGAGCAGAAAGGACAAGGGGTTTAATGACAAGATAAATAGTAGTAGCACAGAGAGACTGGTTTTTTGAAATATACCCCTGTGATATTCTATTTTATCAGTGAAGATAGGGTCTTCCTTCTCTGTTTTTAACTTTAGCACATTAGCCCAAGAAGAAGATAGCTTCTCTATGGCTCTGATAGTAAGTAAGTCAGTATGTTTATGTGTGTGTATGTATGTATGTTCTTCTGGTTTTATAATTTCACAAATGTTTACCAAAAGAGAGAGAGTCGGTTTCTAACATAGACACAAGACTCTCTCATTGGAATTTACACATCAACTAGGTAGATTATGTATGCATGTCTGCATGTGTAGATATGGATTTTATTGTATGTGTGGATGTGTATGTTTTGAGTTGTATGTGTACATGTGTATATGCAGTTAATAGATGCAAAATTTTTGGAATGTTTTACATATTTTTACTGTTTACTGGATTGTACTTGTAATTTCCTAACTAGTGTTCTTTCTGTTTCTGTGAAGCCTATATTCTCAAGATTTGTATTGAGGCAGTTACTAACATACCCCAGTGCCCCAATAATTACAGGCATAAATCTGAAGGTCTGATCAGGGTGGAGTATCTGCAGATTTCTCATCAGTTCTGCATAAATATTCTCCTTTTCGCTAATATTTGATATTATATTGGCATCTGCTGGGCAGCTAACTTCCGCTACTGTGCATGCTTTCTTTTCCCTGTCCCATATCATTATATCTGGTCTGTAATGCCTGCATTTTATTGGGGTTTTTACTGGAACATTCCACCAGTACTCTTTCATATTATGTATATGGATGTCTTCCACATTGCTGTAGCTTTTAATGTGTTTATTATCGGGGCTATCTTTTCTACGGATTGCATTGTACAGTGTTTTGGCCATAACATCATGCCTCATAGGTAGATAGTACCGCGATGACATCTTTGGGCAGCTGCCGATGACATGGGTGACATCTTCGATGTTAATTCTGCAGAATCTGCACTTGTTATCACATCTAGGTGTTTTGCCTGCATCCCTATCTCTTTTGTGAATCAAGTATTTCGTGTTAATTTCCTGTTCTTGGATTGCAAAAGCGTATCCTTCAAAGTGGGAGCCAATATAGCGGTTGTTGGTCCAAGATAGACTTCTTTCTTATCTATATTACTCTCACTCTGGAGCTTCATCATCATCATCATTTCATTTTACGTCCGCTTTTTCCCTGCTTGCAAGGGTGGGATGGGAACTGGTTCTGGCTTGATTTCTACAGCTGGATGCCCTTCCTAACACCAACCTCATTTACAGTGAGCGCTGGGTGCTTTTTTGCCATGGCACCTCCACAATCACTTTACAGTGTGGGCTGGGTGCTTTTTTGCCGTGGCACCTCCACGACCACTTTGCAGTGGAATGATATGGACCCCAGTCCCTATCATCTCATTTCTACAGCTGAGTAAACTGGAGCAATGTGAAATAAAGTGTCTTGCTCAAGGAAACAACACATCACCCAGTCTGAGAATTGAACTCACAACCTTTCGATTGCAAGGCCAATGCTCTAACTACTAAGCCATGTGCCTCCTGGCAACATATCCATGCATGATTTTTTGCTGATAAGCATGCAGTTTTTCATCCATGGATTCACTGCGATACTGCTGAGCGACTTCCCTGGGTGTGAGTTTTTGATTATCACACAGGGAATATCCCTCGAGGAGTTCCTTCCCAACTCTCATGATCTTATCTGTTTCATGCAGATAGACTTGCTCGAGCGACAGGATCCTACACTTCAAGGTTTGTAGATGTTGTCGGAGGGATATGATGCGACATTCAAATGCTGTCTGGACTGATGTTAGACCTCTGCCTCCCTGCTTACGTTTCAAGTAAAGGCGGTCTATGTCACTGTTGATGTGGAAGTTTCCAGTGTCGTTTAGTATTTTTTGAGTTCTAACATCAACTGCTCGGATTTCGCCTATCGTCCAATTGAGTATTCCAAATGTTGGTGTTAGGACAGGCACAGCAAACACAATGTGAGCCACTGTTTTGTTTTGCGCAGAGAGTTCCGATGACCAAATCTTTCTTAATCCGGTGTAGTATTGCCTGGTTACGCGTTCCTTATTACAGATACCATTATAGGATATGTTCTCATCTATCCCCAGGTATCTGTAGCAGTCCTCATCAGATATCGGTGAAACACTTAGGCCATTGATGACAATGTTGCTAGATTGGGTTGTTGTTTTTCCCCGCTTTACAGTCATATATGAGCATTTATCTTGGCCAAACTCCATTCCTATATCCTTTGAGAACGTTATAACCAGGTCAAGATTTTTCTTCATCCCATCCATGTTCTTGGCATAGAGTTTCAGATCATCCACAAAGAAATTATGGGTTAGGTTCGTATTTCTGTCCTCCTGTGAGCCAATGATGTATCCTTCACATTTCTTGAGCAGAAAGGACAAGGGGTTTAATGACAGGATGAATAATATCACAGAGAGACTGTCTCCCTGAAATATACCCCTGCGATATTTTATTTTATCAGTGAAAATAGAGTCCCCCCTCTCTGTTTTTAACCGTAGGATAGTAGCCCAAGAAGAAGACAGCTTCTCTATCATTTCATTTCATTTTCATTTCACTTTACGTTCGCTTTTCCCTGCTTGCAAAGGTGGGACGGGAACTGATTCTGGCTTGATTTCTACAGCTGGATGCCCTTCCTAACACCAACCTCATTTACAGTGAGTGCTGGGTGCTTTTTTGCCGTGGCGCCTACACGTCCACTTTGCAGTGGAATGATAGGGAACCCAGTCCCTATCATCTCATTTCTACAGCTGAGTAAACTGGAGCAATGTGAAATAAAGTGTCTTGCTCAAGGAAACAACACATCACCCTGTCTGAGAATTGAACTCACAACCTTTCGATTGCAAGGCCAATGCTCTAACCACTAAGCCGTGTGCCTCTCTATGGCAAGTTGGAGGGCCTCTATCATCCAAGAGTGGGGAACAGAATCGAAAGCTTTCCTGTAGTCCAGCCAGACTGTAGTCATATTCCTCCTAAGTTGTCGCACCTCCGATATCACAGTTTTGTTGTTTAGGAGCTGTTCAGCACATCCCCAAACCACTTTCTTTCCAGCTGCTTGTTCATCTGTGGTGATGTTATTATTTTCACAGTGATCTTGGAGGAATAGATTCAGGCAGGCTGTATACATCTTATACACCAGGTTCTGGCATGCAATGGGTCGGTAGTTTTTTGCTAGGTGGGTGTCTTTGTTCTTGGGGACCAGTAATGTTTGTGCTAATGTCAACCATTCTGGTATAAGTGTATCTCCCTTAAGAACTTGTTGGTAGAGGTCAGTAAGATACCTCCGATAGAATATCAGTTTTTTGTACCAGTAGCCGACAATCATGTCTCTTCCTGGTGTTTTCTTATCTTGGAGTTTTCCTATCACAGTCTCAAGGGTACCCTCACTTATTTCGTATGTTTTTGTTGTAGTGTAGGAGCAATAGTACTTTCGGATTTCTTTTAGCCACAATGCATCTTGGTTGAAATTCTTCTTTTCACCCCATATTTTTCTCCAAAAGGAATCTATGTCTTTCTGGGATGGGGCCTCAGTGACACTTATTATTTTGCCCTTCATATCTCTATAGACTGATGTTTGATTTCGTCTGAATCTTTTATTAAGCACTTTTCTTTCATCTACCTTCTTCAGGTATCGGCGTTTTTCGCTAACAGTTCTCAATCCTTGTTTGAGGGTGATCAGCTTATATTGAAGAGTTCTGGTTCTACTGTTACCAAACATCGTCTCTATTTTATTTTTCACTCTTTGTTGGTGAGGAGTGAGGTTTTTTTGTGTTTGTTTGTATGTAAGGAGCATTGTCACATGTCCTATGGTTTTTCGTAGGTCAGCAATCTTTTTTTCTATTTTAGTTTTATATGATGGTATATTTAATGGTGTTTTGTTCTTGTTAATATCTCTGCTATCACCAAGATAACGCTTCACTGTTGTTGCTAAGGCATATAAACAGGCGTTGATTTGCCAAAATGTTGGGTTTTTATCCGTCGTAAATATTCATCCCCTATTTCGTGAATAACAAGTAATATTTCATTATTTGTTTTTGTTTTTTTTTTTATTAAATTTTGTCGTTTTAATACGTTCAGCAAGGGAGATATTTATACATGAATTAATTTCTCTCTGGAAGATTTCGTTGAGGGAAATTTTCAATTGTTTATACTTTTGATTATTATCATTATCGATCGTATTTTCCACAATAGTCGAGGTATACTCGGATGGTACACGTGGTGTCAAATTTCTTCGATTATTATTATTATTTCTTCGATTATTATTATCGATAGTGTTTTCCCCAGCATTCGAGGTAGACTTAGATGGTACACGTGATGTCAAGTTTCTTACAGGCATAGTTGTTTCAAGGCACTGTTCGACCTGGCTGCTAGGGAGTCTAGTATCATGGCGACTTGTAGCACGTGTTGTTGATCCCATATTTGTTGTAGGGGGACTTACAATTAATAATATTTATCTTATTTTTACGTTCAACAAACGTCGCTTGTTGGCGTAATTGTTTCGCTGTGAAGTGATTTAGCTCTGGGTATATTTCGTCCCAGTGTAGCTTCATTCTGTTCATATAGCAATGGAGGGATTTTTTTTTGCCATTTTATAACAATTAAATAAATCATCATTAAGTACGCAACTCCACGAGAAATGCGATTTATAATTTCGGTTTCTTCTGTAGCTACAACTGAATAAATTTTGTTTACCCTTCTCGTTGTTTTTCTTCGGTACTTCCTTAATGTTGTTGTTGATGTTGTGTTCAGCCATGCTGTTTGTAGCAAATCCTTGTAAAATGAATTATGTATTTAATCGGATATCTCTACGAATTCGAATAAAAGGTGTCTTCAGTGGATATAGTTAGAAGAATACCCAGTTATTCAACATGACTGTAGTTGTGGCATTACTGTCGGAGATAGTATTCATCTTAAATATAATGAATAGTCTCTCACACCAAAATATGCGACTGATCGCGTAGACTGACTATGTATGTATGTATGTATGTATGTATGTATGTATGTATGTATGTATGTATGTATGTATGTATGTATGTATCTATTCCCAGTGAATGTTTTGGTTGCCAAATCTGTGCAAGACATTTTAGATCATTGGCTGGGCTAAAAAGCCACATTCGATCGCAGCGCTGTTAGTTGCTATCGTGTGTGTGGGTGTGTGTGTATATATATATGTGTGTATATTATTATTGTTGTTATTATTATTATTATTATTATTATTATTATTATTATGTTTTTTTCTTCTCGTGCAATGGCCATAATCGATAACGAGGGGGCAGCCTCCGTGTATGTATGTATGTATGTATGGATCTGTATCAGGTTTTTGTCGATCTGACAAAGGCTTTCGATACTGTCAACAGAGAGGCATTATGGAAGGTTCTCCAGAAACTTGGTTGCCCTGATAAGTTCCTTGCTTTAGTTAGGTCTTTCCATGACGACATGAAGGCTTGGGTTAATGTCGGAGGTAACATGTCGGAGCCTATCTCAGTAAAAAATGGAGTGAAACAGGGGGATATTCCAGCACCGACCCTGTTTGCCATATACTTTGCAATGGTTTTCTGTATTGCATTCAGGAATTGCGAGCATGGTGTTTACATCCGATATCGAACCTCAGGCAGCATATTTAACACCAGGCGCTTTGCTGCGAAGACAAAAGTATTTACATCAATCATAAGAGACCTCTTGTATGCAGATGATTGCGATCTTGTAGCGCACACAGAGAGTGATATGCAGCACATTTTGAATGCATTTTCTGACGCTTGCACTGCCCTGGGTTTGACTGTCAGTCTCAAGAAAACCGTCGTCATGTACCAACCTGCCCCTAGTAAGCAGTACACTGAACCAAACATCTATGTGTATGGCAAACGACTTGGAGTGGTTGATCAGTTTGTCTACCTGGGAAGCACTGTCAATCGATACGGCAACCTTGACAGTGAAATCTCACTTAGGATTAGGAAAGCAAGTGATGCTTTCGGAAAGCTAGAAAGGCGACTCTGGGGTCGGCGAGACATATGCAGGAGGACAAAGGTAAAGGTGTACAGGGCATGTGTACTCTCTTGTCTTCTCTATGCCTGCGAGACCTGGGTCACATATCGACACCACCTTAAGCAATTGGAGCGTTTCCATCAGATGTGTTTCAGACGGATCCATGGCGTTCACTGGAGGGACCACATCAGTGATGTCGAGATTTTGGAAAGCTCTATGTGTGACAGTATAGAAGCTCTTGTGCTTAAGCAACGACTCCGTTGGAGTGGTCACCTTGCCAGGATGAAGGATTCTAGAATACCAAAACAACTCTTCTATGGAGAGTTGGTTAAAGGAAAACGACCGCCACATAAACCAAAAAAGAGGTATAAGGATTCCTTGAAAGCCTCTCTGAAAGACGCTAACATCTCTGCTGATACATGGGAAAATATTGCTGCTGATCGTAATAAATGGAGAAAGACTGTATATGAGGGAAAAGTTGCCTTTGAGGCATCTCGAATCGCACACGAGAAAGTAAAGCGGGACGTGAGGAAGGGCATTGCTGTTGCACTTCCAGACGGCGAGGGTCCTCCTATGGTGCTGACATGCAGCGTCTGTGCGAGACTCTGCCTAAGCAAAGCTGGACTCGAAAGTCATCTTCGCAGTCATAAAGTAAGACCAGTGGCTGACTACCAGGCTGCTGTTGGAGATGCTACTCATCATGCTTGCCAAACATGTGGTAGAGAATGTAAATCAGCAGGAGGGCTCAAGCGACATGCAAAAGTACACGAACTCCAACCACAGCCGACTATTCCCAGTGAATGTTTTGGTTGCCGACTCTGTGCAAGACATTTTAGATCATTGGCTGGGCTAAAAAGCCACATTCGATCGCAGCACTGTTAGTTGTTATCGTGTGTGTGTGTGTGTAGATATGCTTATGTGCGTGCGTGTGTGTGTATATATATATATGAATATGTATATTATTATTGTTGTTGTCGTTATTATTATTATTGCAATTATTATTATTATTATTATTATTATTATTATTATTATTATTATTATTATTATTGTTATTAATGTATGTGTGTGTGTGTGTGTGTGTGTGTGTGTGTGTATATGTGTGTATATATATATATATATATTTATTTTTTAATTTATTTTTTTTTAAATTTATTTATTATTATTATTATTATTTTATTTTATTTTATTTTATTTTATTTTATTTTATTTTATTTTATTTTATATATTTTTTTTCTTCTTGTGCAATGGCCATACTCGATAACGAGGGGGCAGCCATCATGTATGTATGTATGTATGTATGTATGTATGTATGTATGTATGTATGTATGTATGTATGCATGTGTATGTATATGCGCGGGGACACAGAAATAGTCAGGCTTGACACCCGATGGCGCGGTTAAACCACTGGGAGTGAAGGACCCCTGACCTTTGTCAGGGCATTCTTCTAGGAGAAGGCAACTCAGGAAACTGGGATAACTCCTATATAAAACCTGCGGCTGAGTAGTTACCAATGATGTTGATCTTTTCTTCTTTTCAGGTTATAACTACTGTCGCCCAGAGAATGGGATTGGCTCAGTGCACAGTCTTTCCTCACTTTAAAAAATATCTTCACGCACAGGCATTGCACGATAGCATTAATTAATAAATTTTAATAATGGTATATCTGCAATGGCCATACTTGATAACGAGGGGGCAGCCATCATCATCATATATATGTATGTATATGTAACATGTATCCCAGTACAACCTGTCCCATGGTCGGGTCGTTGGCGACTAAACTGGCAACCCCACCAAGGTTTCTTGGTGAGGAGGGTGACTTTGGACATCCTGCAGGACTAAAAACAAAACCTGTCAAAGGGCAAAGGAGCTCTTAAGAGTCAATGGCCATCCAAAATCATCGGGAGAGATGACCCCTTAGCCTTTGTCAAGGCAGAATTCTAGGAGAAGGAAAACTCTGATATAACACCTGCAACTCTGATGGTATCCAATGATGTTGACTTGTTCTTCTTTTTGGTAAATATCATCTTGGTTAAGAGAGTGGGACTGGCTTTGTGCAGTGCCTTTGCTCACTATAAAAGCTTCACGGCACAGGCATTGCTTTATATCTGGGGATCTCTCTGCACTTGTCGTCACATGGTACCATGGGCCTAGCACTATGTGTCAATAATTGTCACAAGTGTAGTGTTTGTACCAGAGTTTTCAAGTCGTTGGCTGGACTAAAAAATCACACTTGTTCAGCGCATCGGTAGGGGTTCTCCTACATGGATATAAAGTAGTGGCCGTACTTGAAAACGAGTTGGCAGCCACCATGTATGTATGTATGTATGTATGTATGTATGTATGAGAAATCTCTACAGTAGTATGTAATAATTGAAAATGTTGTACACAATTCCTTGACTTCAAAGTATCGTCACAAATTTATTATTTAGAAGATTATTTTCCTCTAAATAATACAGCATCTTTTTTTTTTTTAATACTTTTTCAAAATATTGCAAATGTATATTTACAGTCTTTTGATGAAGATTTTTCTATACAGACCCATACACGCGTACGCAGACCTGCACACACACACATACATACATGTTTTTGTGTGAAGTAAATCATTTTTCTGCAGTAAATAATACAGTACAAAGAAATCTTTGTACTGTATTATTTAGAAAAGTTATGTTAATACAATTCTTTTATTTAAGAGGAAAATTTATTGCTGCAAAAACGTTAAAAACGTAATTGGAGAAATTCAAATATCAAAGAAATGAATTTATGGTAAAATATTGATTCTTCAAAGAAAAGTATGGGAGTAGCATTATTATATAATGAACATTGTACGACCCGAAGACATTTTCAACAAATGTCTGATTTGAAGTAAATAGAGGAAAACAACACCATGAAACGCCTTCTGAAATTGTTAATCTTCATGAAGATATTTAGTTCCATTATGCATCATCAGTCAGCCATTAACTCTTGATTGAGTCGTAGGGACGCCTTAATGAAAATATGAAAATGCAGCGACTTCTGAGTATTGTTAATCTTGGCAGAGCCCATCCCCCTCTCCAGCCAATTTCTTCCAGAGAACAACAGTCAGCCATTAACTCTTGATTGAGTCGTAGGGACGCCTTCGTGAAAATATGAAAATGCAGCGACTTCTGAGTATTGTTAATCTTGGCAGAGCCCATCCCCCTCTCCAGCCAATTTCTTCCAGAGAGCAACATATTGGTTGGTAATAGCGGTAGAGCATCGGGAAGTATGCTTTGTGGTATATAGTTACGATCCTTTACGATTTGAGTTCAAATCCTGTCGAGGTTAACTTTGCCTTTCATCCTTACGAGGTCGATAAAATAAAGTACCAGGTTTGCATTGGGGATCGATCTAATTGACTTTCCCTTCCCCCAAAATCGTTGGCCTTGTGCCTAAATAAAAAAAACATATATATATATATATATATATATATATCATAAAACATGTCTATAGAATCACAAGATAAAATATATACCATTTCCTCTCCCAATTAGCATAATTAACTATATAAAAAATCGAATAGACGAGGCTATAAGAATGAGGCTTCTATGAAGAAATCTTCAACAAATAACCGAAACTAACCCTTCGCGTCGGCCGTAACGGAATATTTATCGAAACTAGGAGAAAATAGAATACATTTAATATAAACCAGGATAGAACCTGTTTGAAACTAGTTAGATCATTACTCAACAGAGGACTCGATGCTTGGAGTAATAGAGTATGGTTATGCGGCTATGTGAGAAAGAGATACAGAGGTAGAATCAACCCCAGTACTGGTACTTTATTCAATGTTGAAAAAGTGAAAGGCAAAATTGACAGCCAGAACTAATACTGCAAAACATTCAATCCGACTTCCAGCCTTCCCTAATATTTGGGACCCAGGAGTACCCTTCAAGAACAGAAACTCAGTCCTCTTGCCGAACTTTCCAACAATTCCCGTCAATTAAATTCCACTCATCAGTTTTTGATCAGCTCGAGGCTAGAATATAATAACCACATTTGCCGAATGTATCCTATATTGCGCAGTAGGATATAAGCCGCAGCCACGTTGTTGAGACACGATCTTCTTAAAGACACGTCCATACTTGCTTCTCATTAGCACAACATCTTTGCGAGATTCTTCGTATTTCTTGCTCAATTACAAGACCACAATACTAACATGGCGAACAGTCAGAAATCATATGCGATTTGATTTTTAAAAAATTATATTTATTTTCATAAAAATAAATAAATAAATAAATGTATAAATGAATAAATAAATGAATAAATAAATTGAACGAAAGAGGCTGGAGAAATAATAAGATTAACTGTTAGAGGCGGTGATGTTTTTATTATTTTAGTTTATTACAGATTTCAATATCGTAAATGTATTTATAATGGACAAACTGTGGATATGTGTGTGTGCGTGCGTGTGTGTTTGTGTGTGGGTGTGTAAGTGTGTGTGTATATATATCGTATATAAATGTGTGTATGTGTGTATATGTGTGTATACGTATGTATATGCATATGTATATGTGTATATATATATATGTATGTGTATATGTACATATATATATTTGTATATATATATGAACATATATATATATTTGTATGCATGTATGTTTGTGTATGTGTGATATATATTTGTATATACATGCTTACGTACACACACACACACATATATATATATATATACATATACATATACATATACATTCATGTATGTATGTATATGAGTGTATGGGTGTGTGCAGACATACGCGTGCATATATGTGTGTGTGCATACGTGTATATGCGTGTTTAATTAAATAAATTCTAACATGCAGATAAATCCGGTTAGTTTGCAGTAGAAAACATTCAGAGTATAATAAGATGAGAGAGAAAGATAGATAGAGGGAGAGAGGGGGGGGGGGGAGAAAGAGGGTGAGGGGGCGACAGAATTAGAAAACTAGACAAACTTAAGATTCACTGAAACTAGTCAGAACAATGCCAATATTTTTCTATTCATGGACACACACACACACATACATATATAAATTTATATATATGATTGTATGTATATATGTTATATATATATATATATATATATATATATATATATATATAAATTTATATATATGTATGTATATAGGAAAAGAATCAGGACCTCGACGGCTGAGCTCCGGCCATTTCCACCTGGTTCCTTACCACACATCCTTCGTTTTGTATATATATATATATATATATATATATATATATATATAAATGAAAGGTATAGAAAATATTGTAGCAAAAAGCCAACAGTATTCCATAATATATAAGTGACTATAGCGTCAAAATGGGAAAAATAGTTAACGTAAGATGTGGGAAAAATAATTCAAACTCAACTCAAAAAGAATCAGGATATAGATTCATCCAACAGAATTTAGTGAAATCCAGGGAAAAATCAATAGAGCCTTAACTCATGATAAAATAAAGTTTAAAATACTCATCCTTCAATTTGGAAAAACTACAAATGGTCTGTATAGTCTTGAAGACTATTTCACGAAAACTTTCAGTGGAGATGGTCACGGTTGGAATTCGATCCTCAGCAGAGCTCAACTCGATAGCCAAAATTTCTCACTGATTAATATGCCAAAAAGGGAATTAAAAGCAGGCTAGTTCACCATCATGCGTGATTATGAAAATGGAACGCATATATATATATATATATATATATATATATATATATATATATATATATATGTATGTACGAGGTGTGTTAGAAAAATTCCAGGACTGATGTCACAAAAGATTTATTTCAAACCCAAACTTCACACTAAGAGTTTTCTCCTTCAAAGTAATCCTCCTGGAGTATGTAACTGTAATCTTAGCTCTCTGCAGCGATCAAACATTTTTCTTCATAATTTTATATACATGTCCTCTGTTTCAGGTCGTCAAGCAATGAGCACAGAGCAGCGAACAGACTTGAAAACTCCGTCAGAAGCACTGGGATTGCTGCAGCAAGTGTATGGAGATGAGACGATGTCACGCTCACGTGTTTTTGAGTGGTGCAAGAGATTTAAAGAAGGACGCGAGGACGTGGAAGATGACCCCAGGAGCGGAAGGCCCTCAACAACCAGGACTGAGGTCAACATTGAGTGCGTCAGGCAGATGGTGGGTGCGTAGCGATCGTCGGCTGACTGTTCAACTGATGGCAAATGAGCTGGGCATGAATCGGGACAGCGTCTGGAAGATTCTCACTGAAGATTTGGACATGCGGAAAGTCTGTGCGAAGATGGTGCCAAAACTGCTGAACAATGACCAGAAGGGTCGACGCATGCAAGTGTGCCAGGACATCCTCGAGCGTCTTGAAACTGAACCAGACTTGCTAGAGACAGTCATCACTGGTGATGAGTCATGGATCTTCGAGTACGACCCGGAGGGGACCTGTTTTGAAGAAGTGGACGACATAAAAAAAGAGTGTGACGACGGAACTGTGGAGGATCCTGGAAGAATCGTTCCAGGAGTGCATGCAAGCGTGGCAGAAAAGGATGGAAAAGTGCATTAGATACCAGGGGGATTATTTTGAAGGAGAAAACTCTTAGTGTGAAGTTTGGGTTTGAAATAAATCTTTTGTGACATCAGTCCTGGAACTTTTCTGACACACCTCGTATATATATATATACAGTTGAAAATTGCAAACTCGACTGTCACCACATATCATGAACCTGAAGATTGCGAAAGCATGAAAGTACTTGTTCAATTAACACTTAGAATTTAATATTCTATCATACTATTTCATTATAATACCATATTATATATATTTTAAAGGATTGTAAATAAAACGAGTAAATCAGACAAAGTTGGAATTCCTCTTATTAATATAATCTTCTATACACAATCATACACACCCGTGTATATTTACCTATCTATATCTATCTATCTATCTATCTATCTATCTATCTATATATATATATATATATATATATATATATATATATGTTTATGTGTGTTTACATTAGTACATATTTTGGTGGGAGGCTTATAATAAAAAAACAACAACAAACAATGGAGGACTATGTAGAATGGTTAGAATGTTTTATGGTATCTGTTCAGTCTCTACATTTTCTGAGTTCAAATCTTGTCGGTAACAACTTTGCTTTTCATCTTTGCAAAATCGATAAAAAAGATAAGTCCTGGGGTTTATACTTCCTCAATATCCGTTTCTCACTTTCCGTCTCTGGAAGAAATAGCTGAGTTCCGACCCAGAGAGGGGATGTGCTATGCTGGGTTAAAATGTCCAAATGTATGTATGCGTGTATATATAAATACATACATACATACATCCCTATCTATCTATCTATCTATCTATCTAGGGCGGGTAAAATTCCCGATATCCATGGACAATATCTCTTCAGCGTTCGTTTTTGGCCTCATCCGAGGAGTAATTTGCGTTGCTCCAGCGGTAACGAACGTCTTCTCGCGTCGCCGTTGGCAAAACGAGGGTATCTACGGCTAAACCCAAGCCCGCCGCGGCGGTGGCGACGCAACGCGAGGTCAGAGGCATGACCCGACCGGGTCCACAACGAAAAGCCGAAACCTTCGTCGCAGCAGAAAGAGTGCGCGCGTCGTCGACCCGTCGTATATCGTCGTCAAGGCGTTTCTCCTGCGTTAAAATGACGGCTATCACGAGACGGACGCGTATCTACTGCTGTGACGGAAAGCGACTAATCGTCGAGGCCGAGGGTCGGCGAGGAGGAAGCGGCGGCGCGAGGCGTTCGTTTTTGGCGTCAACCGAGGAGTAATATGTTTCTATGGAGCCCTTCTGTCTCTATCTGGAGTCACGGGTCCATTCATACATATATATATATATACATATGTGCATACATATATATATACATACGTGCATACCTACATGCATACACACATACATGCATATATACATACACACATGCAAACATACATGAATGTATACATACATACACGCATACATACATTTATAAAAATAAATTAATGAAATAGTCTGTGTCGTGTATAAAATAATCAATTAATAATCGTGTCAACGAACGCTCAATTATGCAAATTAGACTGGCCATTTGAGCTGAATCCCGTTTATTTGATATAATATACTGACGAAACCACACGGGCTTTTTCTCAAAAAAATCTTTTTCTGTTCCTTTTTCTTCTCATGCTCTATTTTTCTATTTCTTTTATTTTTCATTCTATCCTTTGATGAAAAACTAGTGTCCGAAACGTAAAGACTCTTCCTACTATATCAAAGGTTAAACTAACATATTTCTCCATTGTATTGTGTTATTTGCTTTGTTGTTTCCGTTTACTTTTTGCACACACACACGCTCACTCACACATACACAATCACGCACACTCACACACACGCAAACACACACACACACATATATATATATACATGCATATATATTTATACACACTTTACTTACCTGTACAGGCAATATTTATTAGAGTGCTGTTGAACTGTATATATATATATATATATATTTGGACACCCTGTATATATATATATATCATCATCATCATCATCGTTTAACGTCCATCTTCCACGCTAGCATGGGTTATATATATATAAACTGACAGAAAATAAGTGAATTTTCGTATATAACAATGATGATGCAGAAAAATTAAAAAACCCATCGTTA
>OZ024751.1:15511225-15513725 GCA_964016885.1 Eledone cirrhosa
GGAACTGATTCTGGCTCAATTACTACAGCTGGATGCCCTTCCTAACGCCAACATGATTTACAGTGAGTGCAGGGTGCTTTTTTCCGTGGCGCCTACACAACCACTTTACAGTGTGGGCTGGGTGCTTTTTTCCGTGGCGCCTACACAACCACTTTACAGTGTGGGCTGGGTGCTTTTTTCCGTGGCGCCTACACAACCACTTTACAGTGTGGGCTGGGTGCTTTTTTCCGTGGCGCCTACACAACCACTTTACAGTGTGGGCTGGGTGCTTTTTTTCCGTGGCATCTACACAACCACTTTACAGTGTGGGCTGGGTGCTTTTTTTGCCGTGGCACCTCCACGACCACTTTGCAGTGGAATTATAGGGACCCCAGTCCCTATCATCTCATTTCTACAGCTGAGTAAACTGGAGCAATTTGAAATAAAGTGTCTTGCTCAAGGAAACAACACATCACCCGGTCCGAGAATTGATCTCACAACCTTTTTGCAAGGCCAATGCTCTAACCACTAAGCCATGTACCTCCACACACACACAAACACACACACATACACACACACACATATATATATATATATATATATATATATATATATATATATATATATATATATGTATATATATATATATATATATATATATATATATATATGTGTGTGTGTGTTAGGACAGGCTTCTGCTTGCTATTGGTACCATGTAACTCAATATAACCTACTTCGTGGTAGGCGACAAAACTGGCCTCCCCCACCCCCACCCCCACCGATCCTGGTTTGGCGAGGAGGATAAGTGGAACTCCAGTAGTACAAAAAATAAGAGTTATTCAAAGAGTGGATGAACTCCTCAGAATCAATGGCCATCCTCCACCACAATGGGTTAAATAGCCTCACCAATCCGCCATTGGTCAAGTGTGGTGAGTACGGCTGTAACCCTGATATAACCAAAATCAAAATCAAATAGAAAGCGGTAGAAGTCAACCAGGGAAGGTTTCCTTCAACAGGAGTGAGACGGCTCTGGGTTGGATCATCATCATCATCATCGTTTAATGTCAATTTTCCATGCTAGCATGGGTTGGACGGGTCGTCCCATGTGAGGTAAGTTGGGTCAGGTGCCTGTGTCTAACTCGTATAGGATTTTTTCTGGCTAGGTTTCTACGGCTGGATGCCCTTCCTAAGGCTAACACATTTATAGTGTGTGCTGGGTGCTTTTAGCAGTGACTCTTAAACGACCACTTTATAGTGTGGGCTGGGTGTTTTTAGCCTTGACTCTTAAACGACCACTTTACAGTGTAGGCTGGGTGTTTTTAGCCTTGACTCTTAAACGACCACTTTACAGTGTGGGCTGGGTGCTTTTAGCCTTGACTCTTAAACGACCACTTTACAGTGTGGGCTGGGTGTTTTTAGCCTTGACTCTTAAACGACCACTTTACAGTGTGGGCTGGGTGCTTTTAGCCTTGACTCTTAAACGACCACTGTACAGTGTGGGCTGTGTGCTTTTAGCCGTGACTATTACACGACCACTTTACAATGTGGGCTGGGTGCTTTTAGCCGTGACTATTACACGACCACTTTACAGTGTGGGCTGGGTGCTTTTAGCCGTAATACCTACGTGGCCTCTTTACAGTGTGTGCTGGATATATTTTGTTCAGTGTAAGAGTGAGGGAAAATAAGACCAAATACTGTTAGTTATAAGTAAAACTTGTATATAGTCTTATGTACGGTTTACTGTAATAAATCTCATATTTTGAGCTGTAATAACTTTTTCTGTTTTCGCTTTTGAAAACGACTTATTCTAAATTATATATATATATATAGTTATGTAATAAACAACATAAGGCAATTATTCCATTTACCAGTGGTTTCTTAAAAGCCAAAAATGTTGCTTTCAATCCTCAGAATTAAAAAATCCTGGTCTGTTTATTGAATTTGGATTTTAAAATCCAAATTCAATAAACAGACCAGGATTTTTTAATTCTGAGGATTGAAAGCAACATTTTTGGCTTTTAAGAAACCACTGGTAAATGGAATAATTGCCTTATGTTGTTTATTACATAACTATATATATATATATAATTTAGAATAAGTCGTTTTCAAAAGCGAAAACAGAAAAAGTTATTACAGCTCAAAATATGAGATTTCTTGCAGTAAACTGTACATAAGTCAGTTTCTTCGTTGCTTTGGTCCCTGCGGCAATCTTCAATTTGCAAAGCTGTCTAAACGTAATGTTATTACTCTAAGGTAAAATACCTTATTGAGTGCTTAGCTGCACATTCCGATTGCATTCGTTAGCTTAGCTGCAGCCAGAGCTTCGATTATACTGAACTTCCATTTGTATATATATATATATTTATATATATATATATTATCAGCATCATCATCATCGTTTAACGTCTAGTTTCCATGCTAGCATATGTTACACACACACATATACACACAGACACATATATATATATATAACGATAAATACATTTGTTCTACAAAATCTACATCTTCTTTCCATATCGCG
>OZ024751.1:15518725-15521225 GCA_964016885.1 Eledone cirrhosa
AATCTAAGATCGACAAATTCCGATTGCAGGAGTCTGCAATATAATGGTTTTTGACGACAGAACATAAGATTTACTTCTTCAGCAAGTCTTGCGCTCTTAGCCTGAACGGGTATGTTGTAGCTTTAAATATCGCCACAGACACGTGGTTTTCTCCACTTAGGCGGTGAATTCCAATTTGAGATAAAGGAATAAATCTCTTTAGACAAACCGAATAAAGCACTCAACCAGAACTTATATATATATATATATATATATATATATATATATATATATATATATATATGAAAAACAAGGAGAGAAGAATACTGCATGGTTGCACATGGATTACATATTATAAAATTAGTCCCTCATCAGTGATTTGCCAACCATCATTGGTATTTCATCGCATTAAAAATCAGATACCTCAGGTTGGTGCGAGCAATAACTAAAATAAGCTATTGGGACAAGTGAGACAAGTAAACAACAGAAGGAAAAGCAATATATATATATATATATATATATATATAGATTAGAAAGTAAGGTTTTTTTTACAAAATGAAAAATAACCGAGGTGTCCTACACGAGTGAAAGTATAAAGAAAAAGAGATGAAATCGAAAATGCAACTGGAGTCTTATTTTTAAAAAAAATATATATATTTATTTGGTTCCTTTACCGGTTTCGCAGTTCTTCTGCTTTTCAAAAGGTGAGTTGAGATGGAGGGTCTGTGGTTTTTCTCACATCTGAAAAACCACAGACCCTCCATCTCAACTCACCTTTTGAAAAGCAGAAGAACTGCGAAACCGGCAAAGGAACCAAATAAATATATATATTTAAAAAAAAAAAAAAAAAAAAAAAAATATATATATATACATATATATATATATATAATTAGCAGTGTAAGAGGGTGCCCCGAGAGCATAATAGTTAAAATAAGGATAGAATGGAAGAAGTTTAATGAGTTTAATGAGCTCCTTCCACTGTTGACAACAAAAGTCTTCTCTCTATGAACAAAGGGACAGCTGTATCTTGCCTGTGTGTGAAGTGTGATGCTGCATTGTAGTGAAACATGTGCAGTAACTGCAGAGGACATGCGTAGGCTTGAGAGAAATGAAGCAACTATGCTTCGTTAGATGTGCAATGTAACTGTGAGAGAAAGGCAGCGCTCGGATGAGCTGATGGAGGAACTGGCTTTAAGAAGAATCTGAAGTAGTATGCAAGAGAGAAGATTGTGTTGGTAGGGACATGTGATGTGCATGAATGATGATTGCTTGATGAATAAGTACCAGGAAATCCCAGTAGAAGGAAGCCGCAGTAGAGGTAGATCATATAAAACATGGGTGGAGATAGTAAGTCTTGTTACTCTGGAGTTTCGCCTCTTCTAAACAGGCGAAACCTCAGAGTAACAACACTTACTATTTAGCTTTAATAATATATTTAAACTTTACTTCGGTGTTGAGTACTCTTTTCTCTCAGCTGTCAACTACATACGGATGTGTGTGTATATATATATATATATATATATATATATATATATATGAAAAATGTCAGGACCCCGACGGCTGAGCTCCGGCCGTTTCGACAGTTGGATCGGAACTAAGTCAGCAGTATTAGAACAGCGGGAATCTAGCTGAACTTATCAAGGGGTACAGTCCATATATGGGCATGCAGTTAAAAAAAAAAAAAAAAAAAAGCAGAAACAATCAAACAATCCTAAAAATTTGTTGTTTTTCTTATCGGGGGTGGCTAGACTGGCCTGTAGAACACAGGGGAGGCCTGTCTTATATATATATATATATATATATATATATATATATATATATATATATATATATATATATATATATATATATATATATATATATATAAATGAAAAGTATAGAAATTATTGTGAGCAAGAAGCCAACAGTATTCCATAATATATAAGTGACTATAACGTCAAAATGGAAAAATAGTTAACGTAAGATGTGGGAAAATAATTCAAACTCAATTCAAAAAGAATCAGGATATAGATTCATCCACAGAATTTAGTATATATATATATATATATATATATATATATATATATATATATATATATATATATATATATATATATATATATATTAATCAAAGGTTAATTAGTCACTAATACCCAAACATCTCAATGAAATAGATCTCACAGAGAAGCTATATTATATATTAAAATTAAATGAGAAAAGACTCATCATAAACAGTACAAACAAGATAGACGGAAAAATAATGTTTCATCTAACTTCCCTTATATATAGATCTCCCTACCATGGTTTCCCATGGGGAAGAACCATTATTGGAATGACCAATAATTCAAGAACCGCCATACTCTTCAGAGAAGTTAGATTCTTCAAGTCTAAGAGAAATGGAACGATATATATATATCATCATCATCGTTTAACCTCCATTTTCCACGCTAGCATGGGTAGGACAGGCTGTCCCTTTGTGAGAGATCTGGCCACTGGATCATGTTTTGCTCATGCAGGGCTGATTTTGGCTTGGATTCTACGG
>OZ024751.1:15526225-15533725 GCA_964016885.1 Eledone cirrhosa
CAGCGGTCTCTGTCCCTCATTATCGCTGCCATGCCCTGCGTCTCCAACAGACCAGTGTCTGTCCTTAGGGCATCAACATACGTTAATCTTGGTCTTCCTCTTCTAGTGTGTCCATGTAGTATGACATTAAACTACATCCAGTGGCAAGGCTCCAGTTCGGGAGTTCAGGGGTTGTGGGGAATGTGGAGTTACCCCTTATTTGTAATAACTCCCAGGTCTGCCCTGGCCCGGAGTAGTAGTACCTGTTAGGGCTCCATTTATGGGTTAAATAACTACCTTATTCGAGTGGCGCCGGTAAGGTATTGTCAGCCATTGAAAAGAAATATGGAGAGTCGATCTAACAGCACTAGGGTTAGAGGCCCTAATTACCCTAATATATATGTATATATATATATATATATTTATTAAAATAACAGATTAAGCAAAGAATCGCTGCTTTCACCCTTAACGGGATCTTCTGAAATTAAAAAAAACAATCTGTGAATGTAGAAGTAAATATTTCGAAAAACGTTGCAACCGAAGGAAGATAGGAAGACGATACTTTGGTTCGTGGAAACGTTCCCTGACAAAGAACGGAAAAAACGAAGATAATACGTCATTATTTGATGCGGAGAAAATAATTACACGCAAAGATAAAACCACGTTTATGGTATAAAGGAAGTCGTAGACTAATATTCTATTAGGTGGTTCGTGGAGACGTTCTCTGGCAATGAACGGAAAAAACGAAGATAATACGTCATGGTGTGGAGCGAGAGAACAATTATACGCAAAGACAAAACCACGTTTATGGTATAACTGAAGTCGTAGACTAAAATTCTATTTAGGAAACCGAATGATTCTCGGCTTCAGAGTTAAGAATAATTGTTTCTACATTTGGCACAAGGCCAGCAATTATCCCAGTGTATTACTGGTGCTTTATTTTATCGACCTCGTAAGGATGAAAGGCAAAGTTAACCTCGGCGGGATTTGAACTCAGACCATAAAGGGACGTAACTCTATGTGTCAAAGCATGGCGTCTGACCCTCTATCGATACTGCCAATCCCCCGCCTTAGAGTTAAGAATAATGTAAATAAATTACAGAGGTAATTGAAATCAACAAAAATATAAAAATGCACGCATCCATATACGTACATACACATGCATACGCGAAAACACTCGCAACGTTTTTCGAAATATTTACTTCTGCGTTCACAGATTGATTTTTTTTTAGTTTCAGAAGATCCCGTTAAGGGTGTAAGTTACTCTTGGAGTAATAATAGTGAAAGAGTGAAGAATAACATGGTCACCCGTACAAAAAGGGTTTTATTTACAGTATTAACAATTGTTTCATTGGTTAAGTTGTCTTAAAATTGCTAATCACTTGGAGTTGCGTACATCGTATTTAAAATTGAGTGGCACAACTTCAAGTGATTAGCAATTTTAAGACAACTTAACCAATGACACAATTGTTAATACTGTAAATAAAACCCTTTTTGTACGGGTGACCATGTTATTCCTCACTCTTTCACTATATATATATATATATATATATATATATATATATATATATATATATATATATATATATATAAGTATGTATACGTACAAACATATATGTATACAGACGTACAGTAGTATGTATATATATACATACATGCACACATATATATATATGTACGTAAGGATTTACCGAACATTTATTATAATGTACGTCTGTATACATATATGTATGTACGTATACATACTTATATTTAAGTAACTGCCGTACTAACAGTGAGAAATGAAATTTCGTTTCATTTTTTTCATTTATCGTTTTCGGTGCGCCCGGCCGATTAACTCCCTCGATATGCAAATTAGGCTGCTCAGCCGTTAATATGCATAATACTTTCAGACGTTCAATCATCTGGCAGGAAGGTATACGGTGCTGACGATAGCTAATAAACTTGAAACTAGTACATCGTTCCTTTGTCAGTGTTGAACAAAAGGGCAACGATGGTTGCTAAACACTGTACGGCTTAATTCGGGATGTTTGTTTACAACAAACTGAGCATTATAATAAATGTTCGGTAAATCCATACGTACATATATATATATGTGTGCATGTATGTATATATATACATACTACAGTACGTTTGTATACATATATGTATGTACGTATACATACATATATTTAAGTAACAGCCGTACTAAGAGTGAGAAATGAAATTTCGTTTCATTTTTTCCATTTATATAATATATATATATGAGAAAGTTATATATATATATATATATATATAAAAAACATGAGAAGAAAGAAGAATACTGCGTGGTTGCACATGGGTTACATTTGATAAAAATAGTCCTTCGTCAGTGATTTTCCAACCATCATTGGTATTTCATCGCATTAAAAATCATATACCTCAGGTTGGTGCGAGCAATAACTAAAAAAAGTGATTGGGACCAGTAAATCGCGTAAAGCGAGGGGGACAAGTAAACAACATAGAAGGATAAAAGCAAACCAAAGATAGGAAAATAAACAAGCAACATGGTTGTCCGGTCAGCATAATCTGGGTGGATTTCATGAGCGAGAGAGGTACAGACCGTCCGACGTGAGTGAGATGTAAGCAAGAAGAGACCCACTACGAGCCAAACGGGAGGAAGATATATATATGAGAAAGTTATATATACATGTATATAAGAAAGTTGTAGTTTGCTTGAAGTATTGTGTATGGTATAGAAAAATATGAAGTTTGAAGGTCACGACAATGTGAAATGAATGAACAAGAAAATAAATCTCTTCTTCTCATGACTTTATGTTATATTCCTCCAAAGAAGAGATTTTGTCTCGAAATATCAAGACAGATAAATATATAAGGTAACACATAACATCTTGCTTCGTCTTATTTTCTTGTTCGTCCATTCCATTTCGCATTGTCGTGGCTTCCAAGCTTCACAGTTCTCTCTCTCTCTCTCTCTCTCTCTCTCTCTCTCTCTCTCTCTCTCTCTCTCTCTCTCTCTCTCTCTCTCTCTCTCTCTCTCTCTCTCTCTCTCTCTCTCTCTCGGTATATATATATATATATATCAACAGCAGAGGTTCGACGAGCTTTTGATTCCAGAGTCGGGACAGATCGATACAGATCGAACCTTGAGCTGATTAATAGCGAAACGCGCGTCACCAAACATTAAACGTAATGGAGGCTTAACAAATCGTCCTTGTATATATATATATATATATATATATATATATATATATATATATATATATATATATATATATATATATAAATAAAGTTAGTCCTTCATCAGTGATCTTCCAACCATCATTGGTATTTCATCGCTTTAAAGACCATATACCTCCGGTTGGTGCGAGCAACGGCTAAAAAAAGTCGTTGGGACACGTAAATAAAGGGGACACGAGAGTGTAAACAAACAAAGATGGTGAAGCAACGAAAGGTGAGGAAGAACGAGTCAAGTCCCAAATTCCCATGAATATAAGTTCGGTGAAATCGTGAACGAGAGAGAATAAAGACCATCAAACCTGGTTGGAATGTGAGCAAGGAAGGAATTCCGTACAGGTCTAACGGGAGGAAGAAGGAATCTAGTCTGTGAATTCGGTGAACATAAGTTCTGTGAAATCGTAGACGAGAGAGAGAAAAAAGGCGAACCAGCCTGACCAAGCGTGCGAAAGAAAAGAATTACGCACAGGTCAAACGGGAAGAAGGAGGAGGAGGAGAGGTAGTAACAGAGAGTGAGTGAGTGAAGGGTGAGGAAGAGGCTAACAGAGAGAGTGACTGTTAGAGTGGGTAAAGATACAGAGAAAGAGGAAGCAGTAAGAACGAAATAGACGGGTCATAGCGGGGGAAAAAAATATGTGTAAATTTGAGAATAAACGTGCTGCGTGGTTGCAAATGGGTTACATATGAATAAAGTTAGTCCTTCATCAGTGATATATATATATATATATATATATATATGTATATTTGTGTAATATAATATTTTTTACGATAAAACTCAAACACATTTATAAACGCGAAATATGACAACAAAATCGACATAACCGCCTACATGAATCGACCCCTGTATATTTTGTATATCGGACAACTGCATAGATCACTACACGTATTTCGCGTATACATACATATACACACACACGTACACACACACACACACACACACACACACACACACACACACACACACATATATATATATTAAAATGCACGCATATACACATCTGCACGTGATACGCTTTCAATGAAATCTTTATTACAAAAAAAGTAAACTCCCATAAAAACAAAATAGACAGCGTAATTAGTTTCCGTCAATTAGTAAATCGCCAAGAGATTATTTTCGTAATTATCAAATAGTGACAATATTAACATAGTCTGATAAAGCGTGGAATATTGAAGGGCCAAATATGACAATTCTCAGCAACCAATTATAGCCGGATTTAGTTACATTATTAAAGAAAATAGATGACAGGAGAAAAAAACAAAGAGAAAAAGAATAAAAATTGAAAAAGAACGAGAGTAAAATAGAAAGAGAGAAATAAAAAAATGGAAAGATAGATAGATAGAGAGAGAGAGAGGGGCGGGCGGGCGAGAATGGAAGAAAAAAGAGAAAAAGAAATCTATAAAAAAAACTTGATAGTTTTTATACTATTTAAAAAAAAATACTAATTATATTTAAATGAAATGGAAGAGCGTAATTTAAGTGTTTGAATTATTAGGATCAAATATGATGAATCATTAAAATCTAGATATGATGAGCCGAGTTCACAACGAAGTTTCAATTCTCAATGGAAAGTTATTTCACTGAGGGACGACATGGATTTCATGACGTCTTAGAATTATTTTTTCTCCCAAATGTTGCTCTCTGTTCATAGTCACAATATAAGTAGCCGATTGTCAGATTGTGGCATAAGCTCCGCCCTGACGAGCTTCTTGGCTTTTAGAAACTCCCACGTCTTGAGACATATGAGGTAGCCAAAGAACTCCAATGACCACGTTCAGCTGCATCTATCAATACATTGTTCCAACTTTTGTTGTCAGGTTTTAGGTCCCTCTGGAGTGTCTGTCGCTAGTTCATCTTGGGATGTCCTCTTCGCCTATCTCCATGGAGGGTACCAATATAGGACCTGATTAGCATGACCCTCACTTGAGTCGTGTGACAAGTCCCAACCAGCCAAGTCGGCACTTGCACATTATGTTAGACACACGTTGTTGGTGGGTTTGTTGACGGACTTCCTTGTTGGTGATGAAGTCATCCTACCCGATGCCAAGGATTTTCCGTAGGCATCTGGCGTCAAAAAACATCCAATTAGTTCTCTTGGCTGGTCTTAACACTCCATGTTTCGCACCCATACAAGAGAAGCGAAAGTTTTTTTGCTTCTCTAGATCTTGTTGAGTTGCTTAATCTGTTGACTGCCACATATATTTTACTCAGTTACAGCAAAATGACTATTTTTTAAAACAAACAACACATATTAACAACACATATCTGAATGATTGACACACGTCACATCAATAAACTAGTAACCCCATCTAGCTTTGAAGTTATGAACTGTTGGAAACGATTTCATAACTTTGAAGTTATGAACTGTTGGAAACGATTTCATAACTTTGAAGTTCTGAACTGTTGGAAACGATTTCATAACTTTGAAGTTATGAACTGTTGGAAACGATTTCATAACTTTGAAGTTATGAACTGTTGGAAACGATTTCATAACTTTGAAGTTATGAACTGTTGGAAACGATTTCATAACTTTGAAGTTCTGAACTGTTGGAAACGATTTCATAACTTTGAAGTTCTGAACTGTTGGAAACGATTTCATAACTTTGAAGTTATGAACTGTTGGAAACGATTTCATAACTTTGAAGTTATGAACTGTTGGAAACGATTTCATAACTTTGAAGTTATGAACTGTTGGAAACGATTTCATAACTTTGAAGTTCTGAACTGTTGGAAACGATTTCATAACTTTGAAGTTCTGAACTGTTGGAAAAGAGTTCAAACATGTTAGGACGAGTTATCTCGTCTACTACACTGAAGAGGTTAAAGGCTACCGAAGCTTTGCCTGTTCTGCAATTAATTTCTTTCCCCATGTCCCTAGTTCTGTTGATAGAGCTTCTGAGGCAGGTGAAGTCGTTCACAACCTTCACATTCTTCTGATTGATGCAGACGTTTGTTGGTGTCTTGATCTTTTTTGACACTGATGTGGACACCAATGTTGGCGGCAGATGACCCAGTATCATCTATCAGATACTTGTGACATACTTTAACTTTTATAGTTAGCATTTGAAGGGAAAATTAAAAACTGGGGAGGGGGGGGGGTCCCCTCAGCGACGGCAGAAAGGGGGGAGAGTGTAATTTCGGGGAAGAAGGATTGAAACTCAGTTAAATTGATGGAATAATATACAAAGGGGGTAAAGCTACTTGCTTATTTGGTGCTCTAGAGCAGCAGTCTCCAACATTTCGGATCTCACGGACCACTAAATTCATAATTTTAAATCCCGTGGACCACTAATATGAATTTAAAAAAAAAAATAAATACATTAAAATATTTCTACCAGTGGTCCACTGACCACTGGTTGGTGACCGCTGATCAGAAATCAAATTTAGGAAACAGCAATACTATGTTTAGTAGGGTCAATATTAATTGAGGTCTGAAGTTTTTGTTGGTCTAGTAGAAGATAAAGATAATTTACACTTTTACTTTATTTTCCATGATATAAGGTAACATTGTAAACAGTTGTTTTGTTTTGTTTCTCTTTATTCTCATTTTCACTCATTTATTCCTAACTTTCATTGTACTGGCTTTTGCAAAACAACCTTAACCACACGTCTCACAATATTTCATATAAATTGAAAACACAATCTATGAGATATATCAAACTTTACCCACTTAATCCCCAAACACACATTCCAATGGATCCTGTCAGAAGCAACCATCTCCTATCGACCCGGTTGGATCCCCAAGTGAGGTCAGCCGAGCTCATGGATGTTATCCAATCATCTTGTTCAGGGTCTACGAGAACAGGATCAGATAGGTGACTGGAGTGAATAAGACCACACACATAAAACAAAACAACAAAACACTGCGATATGTAGGAAACTCAGACGCATAAAATAACTGTAAATACAGTTGGTTGCTATAAATTATAGTTTAAAAAATCGGATTAAACAGCCCTATAGACGGAAGAAAAAGGGACCAGGACCAACAGTCATCCGCCATTTTCTGCGCATGAGTTTCCTACGTATTCTATTGGGTCGTCAAGTATGAAATTTGTAGAAAAAAAACAACAAATTTCTACAAATTTAATACTTGAGGACCCAATATAAACTTTATAAAGCCAATATTTTGTGATGAAATCTTTGCTGAGACCAATTTGTTAAGTTTTTTCGTTGACTTCGCCCTCAATCATGCAAGAATTTAATAATATTTGGCAACCCTCATTCTTTCGAACAACAACTAAAAGGTGGGGGAAAAAATGAGTTTTATTAAACATGTACGCCTCTATAAGTTTCTGAGGTTTCTTGAC
>OZ024751.1:15538725-15543725 GCA_964016885.1 Eledone cirrhosa
CAAGACCGAAAAGTATAAAATACAAAATTGTCCTCGGCGTGATTTGAACTCGGAACGTAGAGGACTCAAACAAATATCGAGGTATTCAATCTAACATTTTCACGACTCTGGCAATTCATTGCCTTCCACTTGCAATTCACACCTGGTACAGAACAGATTCCCAACGGCATTTAAACATTTATTGATCGCTCTGGCAACAGTGCATCCCCCTAGCGGAAGGAGTCCCCAGAGGTTCAATGGTCGATGTAGCGAGTGCTGCTGGCTGTTCTCTGCAGCAATTCCTCCACCATCTTGTCTGTGAGGCACAGCTGAGACATATACCGGTTTAAAACTGGGACATGAAGTCTGCCGCAACCACTCTTTTCCTTTACTTTCATTATTTAATTCAAAACTTCTTTTTAACATTATAAAATTTAATTCAAATTTGTTGATTAAAGATTTTTCAAACCGGGTTATTTGGTTGATGAGGTAAACAGAAAAAAATAGAGATAAATTAGAGAAATGAAATTCAGCGTTTTCCCCAGTGTATTCTCCATAGTTATATTTAGCTGGCTGGTTCACTGACTGTTATCATATAAGCAGAAGACGATAAGACAAAGAAACTGGTGATAAAATGTACAAGAAATCTATCGAATCAATATATTTTATACATTAGCTAGTTTTGAGATTTCGTTCAGCTTTAATTTGACAATAATCAGAACACTTCCCACGAGAGAAAATATTTTGTTCTTCCAACAAACACAAACATTCTTTTTGAAAGTAATTTAAATTAAAAATTACATCAGGTTTCTAAACCAAATTGATAAACTGATGTAATTTTAATGAGGATTACAAACTATTTTGGCTTCTAAATTTCGCATTGAAAAGTTGAAAAGATCCATAGAAAATAAGTTTTGTAGATGACAATGTATATGTATTTCTGAAGGTGTGTGTTTGTGTGTGAGTATATATATATGCAGAAGTTATATTTAATTTGTTGGGATTCAACAAGCTTAAAAGTTTTATAACTGATATAAAGCACTCAACAATTTACTGGAGTAAATATTCAATATATTAATAAATGGAAACTATATTTATAAAACCATAATTATTTTATCATATATATTTCAAGGGCAACCAAGGTAGTTTTGGTGCGCTTTCATCAGATAAAATACAAAATTTGTTTTATAAATGTTGACATACCCGTAGAAAAACAACCTTGACGGTTGAAGGTTCGCTGGATAGTGGAAACAATTTTTATTGAGGGTAATTCAAAGTTCTGTGTGAGTATGCAAATGAATGTCCGAAAAAATTGAAAAACAACCGTTTATTTAAATTATACTGTTGGAAGAAGAGAGAGAAAAAGAAAGAGAAAAAAAGAAAATATTATTATATGCCGAGTTATAGTGAAAAAAGTGAAGGAAGAAAGTGCGAAGAATAAGTTTATGCGAGGATGAGTACGTATATCGTAAATACATCATGTTTTTATGCTATATTTATATTAAAAATAAAGATATGTTAAAAAATAAAGATATATTAAAATAAAATATATTAAAATATATTAATAAGAATATATGGGTATAGATGGGTATGTCATGTTATAGATGATAAATTATTTAAATGTATAATGTTTTACATTGGAAAAATATTGAAAATCCAGTTTTGTTTATTTATTAGTTATTATGAGATAAGTTTGACAAAAATATGTTTAAAAGATATATTTAGCCAGAGTTTGTTATTGGTTGTAAGTCAAATCTTAAATACTTAGAAAAATTACAAAAATTACGAAAAATTACGAAAGTTTACAAAAGATTAAATAATTAATTAAAAGTTTATACTAAACCAAAAATTCAGACTATAAAGCTATAAAAATTAAGACTAAAAAAACTATAAAAAGTTTTAAAAGACTCCGAAGATACACAAAAATCATTTAAAATGTTTTAAAACATTTAAAAATTATTCATAAATTATAATTAAAATCTAAAATTATTCAAAAATATAAAGAAGTATTAAGAAATATTTGAAAATACTTAAATATTTAAAATATTAAAAATATTTAAAATGTATAAAATATTGGAAAATATAAAATTCAAAAAATATTAAAATATTAGTTATATATATATATATATATATATATATATATATATATATATATATATATATATATATATATATATATATATATATATATATTATATAGATATATAATATAATATATATATATTATATAGATATATATTATATATATTATATAGATATATAATATATATATAGAGATATATAATATATATATTATATATATTATATAGATATATATTATCTTTTTAATAACACTATCTTTTCAATAATGTCCCTTTGACGAATCAAAAAAAAACAACAGACCCTTAAATATATCTCCCGTGCTATTTCCAACTTCACCTTTTCTCTCTCTCTCTCTCTCTCTCTCTCTATCTATCTATCTATCTAACTGATTCTTTTTTTCAAATACCACTTTGGAAGAAGAATCAGGATGGAGAGAGAGGTGCTGTACCCCAGCAAGTTTTATGAAAGGTGGGTGAAAGTGGCGAGAATGGCCCGAGTGAATGGGCCTTCTCTTTATATCAGCCTGTAGGTTGAGGAAAAGGAGGAGGAGAGGAAATGAGTACAAACTCTTCGTACTCCTGGAGATGAGGGTTGCACATTTTTTTTCGGGGGTATGTGTTACCCATATAAACTGTCTCCCTCTATTGGGGAAAATCGACTAACTTTTTAAATTCCATCTGTGATAACATTTTACACGTTTTTATTGTATGTAAACTTCCCCCTTTGTATTTGTCCCCTTCTTTTGTGCCCCTGTGGCTAATAAAGAAATATATCTATCTATTTATATATACGCAAACACACATATATATAAGAGAGTATTGAAGTTTGCTTGAAGCATTGTGGAATAATAAGGTATATTTCTTTAGGTCGTTTTGGAAGCCTCAACAATGCAGATGGGTAAATCTCCGGGTAATAAGATCCGGTGGTGGAGAGAGAGATGTAAGTGAATGTAGGGTGACATGTGTAGCGTGTAGAAGAATGTAGGAAAGGGCGTAAAGGATAAAAATAATAACACGAGATAGAGTTACCTTGGGAGAGATTTAATATATATATAAATATACATATATATATATATACACATATATATATATACACACACACATATATATACACACATATATATATATATATATATATATATATATATATATATATCATCGTTTAATGTCCATATCCCACGTTAGCATGGGTTAGACGGGTTGTCCCATTTGAGGTAAGTTGGGTCAGATGCCCGCATCTTACTCGTATAGGACTTTTTCTGGCTAGGTTTCGTTGGCTGGATGCCCTTCCTAACGCAGTAACATAGAAGACCCGCCTTCCCACGGGTACAAGCCGAAGTTGAAGCATATAGACAATATGCCTCCCCCCACTGCAAAGTGGTCGTGGAGGTGCCACGGCAAAAAAAGCATACAGCCCACACTGTAAAGTGGATGTGTAGGCGCCACGGATAAAGCACCCAGTATTCACTGTAGATGAGGTTGGTGTTAGGAAGGGTATCATCCAACTGTAGAAATCAACCCAGAATCAGTTCCAATATGAGCAAGACAAGGTCAGCCGACCAGACACTGCCCACAACAGGACAATCTGTCTAACCCATGTTAGCAGGGAAGAACGGGCGTAAAACGGTGATGATGATGATGATGATAATGATGAAAGTTAGTTCCACAGCAAATTAGCAAACCATACTGGAGGACGCACGTTTCACCCAATGGATTCTCAACTCGAGTGAGGTTTATACCAAACTCGTCCTCTGGAGTGAGTTCTGTACTTACTACGGATATAACCTCCTGGTATTTTACCACTATATATATATATATATAACGAAGGAAGTGTGGTAAGGAACCAGATGGACCATAATGCACCAGAGTACTCAATACATAGGGTAATAGGAAAAAGTTTAACCCCGACAGCAGAGCTCAAGCCGTTTCGACGGCTATTTCTGAAGTTTCACTGTTGTGTGAACTTCTAAAAGGGCGAGATTTGAGGGAAAATCAATGTTATATCTAGCAAAATGGGCAACCATGCAGAGGATCTCATTTTGGTTTGTCGACAAGTGGCGTGAGAAAAAAGTTTTCCATCTAAAATATTTCATTTCTGGAGTCCAGAAATAGCCGTCGAAACGGCTTGAGCTCTGCCGTCGGGGTTAAACTTTTTCCTATATATATATAGTTCAGCAGCCAGTACGTTAAAGAAAATTGATAGTTACAACAATAAAGGCTGAACAGAGAACACATTTTTTAACAAACAATAATTTCCAAGTAACAGAAAATATTTAAATTACATCGTTAGAGCCTCAGAGTATACAATATTTTTTGTTCGGCCATCCGGAGATCGCAGTTGTGCAGCATAATAGCAAAATGTTTTCGCAGGTGAGAAGGGACTTTAGCAGTTGATGCTTCCCGCAGGCTTAGGTGCCAATGGCTGTCATCGTGTAACATACCACGCATCTGGCAAGCCAAACGGTAAGTGGAACATTGATGGCCATTGATGGTTCTCAGATCTTGGAAAGACTGTGGTCCTCTAACCTCGAACTGGAAAAAGTTACATCTATGGTGCAAATTTGGTGCTGTTTGGTCCAGTCGTTTGGCAGAAAGTTTATTACCTACATACGGCCGTCAGCTTTATAGTATAGATATATTTAGAAATGACTTCTGCCGGACTAGAACTGTTTCATTCGTATACAGTGTTTATATCTTTTACTGTTTATATACAGTATATTTATATATATGTTTCTATATGACTGGAATGCTCAGCCACTTGCTCATTGATACCATAAGCAAACAACTGGAACTTTCATTGAAATAACAACCCAAATCTAAAGTGGTAGAAAGGAAATGAAATATTTTAGATGGAAAACGTTTTTCTCACGCCACTTGTCAACAAACCAAAATGAGATCCTCTGCATGGTTGCCTGTCTGCTAGATATAACAGATTGATTT